>CM061919.1:272520584-272645422 GCA_031002005.1 Vandiemenella viatica
TCGGGCGGCCGCTGTATAGGTTTTTATTATTGGAAGGAAATTGGAAAGTTATCTTGGAGAGGGGCGTCTCCTTCTTCTGGTGGAACTGCAGGTGGTCGGCGGATGAAACGAGACTGCGCGGCGGCCGAATATAAAGCGGCGAAATCAGGAGGCGCGCGCACGGGCGACTCTATTACGCGCTCCGCCTTATTTGTTCCGCTTGCAAATATTTTTTTCCATTTGCCGATACGGGGGAATATATATAGATATATATACAGCAGCAGACGGAGAACTCCGCTCAAAATGAGTCAGATAGCAGAAAGTATATACCAACGCATTTCTTTGTTATAGGAAGGCAGTCGCACGCAATGAGTTCTCTTTCTAATGATGTTTTATTACGGGGGTAGTACAGTTATCAGGTTTCAAAAAAATTGATTTTTTTCTTTTGATTCGCAAAATAGTTTTTACTTTGACTTCATCTTGTTGGAAAAATTATTTAAATATCTTGACAGTGTGGGAGTTATGCGTGACGATTGACAGCCACTTAAATCTTACTGCATTTGAATGTAAACCAAATGTTCAACCTTAAATATCTCAAAACAGCATTCATCAAATGGTTTTAAAGATAACTTTTTCCATATGCCTAGATTTTGCAGGACATGTTCTACATACTAATTACTACAGTCCTTACCATTATTGTTTATGCAGCTTTTCCCAAATGAAAAATATTGCTTTATGTTTAAGCAAAAATTTTTATAAGTTTTTTTAATAAAACAAATAAAGAGCTAAATATGTTATATTATTGGGTCAACTTATTGCCTTGATATTAGTTTACAATATTAAAAAAAAAATTCTGAAAATTTTAGATACTTTACCTTCTGTCATTAAAACCCTTCACAACAACATATTTTGTACTGTCAATTGGATGGTACATTAACCTATTGTTAAACAATATTTATATTTTAAAAATCTATTTTTTTATAGATCTAGCTATAACAGTTCTATGGAGCCATGAAATTTGAACCCTCAAATTTAAATAGATTTTGAGAAAATTACATTTCAATTTTTTCAAATATTTGTATGTGTTAGGTGTACCTACGTCCTTAAACTGTTAGATAGCCACGACGGAAATTACAAAGACAATAAACCAAACTGCGTTCACTGACGAATTACAAAGCAATATTTACTGGTGGAAATTAGTGTAGATGTAGACAAGTGATTTCCGGCCGCGTAGCTCAGGCGGTGAGCGTCTACCTGCGGCCTGGAGGACCGGGGTTAGTCTCCGACGAAACCGAGGATTCTTCCCTGGAAGCTGAACTCAGCTGTCATCACATGAGTACCGTGGGGGAAACTAAGCGGGAAGGAGCGTGGCGCTGACCACGTCACATCCACTCTGGTGGCAGTGGTTGTAGTGGGAATGAGGAGCTCTACCTCCGTGAAGTGGCAGGAGCCTAGGGACCCCGTCACCCTTAACTCAAACAAGCCATTTTGTGGCAGGAAATCAAACCGCAAACACACTGAGTGAATTACTGTACCGAAATTCGGCTTATGAGACATGCGCGACTTTCTAAGCACTTACTACGTTTTCCTAAATGAAGAATTATTTCTGTCTACAGTATTTATATCAAGCTACAAATAAGGTTAGTCATCAGTCTTCTTTTTCCTAGTGACTGTTACGAATATGTGTGACGCACAAGTTTAATCGAATAGTTAGGCCACTGAGTAAACGCTCGGCGCAATGTTCTGACTGGCGGGAACCTCGTCTCATTAGCAGGTTTCATTTCGAGCACTACAGCCGTACAGTTTCTACGGGCGCAATTAATTTCACACTTTTGGTTAGTTAATTTCTTACCCTGCAACTGCTTTTTCGAAAAATTGCCACCATTAATGAGAACGGCATGGCGACGGTGACAGGAAATGAACGAGGTAAACAAATTATGCCATAAATCCAACAATGAATGGAGGTGGACAGGATGTTTAAAGCAATGGCAAATCCATAAATTTGGTCCGCTATTAATAATCTGGTAAAACTTCAACCACCGAACACAAAATTCCACTTGAACTCAACGCTAATACGCAGCACAAATAGGTATTTACAGATGATGCTGGCGACAAAGCAGAGCTTACCAGTTCCCAGTTGATGGCGCTGCTTGGCTGGAGTGTCCACTTCACCACGATAAACCACTGACGCACACTGTCTGCACCACTGTGCTGCAAAGTAGTTCGCTGGGCATTGGCCCCATTCGCAGCCTAGGGGTTAGCGTGTTAGCCACGAGCTGCTCTCGGGCACGGGTGGTTTTAATTAAATGTTATGTCCATCCTGTGCTGAACAAGAACACTTGAGAAAGTATACACGTGCAGTAGAATCAGTGTACACTAGCAGATGCAGTGTCAAACGTATGGCTATAATGACCTCGCTGTCGACGTATCCCAAAGCCCCAACAACAACAGCAAAAACTTTGTGAAGGTGCCTAAACGGCTGTAGAAGCCCAAAGAACTAAAAAAATAATTTAAAAAACGAAATACTAACGAAACTTTCTTCAAAAATAATTATTCTATACAAATGTCACAATGATTTTCACCAAAACAGCACGTGTTTACGAATAAAGGTAACTTGTCAAGATATTTCATCTCAGAAACCGATTTTTGCTGGATTTACTTCTATCGTGTTGAATCATCTTCATTTTTGTTTTCCCGTCATATGATTTTTTTTTTTTTATTAATTTTATTGACATTCGGTTGTATAACCATACAGTCATCACTTGTTACATTATTCTAATTAATTAACTAATTAAATTTAGCTATGCTAATTACAATCTTGTATTTACTCTTATCGTTATGCTTATTGTATACAGTTTTGATTATTTACATTTTGACTATGCTAATTACAACCTTGTATGCTCTTTATCGTTATGCTTATTATATAGTTGGTTATTTACTGTTTTGATTATTTACAGTTTTGGCTATGCTAATTACAATCTTGTATTTACTATTTATCTTTATACTTATACTATACATTTTGGTTGTTGTTTATAATTTTCAGTCAAGCTTATTTAGTCATTGTTACAATCTTCAAGTATAAACCTGCCTCGATGCAGCAATTGTTATAGTTCCTTTTGTGTTTGTTGGTATCTTCCTGTAGGACTAGTTAGGCAATACCGATCTGGTGTTAGTTGTTCTGCGTTCTTGATTTATTATCGATTATGCTTATTTGATGAAAGCTATGATCATTTATTTGCCCCTGGCTAATAGTTACCCCCGTATTCAGATCTTATTGGCTTGTCTTGTGTGTCTGCTTACCGTTAATAGTGTCTTAAAGGTCTATATCTTCATTTTTTAAGAATTTGGTAATGCTGTTGTAAACTGCTCTGTTATCGCTCGCCAGTAGCTGGTTAGGTTAGTGGGGAGTGGGATTCCATTTCTAACTAATTCTTTGATCATCGAATCCTGGGACCGTTTAAATTTTTTACACGAAAATATAATGTGGTTGGTGTCTCCTACCACGCGTCTGAACAATCGCAGAAGGGAGATTCCCTCAGGCCTAGACGAAAGAGGTGACTGGGAAATCTTCCATGGTTGAAACGCAGTCTGGAGATCATTGTTGTTAGCCGTCTACTTGTTACCCATTTGTAAAACCACGGTTTGGTCGGAATGATTGGTTGAATGCTCCCATAGTACGAAGCTTTGATGTTTAGAGATGCGCTCCATTCTTCTTGCCATTTCTCTTTTACTCGTTTTTTAATTGTGTGGACTATGTCAGAAGCTGGGAGGTTCCGGTCGTCTTTAATTCCTTTGAGGCTGGCTTGTTTTGCTAAGGTATCCACATGTTCATTGTAACTTATACCTCTATGGGCTGGTACCCATACCAGGTAGGTAGTGATTCCTCGTTCTCTGCTGAATTTTATTTGTTTTCTGATTTCTACGATTGTCCTTGGAAGGTGATAATTCCACGTGTTGTTGTGTAGGCATTTTAAGACACTCATGGAATCCGTTAGTATAACGATTTGCTCCGCGTGGATCGTTTGACTGTACTTGACCGCCTCCAGTATGGCTTTCGCTTCCGCTGTAAAGATCGATGTTTCCTCCTGTAACGAGAATTGCGCTGAGTGACCCGTGCTTGGACAGAAGTAAGCTGCTCCTACTCTGTTTTCCTCGGATGTTTTTGAGCCGTCTGTGTATATTCTGAATAAGTTTTCCCCCATCTCCGCAAGGCGTCTATTTAGGTTCTGGTTTATGTTAGGGTTTATGTCTTCTTCTAAAAAGTGAATGTGGTTGTTTCTAATCGGAGTTCGTACGGTTCTTGGAAGATGGGGTGCATATGATACGCATCTATTTTATCTTTATATTTAGTCCAAAGTTTGTAGGCATTAAGTAGTGGGAGCTTAAGTTGTCTCCTTCCTTCTTTCGCTAGTGATTGCATCCTCTCGAGCCGATGATGGAGCGGGTGCGTTTTAAGTGTCAGTTTCTCCATTATGAATTTTTCCTCCAGAAATGTTCGTCGTATGTGGAGTGGCAGTTCTCCAGCCTCCACTAATAAGGCGTTCGTTGGTGTTGAGCGCATTGCTCCGAGACACGCCCTTAGACATGCTGCTTGAAGCCTATCTAGCTTTTTGAGGGCGTCTTTCCTAGCATATTGGTACAGTATACAGCCGTATTCCAACAGCGATCTGATTAGCGCTCGGTAAAGCAGTAGGAGTGTTTTAGGGTGCGAACCCCACCAGGTGCCCGAAACCATTCTAATTATGTTTAATCGGGAGTTCGACTTTGCTATCAGCTGGTCGATGTGTTGGGTCCAGTTAAGACGGCTATCTAGTAACATTCCCAGGAATCGTCCTTGTTTCTTTAGTGGCAGTTTATATGGACCTATCTGAATACAGTCCGAGTCGTAGAGGATTCTTCTTTTTGAGTAAAAGACAACCGATGACTTCTCTGGAGAAAGATCGAGTCCATTGATGTGTAGCCATTTGATGAGGAATATCATTGCCTTGCTCAATAGACTATGTACTTCCTGCTGCGATTCCGCATTGGCATAAATAACCACGTCATCTGCAAATTGGAGTGAGAGAATCTTCGTGGGAATAGAGTTGATTATATCACTTACGTACAGCAAAAACAGAATTGGGCTAAGGATTGCTCCTTGAGGTAATCCTTGATTTGCCGTACGAGGCCCTACTTGATGCTTCTTCGAACTGACATAGATTATCCTCTTGGCTAAGAGGGAGTAAAGACCTCTTACTAGCTTCTTCGGTACCCCTATAGCCTCCAGTTTGTGCATCAGATGGGGAATTCTGACATTGTCGTAGGCCGATTGGATGTCCAAGAAGATCGCTCCCAAATATTGCTTATTGAGGAATGCTAGGTGGATATCAGACGTCAAGGTTGCTAAATTGTCTAGAGTACTTTTCCCCTTGCGAAATCCAGCTTGTGAGTTGGGAATTAGGTTGTTCGATTCCATCCACCATTCTAGTCTGTTTTTGATGAGTCGTTCCAGTGTTTTTCCTACACATGACATAAGCGAAATCGGTCTGTAAGAGGTCGCTTTGGTGGGGTCTTTGCCTTGTTTTAATACTGGAATGATGACCTGGGTTCTCCATTCCGCCGGGTAGGTTCATTCATCCAAATCTTGTTGAAGGTGTTTAAGAGCACCTGCAAGCCCGAGAGAGACATGTTTGTTAGCATAGCGTAATGGATTCCGTCTGTTCCAGGGGAAGAGTCGGAGGATCGTTTTAATGCTTGCTGCAGTTCTATCATGGTAAATGGCGTGCATAGCTGGTGGTCCGATGTTTCCTGAGTTTGCTAGATCAAAATTTGAGTCCTCCTCCTGGACTGTGGGAGGGGCGATTTTGTCTGCCATGTCTTCTAGGATTGATGTGCTGATTTCCGGGGAGCCGTTGTGAATCCATTATTCTTTAGCTTTCTCACTGTGGACCAAATGGAGGAGATATTTGAATCCTTCCCCAAGGTTTCGCAGTATTGTATCCACGTTTGACGTTTTTTGTGTTTTGAGGGTCCTTTTTGTTCTTGCGTTGATTTGTAGGTAGGCTAAGTAATGTTGTAGATCGGGGTTCTTCCTGTATAAGCTCAGGGCGAGTCGTCTTTGGGCTATTGCTTTCGAGCATGTTGAATTCCACCATACTGGTGGGCGGTTTCTCGTGGCGTTCTTGTAATTTTTCCGTGGGATAGCTTTGTTTGCTGCCTCTGAAATCACTTTTATCAATTTCTTATAGATCTCATTTCCCGTGGCTTGATCTGTAATGTATCTGGAATTTTCCTCAATTCGTCTACTGTATTGGGCCCAGTCGGCTTTGTTGATGTTCCATCTGATTGTTGGATGTGCTGGAGTTTCTTTGGTAAGTGGGCATCCAATATTTAGGAGTATCGGATAGTGATCCGACCCTAGTGAATCCTGCAGTACTCTCCATGTAGCTATGGTCGCCAGCATTGGGGAGCAGAGAGTTAAGTCCACTGCCGATCCGGGTCTTCCTGGTGAGGAGACCAATGTTGGGTTTCCGTCGTTAACTATGACCAGATTGTTGTCTTCTGCCATATCCTTAACTGTCATTCCCCTCGCGTCGTTGTAGTGGCAGCCCCAGCTCTGGTTATGTGCATTGAAATCGCCAGCCAAAATCATTGGTGAATTGATTTGGCTGGTAAGATTACTCCAGTCATTTAGGGTGATTTTTGATTTAGGGCAGCAGTAAATGGAAATAATGGTGATTGGGGGTCTGGGTGGAGCGTATCCGAACTGCTACTGCCTGAAAGGGTAATTTGCTTGAATTGAGGACAATCGGTTCGTGAGGAACGTTCTGATGTACCATTATCGCTACACCTCCTTTGCCATCCAGTCTATCATTTCTGTACAACTTGTAAGATTTGAAAATTACTTCTTTGTTTGGTTTAAACCACGTTTCTGATAATATGGCTATATCAATATTGTTTTGAATGAGTGCTGACATTAAGCTTTCTCTATTCGCCCATACTGATCTTCCGTTCCATTGTAAGATACTTAGATGTTGGGATAACGTGGTGCTGTTTTTCTTATCCATTCTTAGCTGTATTACTACTTTGGTTACTTTTCTTGTTATTATGTTAATGGGCTCCTATTATTTCCGTTGTCAGGTAGGATTCTTCCAGGTTGAGGTTGAAATTCTATCGTATGTTGTTCCTGTGTTACTAGGGGGCACTGCGGCACGTCCATTAATGTGTTGGCAATAAGGTCTCTGATATTGTGTGGTAAGTTACCGGAGAATGCCATTTGTAAGATCACAGTGATCAAGTTTTGTATCTTTTCTACTAGATATTCGTTCGTTGTTGGGGCGTTTTGGCTGTAAGGATTGTTAGTAATTGGGAATTCTGGCTGGGGTGGTACCCTTATAAAAAGCTCTTGGGGGACCTGAATGGTATTTCTGTGGGTGGTTCGTTGAATGCTACTGGGTGGCCTGCTAGGCTCTTTATCCCTGCTGTCTATTCTGAAGGTTGGTTTCTGTTGGTTAGGAAGGGGTCCTCTTTGTTGTTCTGCTCGACTTTGTGTCGTAATGGGAGCCATTGGTGATGGGTTCAGGGGGTTTTGGACTGCGATTGGGGCTTTCCTAACTTGGTTTGTAGTTCTGATCGTTGGAAGGTTGGATAATTGATTGTAAGTTGTTTTCTCTCTATTTTGTGTCAATTGTTCGGCAGATATCGTAGCATAATTTTTTTGTTCAATGCTTGCTAGTGCATCCTGGTAGGATATTCCCTCGTAAGCTCTTTTCCTATTAATCTGTTGTTGTTTTTGGTATAGGGGGCAGGTACGATCAGTAGAGAGATGGGGACCCTCACAGTGAGCACAAGTGGGGGGTCCCGAATTTTTACATTCTTTGAAAGTGTGATTTCCAGAGCAATGGCTGCATCGAGGTTGGCTGCGGCATTGTTTACTATTATGACCGTATCTTAAACATTGAAAACATTGAAGGACCGAGGGGATGTACGGTTCTACTGGGCATCTTACTCCGTGAATTACTACATACTCCGGACGTCGCTGCGCTTTGAAGGTAATTGCACAAACAGGAATGGGTCTTCTCTGGTCTCTATCAGTATCACTTGAATTTTTGGTGAACCGTCTTACTCGCACTACTTGAACTTCACATCTTATCACTTCCATTATTTCCTGCTCAGATAGTGACGTGTCTACATTTCTTATAATACCTTGGCGGGTCGTTAGGGATATGGGAATGTACGCTTCCATATTGTGCATAGGAAAAATTTTGCTCTGTGCGAGAGCGTTAGCACTAGGGCCGGAAATTGTCTCTATTCTAATACGGTTTCTGCCTGACTTAGTAATGTTCACTATGTTTTTGGTCACTAGTTCACCTTCTTGGTGGATCAACTTGCCAACTGCCATGGGATGTAGTCTACCAACGTTGTTCGCTTTGCTTTCTACAAAAATGATATACGGGCCACCGTCATACCATTCGTATTTGTTGGTTATTTTTACCACTGGGCCAGCGCTTGGTCGTTGTTCACTTACCGCAGTAGGTATTGTAGTGGTGCTGCTTCCTGTTGTTGTTGTTGTTATGCTGGGCTGCTGGTGTTGATTTCTGTCGACTTCCACCCTTGGTAATTTTTCTGCGTTGGCGTCTGCTGTTGTGAGTTCGATGTCTCGAAGCAGGCGCTTGTTCGTCTGCTTTTGTAGAGGCATTTCTTCTTCTGGTGATGTGAACACTTTTGTAGAGTTGTCCAAATTTATCACGGTGTTCAAAGCTTCACCTACTATCTCCCCGATGTTGGAACCTATACTGTTCTCGTTAACTGCACTACCGCTCGGAAGGCCGCTTTGGCCCCCTTGTCCATAATCTCCACCGAACATGGTGGAGATTATGTTAGCTGCAGGCTTTAACTTAAAGCTGGAGCACTCTTAGTGAAGACTGATAGTCACACTTCGATTCCCGTAGAAATATTTCAACCTGTTACTAGTCTGTTATCCGACGAACTTGTTGTGGCGCACTCAACTGTAAACAAGATTCACTCACTGACTCGCTTCGGAACGATGTTGCCGCTACGGCGATCAGGAAGTGACTGCGTCATATGATTGGTAAACTAATGAGGCAGGAGGAGGAGGAAGAGAGGCGGTGAAAGGACTTATTGCTATCGACATTGAAGTGTCGTATCTCGGGAATTATACAATTAAGCAAAAAGACCCCAAAACTCTTACTAAATTGGATTTTGAATACCTGTTCAACGTAAATACGCTCACTGGGGTATAAAAAAATACCTGACTGGTTTTTTGGGATGGCAGCTAGCGTATAAATACATTATATATATTTTGGCGTATTTGTCAGCTGATGTATAGAATTTACCTTTGTTTAGAGTTTGATCGTAAGTGGGTAGAGATTATGGGGCTATGAAAAGGAGAATGACTCGAGTGTTGGTTGCTTTGCTGCGAAAGCGTAAAAGGTGAGTATTTTGAATTTGGAGTGGTGTAAGGTTAACACGAGCAGTGCTCGGAACTTGAATTCAGAACCAAGTGTGTCGGATGTTTCAATTGAACTACAGCTCCACTCTCATGCCTGTATTTCCATTGTACTTTAAACATTGCTCCAACACATCTAGGAACTGGACGGAATAGAGACAGTAAGACGGACGCTTTCCAATGTTGCACGTGCAGCTTTGCATGCAACATGGAGACGGACGAATAAGCGATGCACTGGGAGAAGTGAAATGTTCTCTTGCAGCTCACCTCAACGTCAGCTAATCATGTTTGTTGGTTCTTGTTGAGATACTTCCTTCATGGTGTTTGGTCTGAAAGCACCGCTACCCCGGATAGGGGAGGTACAAAGGGCCCGGGTTCAAATCCAGCGCACCGTTTACTGGCCGTTCAAATTACTGTCTGCAGCAGCTTTCCCGTGATAACCTAGGTCGATGCGTAACGCGAGTCTCAAACACTACGCAAACACAACACACGCTCGAGGAAGAGAACACGTGGGGACAGTCCAGCACGTGAAAAATGAAGGAAAAATAATAATCTTGTAATAAAAGAGACTTTCCCGGCGTCCGATTGCAGTGAAGTCTTCACAATCTGGAGGTACACCCGTGAAGAGTTCATTGCGAAAGAATCTTCTCCTAAAATTAAGTCGCATCTCATATTATTGAGCGTAGCCGCTCTGGCGTCGTATTTGGGAGGTCACCGGTTCGAATCCCCGTCCGGGCATCCAGATTTTGGTTTTCCATGGTTTCCCCAAATCACTCCAGACGAACTACGGGATGCTTCCTTCAAAAGGCCATGGCCGAATTCCTTCTCGTTCCTTGTCCTCAGTCCCATCCCGCCTCTAATGACCTCAACGTCGACGAGGCGTAAAGCCCTAAGTATTAATAAAAAAAGAATTTTACGTTGCACAAAAGAATTAATATGGTTCACAGCAAACATATTTTAGTGATGGGTTATAAACACGTGTCTGCATTGAGGAAGCGAGTCGATTGTGCACAGTTACACAGCCAACTGATTATTTTCTTTATGTTTTAGAGTACGGCCCAGTGTCGTTTGTATGCGCGCGCCACTACAGACTCGGAAGCTGCGGCGTGTAATGGAGAGGCCAGGCCAGACCGCCGCTATCTGCCGCCCGCACCGCCCGCGCAGGTTTTAATTTCCGGCTGTCAGCGAACACACACACACACACGCGCGCCCTGCGCCTGACAACACTCATTACGCCGCCCAAGACGCGACACACTCCAAACACCACACACACCCGCAGTGTGTCTCAGTTGAACACTCCATCAAGTAGTACGGTACCCCTCATACAAATTAAACACACATTCTTCAAGCCGTCTCGGGGAAATACAGGTCCAGGTAGTAAATCAGCCACATATGATCCTCTTCTAAACTTATATTAGCAGCGGCCAGAGACGAGGTTACGATCGTTATTCAGTCGTTACGCAGCTGCGCAGCAATGACCTGCCTCATCACTTTCATCGACTCTACTTATCGAACTGACAAAAAGTGGAATGCAATTGTCCTTCCCGTGGTCGCCATGTTGCAGTCGCTGCTACTGTCACGCTGCTTCGGGTATTTACATTGGACGTCAGACCTGAGGTTGAGGGTATTAAAAGTGAAAAACGTGTATGATTTTTCTACGCTGGATTTAGTGTTACAATTTAACTTCGTATTTTAACTTAACATGGCGTTTCGACTTAAAAACCGAAATTTTTCCAGACCAACTGTACGGTAGAGTACTGCGAGATTAATTTGAATTTATTGTGTAATAGCAAGTTTGAGCTAGATCTGATGACTGAATAGACAACTCTCACGGCCGCTTAATTCTTCATTTTGCAGCGAAACAACAAACTGTAATGTTTTTCTCATCCTTTCCTGTTATAGAAACCATTCGAACACAACCTTACAAAATCTATTCGCATATTATAATGGTAACAAGTACCTTTCTCATATCTTTTGTCATAAACAGTTCGAGCGACAGAAGCGAGTCTGTTTCCTTCACCGTACTCCACACGAAAACAATGGTCCCGAGTTTTATGGGATATCAAACACTGTGCAAGCCAGGATTCCAGAGCTTACACGGGATATTTTTACTCTCGATCAGATGTAAGAAAGGTGACAAATAAAGAAAAACATTATGACATTATTAACTATTCCGTACAATCCATTTGATGTTGTCTGACACGACCGTGAGACTCTCCCCGGGTGCTGGCTGGCAGAGTCCACTGCGAGTCTATCCACACTGTCGCGAGCAGCCGGCCACGAAACAGATTCAAACAATAGACGTGCTTCTATTTTACCGAGTGAAGAAGAGCGTAAAACAAGGAAAGAAACGAATCAGTACGCGCCCACACCTACATACGTGCCAGCCACGAACGGTAATTCTTTCTCCACACTCTCAACCATATTGTTCGCCACTTCCACTTCGACTCATCTGCCTGCAAATATGCAGTCACTGGCGAGTAGTGTTAGTCTAACGTGGAATCCGGACCGGACCGGAAGCGTTCTGACGTACTTCACATTACGCAACAAGCTGTGCCAGAGGTTAAGGTTTCATAGACCCTTAACGTCGGGTTAATGGTCTATGAAAATCCTAGAGCTGTAAAAGTAACGATGTATTCGCTACTGAGTAACGGGTTCGTCGCCTCACTCCAAGTACCTCGTTACTCACAAATTCATTTCGTTACTAGCATGTTTCGTTACTCGCATTTGTCGTATGGATACGAACACGTTCCAGCTCTCGCAGGTAATTAATTTTGCCAACGTAAAGACTAATTTTGTACTTTTTACTTTGTTTATCATTAAAATTTACAGTGAATAATTTGAAAATAGAAAATTTGTATGGATAATTTGAGATAGTTACTGTTTTTTCATTGATAGTTCATTAGTGAGGCTTACTGATTTCAATCATTTGTGTTATTTGTTTATTTTAAGAATTGATACCTTCTATTTTATTTTATCGTGTAATTTAGAATATAAAAGTGTGTTCTAATAGTTTTTTTTACATACATCTCTGCACTTGTTATGTTCTAATAATAATTAATTAAATTGCAATGGAGCGCACGCTCCGATTGGCAATTTCCCTACACACACATCTTCCCCCTTTTCTGCAACCACCTACATTTGGCCTCTACAAATTTGAACTTTAAATTCTTTCAACGTTTTTCGTAAATTATCCATAATTTCTCTTGGTAACTTATTTCAATACCTGACACCCTTACTTAAAAAGAGAATCTTCCTAAATCCTTGTGCCGGAAATCGAGTACAAGATTGCGGCCTTGGTCATATTTTCCCTTCCAAGCATTACTTTTAATTCTTACACCAATATCTTTCCATGACTCACCATCAATATACGCCTTTTACACTCCCATCACCCTCTTCGCCCTCCTCCTGTCTCGCAATGAATCCCATTCCAGCTCTTTTATCATATCTGTTACTGATTGCGTTCTGCGATAATTTCCATAAACAAATTTAGCAGCCCTTTTTTGCAGTTACAAAATTCCATTCACAAAGAACAAGTTACAATGACTTTATTCCTTTTGCCTGGTGTTAGTTATTTTATTATTACCGCAGGATCCATGTGATCAATCATAAATGCCGTTCTGGCTTTGATGTTGATGGTTTGTTGTAACCGCGACGCAACAACAATTAATCTAATCGCATGTTTGTCTTGTACCTTTGTTATTTATTAAAAGTTTTGAATTTTTATAGGTTGAAAATGAAACAATTAACGCGGGAGTCAATAGTATTTTGCCTGCAGGCCCAATTTGATGGAATGTCCACATTTACTTTATCAAACCTATCACAAAAGATGAAGAATTTACAAAAATAATTGAAAACCGTAAAGGAAGACAGTGAAACCTCGTATTTAAAAACGAAATACTTTGATGAGATTATAATATTTTGTTAAATACATGTCCCACTATCATATCAGGCTTCTATGCAGGGTTTTGAGTCGGCTACTTTAAAAAATATCCGTCATCAGTTATTGTCACTAGATATGTGACTGTCTGGTTAAAGGTCAGGTCTTTATTTATTTATTTTTTGTATGCAAACAGGTGTTTGTTTGAAATTAGATTATTCTTTCCTATTTAATATTCATGACAGTAAATCAAGGGTACACTCACAGGTTTTCCGTAAGATCCATGTTCTAATTACTTGAATAAGTTTTATCCAAATGTACAACTTACTTAAACCTATTTTATTAAATAAACCTATTACTTAAAGTTTACCAGGTACGAACGAAGTCGTCCCGTATGCGATGCGATGCGATACAATGCTTCGTGCTATTGTTCGATTGTACCGAAAGTAACGAGTAACGATTCGAAAGTAACGGGTATTGCTTGGTGTAGTAACGAACACATACGGGTACAGAATTTCTCGTTACTTTTACAGCTCCAGAAAATCGTCGCCGAGACAAATAATCGAACCGGGGACCTCTCGTTCGCCAGTCAGACGCCTTAACCACTGAGCCACCAGACCGCTACAGGTATAGTGTTGACACTAGCATGTCGGTAATGGGAATTCATAAGATTTTAGCCATTCAGAAATCTCCCAACGCACCTAAAGAAGTTTTTACTACAAAAACTAAATATCTAACTTAGTTCACAACCCGACGCTTCGTAGAAACTTCCCGAAGGACATGTACCCAGCTATTGTGTCAGAGGCTTGAAGGCTAATTCCTTCCTTCAGTTGCCTGCAGTTTAACGTGGAATCAGCTCCACGGAACGTCCTGGCACTGCTCCTATAATCAAATACAACTGCTGAAAATTCCTACTCACCGCGGCATTTGATCCCGTGACCGGACAATGAACTTTCGGAAGGAGACACCTCAACCACTGAGCTACCAGCCCGCCTTATTCTGAAGTATATATGTGCTAACAACAAGCAAAATCAAATAAAAGTTGTGGGTTTGTATGAACAACGGGGACAGAAATTAGGGGGAAAGTAGAAGAAGGTCGAGGTTTCTGCAAATCAAACGTAAACACCTTTTTTTCTATTTGTTTTAAAGTACACGTATGCAAAGTTCCATCAAAATCGGATAAGAACTGTGTGTTTGTATAAACATTTTGCGAAAAGCGCGGAACGCGCAAATCATACGCGCAACAAGTGGCGTCACGGTGACGCGACGTCATGAACTCACAGATTTACCCCCGTCCAAACATTGCGTAGCGTGCCTATAGAAATTTCACTTAAAAAAAAAAAAACTCAAATATTTACTTAGAACATGAACGGAACTCAGTAATTTCTAATTTTACTTCACTATTGATGGGTTTTATAATAGCAACTATTAATAGTTTTGCATTACTTATAAATAATGTAGTAGATGTGGTTAAGTGACGTAGTTTTTCATATCAGCTACTCTGCTTCAAGTAAAATATTTTGACAATATTCTCCATATTTAAGAGAATATTAAGGGAAAAAAAACTTATTTATGAAAGATCCCAAATTTCAGCATTACCTGAAAAATTTTGCAATTATTATCGATTGTCGGAAAGTCCATTTGAATAAATGTATTTCGAATTAAAACCCGGAAGGATTTGAGCCGGAAGTCGCGTTGATCATTATCGCTAGCAGAGCAAATGTGGCCACTACTCTGTTACTGATAGTCAGCTGTTACCGTAACTTGGTATCTATAAAACGGAAACCGGGTATATTTGTACCAGAAAACTCAAAAACCACTGCGCAGATTTCGATGTGGTTTTCACCGTTTCAATGATTAGAATCTCAACTGAAGTGTTTGGTATGTCTTATGCTTCAACGTAACATAAAGCCGGAGCGGTAAATGACAATCTGAACGTACTGCCTGAAACAGCGGAAATACGGTGCCTTCGTCATACATCGTAAAAAAATAATAACCATATTAGCGCATGTAACGTTTCCTGTCTTGTTTTTAGTCTTTAAACCCCATAGATGGTCGTATGTAATGCGAAGAGGAAAATATGTAAAGTGGAAAATATGTAAATTAATTTTAAGAATGTAATGAAAAATCATTCGATATCTTCTTTGCTTTTTGAAGTTACTATCTGAGGCCGCATTGCTTCAATCTTTGCTGTTTGGAAGTGAAATTAAATTCACTGCAAATAGTAAGTAATGCATATGTAATGGAACTTTTTAAAACCTTAGTGTTGATATTACAGTATTTTTTAAATTTATTATTGAGCGACTCTGTCTTTACCACATTTCCTGAAAAAATAATTGTTTTTGGATCGCACGAATCGCTATGGTTATTATGATTAACCTTAGAACACATGTTCCTGATAGGATGGCTAAAAGTAATGCAGGAATAAATCAACGCCAACATCATTCATCTCCTTCCTGCTTCACCGGGGGTTAGCAGTAGAGGAAATGGAGCGACTGACATGAAATTTGATTCACAACTGCAAAAAACTGACCTCTGTTACGAACTTCAATATTTACTGCGTGTCTAAATCAACCTAGATCATACCGGGCAACGCCGGAAACTCTGCTAGTTATTGAAATTGTTAGCACGGTTGGTTAGACCTCCTAATACGCAGCCACCGCATACTGAAGGACAATGCAAACGCAAAGTGGTCGCGACCCTCGAATACAACTCATTATGAATATCTTTCTCGGTTCCGAATAATGTCGATTGGAAATACAGTAACACGAAGCCGTTGGTACGTGTGGCAGCGAAGATTCTGGAGTCGGAGTCATTTTTGGGGGGAAAGAAGTAGAAACAAGGAACGGGAAGCACGTCGGCCATATAAAGGAACCGTCCCGGTATTCGCCTGGAGTGATTTGGGGAAACCATGGAAAACCCAAATCTGGATTACCAAGCAGGGTTTCGAAGCCGTGTCCTCCCGCATGCGAGGCCAGAGCGTTGCCACTCAGTGTGCGAAAAGTAACTCGTGTTTAACTCAATAGTTAGGTATTTGTGGACATTTTTCTCTTAATTTTCGATCCTGTCGAAGAAAATGAAACATATGCTTTTGTTGCGATCAAAGTGGCACGACCAGTTTAACAGATACATTTTAATTTTTTTATTTTTCAGATTCCCCATGCTCATCGAAACAAAGTATATCTGATTTTAGTCCTGGGCTGGCCACTGTTACGGAATCCTACGACAATCCATCCGTTTAGATTTTCGGGATAAGCTCTCAAGCAGACAGAAGCGTGGTGTAAAGATTGGCAGTTGGAGTTAAACGCTGAAAAGTGCCAAGTCGTGCGTGTAAGTAAAAAGGTGACACCAATTATCTTTGAATATACAATTAATGGCACTGTGCTTAGAACGGCAGATTCCGCTAAATACCTAAGGGTAACAATTCGTAATAATTTGTCGTGGAATGAGCATATCGAGAATGTAATTGGGAAACCAAATCGTATGCTCAGATTTCTAGGTCGTAATTTAAATCAATGCACTCCGGAAGTTAAATCGATTGCATACAAGTCATTAGTGCGGCCTCACTTAGAATATCGTTGCTCTGTATGGGGTCCCCATCAAAAGGGATTAATGGAGGCATTAGAGATGGTACAAAGAAGAGCCACTCGATTCCTGACTGGTATATATAGGTGGGGGGAAAGCGTAAGTGCGATGTTGAAGGAGTTAGGTTCGGAAGACCTGGAGCACCGAAGGCGTTGCTCTCGACAGAAGCTAATTGAAAAATTCTCGACTGACGTATTTCGGAATGACAGTAAACAAATATTGCTACCAGCAACATTCGTATCCCGGAATGACCGCGAAAATAAAATAAGAGAAATCAGGGCCAGAACCGATTCATTTCTGTACTCATTTTTTCCACGAGCGATTAGGGAGTGGAATAGAAAGGATTTACAGGGCGGCTAAACATAAAGTCCTATAGGAGTAGCTTTCGATAAAACACTCCGGCCATCCTGATCTGGGTTTTCCATGGTTTCACCAGATCGCTCCATGCGAATGCTGGGATGGTTCCTCCTGCCATATCCCGTATATCCCTTCCAAACCATTACCTTCCCGGATAGGTGCAATGCACCCTCCGCCACAAACTTTCAGTGAATCGCATAGTAATAGTAATTTGCTTCTGGCAGTCTAAGTATTTACAGCCTGCTACATACAGAAGTCTACAGTGGTGAAATACCGATGCCTTGATTGTACAGGTAACGAGACTGCCACTGCGCAGGTAAGGCTTGCTGCCAGTAGAGTGCACTCCGTAAGGCTAAACGCGAGCTGACTGCGTTAACGTTTTTCGCTGATCCGTTCTGGCGCCGCCCTGGCGCTTATCTGCAATCGATAGCCGGAGGGGAGGGGACGCCATTGTTAACCGATACTTTCGGCTCCCGGAAGACGCAACAATAGCCGTACGGAGGGCCGTTAGCAAGAGCGACACAGCCCTCGACGACTCCCCCCCCCCCCCCCCCCGCTCCTATACGGCCCACTTAAGTTGCCTCACGTCGCAACGTATCGACTAGGTCTAGTTGTGAACTAGTGAAGCTACGGAGGAAGAAAGGAACTAAGTGGGCGAATTATGACAACTAAAGACGCGGAATATATCTTTGATTATTCGTTGATATATGAAGCAACTTGTATGTCGTTGTGAGTAAAGATGTCGGCAATACGATGTGGTAGTTGCTCAATGTACTTCTGGTAGTAAAATTAATTCAGCGATTGGGGAACGTCCATAAACAACGTACCTCCATTTTCGCCTCGCTTTAACCCTCCTGCCCCCCTCGGACGTAGCGCGTAGAATTTTCCCCTAGTGATTCTAGAAGACATTTTGTACTGTTTTCTCTTGTTAGACTATCCTAAATTACATACAGAGGTAATTAAATGACGGAAATAAATATTCACGTGCTGTTGTGTGTTTTGTACCTCCTTTTAACTATGAGAAATAATATCAATGAAAAGATACGTGCCCTTGCTAGGAACCTCCCCCGTCCCCCCTCCACTTATCCCAACGTAGCTTTCTAGCGAACCCCCCCCCCCCCCCCCTCCTAGGCCGAGCCACGTAGTTTGTGAACGCTCCCTTGTGTGTTTTCTCAAACCTAATCAAGGAATTTACAATACTACAAGGTCAATACCAAAAGTAGTAGGACTGATTTTATATATAAAAAAAAAAATTATTGAAGGTATGTTTACAATTCCTTAATTCTCTTCGAAATAGCACTCTTGGGCAGCTACACACTTAGAATCACGCTGCTGTCATTGGCCGTACGCCTTCTGGAAGTCAGATTCGGGGACGCTGTTGAGAGTCCTCGTCGATGCTGCTTGAACGTCCTGAATCGAGTCAAACCACTGTCTCTTCAGCTGCCTTTTCATCGGTGTGAGTAAAAAAAAGTGTCAGATGGAGCCAGATGAGGACTGTAGGCGGGGTGCAGCAACGCGGCAACGTCGAATCGGGTCAACAGTTGGCTCATGACAGCGCGCCTTGGCACGGCGCATTGTCGTGATGCAGAGTCCAGTTGGTGGAGATGACTGGTCGGATGCGATTCACTCGGTCTCGCAGGCGGGCTGGCACTTGCACGTAAAAGTTCGAATTGACAGTTTCCCCAGGGGAAACGAACTCCTTATGAATCACCCCGCGACGGTCAAAAAACACGATCAACATTGTCTTGATCTTTGATTTGCTCATGCGAGCCTTCGTTGGACGGGAGGACGTGGAAGGCATGAAAAGGCAGCTGAAGGGACAGCGGTTTGACTCAATCCAGGACGTTCAAGCATCATCGACGAGGGCTCTCAACAGCGTCCCCGAAACTGACTTCCAGAAGGCGTACGGCCAATGGCAGCAGCGTAATTCTAGGTGTGCAGCTGCCCAAGGGTGCTATTTCGAAGAGAATTGAGGAATTGTAAACATACCTTCAATAATTTTTTTTTCCTACTACTTTTGGTATTGACATTGTATACTAAGCATTATCGAAATGAAGTGAATGCAGTAATTTAGAAACCCTAAACAGGCTGTAGTTTTTCTATCAAGTACTGTCAACTGCCAACTAGAACGAAACGGAGCTCCACATCCGCAGGTGCGGAACTTTCGCATGCAATCCTACCTAAGCATCCGCATTAAAAATTGCGGATGTATAACGGATATTTAGTTCACATTATTAGCTGCCGTACTGCGTTGGGTTGTCAACCAATAACTGTCAACCGTAAAATAACTTCAAGAGTGGAGACGAGAGCGATTTTGAAAAAAAAATCTAAGTATTTGATTATTGTAGGCCATTTCATCTACAGTTGCTTGTTAAACTAGTATTACAATAATTACTAGTTTAATAATCTAAGTATTTGGTAATTTAAAATACACCAGAAACAGCAGCAACGAGTTTGGCACCAGTGGATAATTTCGCAGCATTTAGAAGCTGATATTTTTTCATGCCTGAGTTAAAGCCATAAACCACTTCCGTCTCGATCCCGAGTATCTTTTTCTGCATTTTCTACAATACAATACAATACAATACAATTCATACATTTTCCATTGATCCCAATATAAGAGACTAGCTCTGTGGGATATGGAAAGTTGTCAATTTACAGAAAAAACAATTGCATAACAGAATAATACGTACACCAGAAGATGTACAGTCATAGAATACTTGGCACATTAATTATGTCAACTACATTTACACGAACTACTGGCAGTTTATTTTGTAGATACCTTAGAAACAAATTCTTCTACAGAGTAGAAGGAGGTGTCAATTAAAAATTCTTTCAGTTTTTTCCTGAAATTATTCTTATCATCTGCTAGACATTTAATATGTGTTGGGAGCTTATTGAAGATATGTATTCCTGAATATCGCACCCCTTTCTGAACAAATTACAACGAATTGTAATCCTTGTGAAGATCATTTTTACTTATAGTGCCATAATTGTGTATTTTACTATTTGCTTTAAACAAAGTATAATTTGCCACTACAAAGGACATTAATGTGTATATTTTTTTTTTTTTTTTGCCGTCATCAGTCTTTCGACTGGTTTGATGCAGTCCTCCATCCCTTCCTATCCTGTGCTAACCTCTTCATCTCTACATACCCCTTACAACCCACGTCCTCAATTATCTGCTTCATATATTCTAATCTCTGTCTACCTCTACAGTTCTTACCTTCGACTGTTCCCTCCACTAACAAATTAACTTATCCAGCATGTCTCAAAATATGACCTACCAGCCTGTCTCTTCTTCCTGTAAGCTTCTTCCACAAACTTCTTTTCTCACCCATCATTTCCAAACTCGTTCATTTCTTTCTTTGTCTGTCCACTTAATTTTCAGCATTCTTCTGTAGCGCCACATTTCAAATGCTTCAATTTTCTTTCTTTCCGGTATTCCTAAAGTCCATGTTTCGCTACCATAAAGTGCTGTGCTCACACGTAGATTTTTAAAAAGTTCTTTCTATATCCTAGATCAATATTTGAAACTAAAAGGTTTCTCTTTTTCATGAAGGCTCTTTTTGCTAGTGCTATTCTGCTTTTAACATCATTCATGCTTCGACGATCGGTTGTAATTTTACTTTCCAAGTAACAAAATTCACTGACTTCTCATATTGCATCCGATCCTATTTTTATATTTAATCTACTAGTATTTGTATCATTTCTGCTACATTTCATAACTTTTGTCTTGCTTTGATTTATATTGAGTCCAAAATCTTCCTTCCTTCAGCTAACCGCACATATAATTCTTATTACTCGTTTTTGGGCTCTGAACACTTTATGTCTATAGGTAGAATTGCGTCAGAATGTTGTTCCATATGACATTAAGGAGTGAAAATAAGCAAAATAAACTAGCTGCCTCATACGGAGATGACCTATAGCTGAAATGGTACGAATTGCAAATGTGGCTGCACCCAATGGTTCCTCTGATGAAACACTTGTCGGAATAGCGCAATATTAGTCAGTTCCAAGTGAATACTGAGGTTATAGTGTAGCGGTGTCGCAGTTAAATACTTGTTACTGTACAGTAGAGGTGGTTGCGGCGCCGTGATGGTGGCACGGGGTTTGCTGGTAGCAGAGGTGGTGGCGTACGATTCCTAACCACCAGAGTCCTGGGTTAAACCTCTCCCGTAGTAAGGTGACTTTAAACCTGGCGGTAGAGTAGGCTTTCGTCTGTCGTATACAATGCAGGGGCACCGTCAGTTGTAGTTCAGGTAGCGAGAGTGGTCTTGCGATGCTTGTCAGTTCTCGTCGGTGGCCGAGTTTCTGTGTCAAGGATTCCGCTTGGCAGTGGCCACCGCAAAATGCGCCATTAGAGGATTCGGCACGGACTGCGCGAGTGAAAGCGCACGCGTCCTGATGGAAGAGTTAATTTTAACGGCGCGCGCGGCGCTATAAATATTGGCCCAGCCCGCGAGCAGAGAGGCAATTTCCTCTCTCACAGCTGCCGCCACTCACTGCTGTCATAACGCACGCGTGCCACGCTATCACGCTTCCTACCTCTATCTACCAGCACGCCGCTACGTATTACTACTCTATACCGACACATTAAGGCGATGACACAGACAGGATACGAGAGGGGACAATCAGCGTCTGTGACGTCAGCCTAGTGGGCGCAACCAGAAACAGGGCAGGCAGCAGGCAGACTTGAAGCTTATCGCTGACCTGTCTGCAGAAACTCTCCCGTAAGGAACCTCTCAGGTTGGTGACCTGAAATTAAGGTCCCGTTAGTTCTTAAGTTGTACAGAGGGCCCGTCATTCTGTTTGCTGCTGTTGAAGTGACCGCGTGTGGCTCAGCCACCGGACAGTACTGCATCACGTGACTAGTGAGTTCAACAACTTTATCTATAACTGCCTCTCCCCAATACATGGGTGGAACTGAAATTTAACTAACTTTTTTTTGGCCTTTTGAAGGAACCGTCACACATTCGACTGGAGTTATTTGGGGAAACAATGAAAAACCCAGAACTTGTTGTGCGGACGGGGATTCGAACGAGCGTCCTCCCGAAAGCGAGGGAGAGCGTTACCGCTCACCCACCACCGTCGATCCAAACAATTGAGCTGTGCAGAATTCTAGAAGCAGTGTCTCTGAGTGATGCTTAGGTGTGATATGCTGCGACATTCACTTATGTAAATTAATTGTAATAGTCTACTCCATTGTGTAACCTGCTCCTGATTTTATCCTTGCGGTCTATCTCTGTAATTAACGCAGACAATCTTTAGTAAAGGGTCCGCCAAACAATTAACTAACAGAAATAATTAAGAACAAATTGACTGAGTGACAGAGATAGCAGGGGAGGTAGAACATGTGACAGCGTGAGTTTATGTGTATGTGGCTGAGTGGTCGGGCACATGTGGCTCAGGCTGCCTGCTTAGGCAATAATGTCTTTGATCCAGATTTACGCCAGCGATTCAGCAGCAATGCTGCTTCGGGTTACAACATCAATTAAACTTGCTTGCTATAGAAGGCCAAATAATGCACCGCGATTTTTCACAATAGGAATAGCAAGTAAGACACACAAGGGTCAATAAAAAACAGAAAAATATTATTGAATCAGACATCGGAAGAGTGGCAGACAAAAACTAGATGGACAGTCGACAGTAAGTGCTGTATAAGTTGTGAGTCACTAGTTGGGGCCACAGCTGTGTGCATACAGAGGGAACTGTTGAGTATATACCAGCGAGATTCAGGGCGGAGACACAGGGAGACAGTATGTGGAATGTGGCACCATCCAACACTCGAGCAGACGGGAAGTGGAAAGCCTCGCCTGTGTGAGCTCGCCGCCGTTGTGCTGACCCTGCCTGCATGGCTCTGCAGTGAGGCCGGCTTCCCACGACCCGTGGTTTCGCAGGGCGCGCCGTGCAGCCCAGTTGTACGGGTCAGCTCACGCCACGGGCTACCCTCCCCACCACATAGCAGCTTAGTGTCGGTTCAGCTCCCCGGGCGTTCGATGTTTACAGAGGCGGCTCCCTTACTACGGCCCGGCCGGCAAATGCACGCGCCGTGGGAAACAACCTTTACCCCTACGAGTGCTCACACACACACGTTCCAGCCCAGGTGGTGGCTGCCTCACAATTAGATGGTCCGCCTGGTGTCGGCACGAGTAAGAACTGCCCTGCCCTGCCGTGTCTGACCAAGTGCACGCACTGTACGACTGCGGGGGCGAGTCTTAAGCACGGAGTGAGTTTGGAGGGCTCATCCCACGTGACGTCTTCATGGCTCAGCAGACACGGCGAATGCGCGTGTCCCGTGGCAGGCGCGGCAGAAAGTAGGGCGCGGGCAGGGCGAGGGCGTTTACTGTGTGACGTCACTCTCCAGGCGCGCCAGCTGGTCTGTCATCAGCCACACTGCCTTCACGATTCAACATAACCATCACGCTGACAGTGCACTGGTGCCATAGCCTAGTGGAACCCAGTCGAACAGTAAGACAGGGAGTTCAGCTCTGCCAAGCAACGGAAGCAAGGGCACAGCCTAGAGAGGCGTATCACGACCACACAGCGAGCAACGACGCTCAACTTACAAATACGATACAGCGTCAGTCTCACTAACACGACAACCTCGTGAGAGGCTACAGAGGACGTCACTTCGAACTTACAGTCACTCATTTTATTTCTTTACTCCTCGTCGACGTCCATGTCACTAGAGACAGGAAAAGAAAGGGGGAGTGGAGGCAAGGAAAGGGAGAAGATTCGGCCATGGCATTTTCGACGAAGCATCCCGGCATTCCCCTGGAATGATTGCGGTAAACCACTGAAAACCCAAATCTCGATGCCCGGACGGAGATTTACAATTTGTCCTCGGATTTCTTTCAAAAAGGTCTAGTCGGGTTTCGTTCCCAGCCTTTAATAAGCATCAGCCACTCAGGAAAAGAGTAACACTGCGGACGGAGGCGGTGGAACCGACAGCCCCCCCCCCCCCCGTCCCCTTATCGTTTTTACGCAGGGGACGCGCGTCAAATATTTGCCGCCGCTGTATCTGCGCGGCGCACGCCACGGGCTTGATTAATGGCACTGCCCACCTGTCTCCACACACTCCTCAGCCACTCACTGCAACACACAGTGCGCAACGATACACTCACACGTTCAACCTCGAGCTCTCGGAACCTCACGATAACATGCTGAGAATAACAAGCGATCATAAACAAAACAGTGGTGTGTGTCATTTCCATGCAGAACGTTGCATTCTGCCTAAAGGAACATTGTAATATAGAAAAACAAAGTAACAAGATATCAATACCATATGAAGAAAATTATGCATTATTCAATGACGTCAGTGTATCATAAGTTTTCAATCAGCATTGCCAAAAACTCTCTGATTAAAGTACGTTAATATAGCGCAAAACACGCATATACAGCAGTACCACACACCTGACAGTGCTTATATTAGTCCTCAAAGTGCAGATACGCGATTCCAATGAAGTGGTTAAAGAAAGTTGAAGAGAATAATGTGCACACTCCAGTAAAGCCACGTTATCACATTCCAAATCACTTTCGCATTCACAAAGTCCAATATCAAAAGCTACACTAATTACATTTTCAAATGATGGTGTTGGTACTTCAATGTCATAACATGGCTTTCGTTAAGCACATTGCAGCAACATAGACTATATGTAGGTGCAGCAAATTGATTGTAAATCACAGAGTGAAGAATCATGATGAAATAACAATCATGTACTTTGGCACATTGCAGTTTTACAAAATCAGTAATCCTTCTGATATAGAGCTTATACTGCCGAAAGAAGTAAACATCAAGGCGTTGTCAATATTTAGTTGTTTCTGTGGCCATA
The DNA here is from genome assembly GCA_031002005.1 of Vandiemenella viatica. Taxonomy (NCBI): domain Eukaryota; kingdom Metazoa; phylum Arthropoda; class Insecta; order Orthoptera; family Morabidae; genus Vandiemenella; species Vandiemenella viatica. Next base: position 272,545,669 of record CM061919.1, read on the forward strand.
TCTTCAGCATAACATCTCTGTTTGCAAAAGTTGCGTCTAGTATGGTACGATCTGTATGTTACTTGAGATGGAATGGTACATTTTGCATGGAAATGACACACGCCACTGTTGTGATTATGGTCGGTTGTTATTCTAAGCATGTTTTTGTGCAGATCCGAGCGTTCTAGGTGGAAGGTGCCTCTAGTTGTGGGTTGGATTGTTCGCACTATTGCTGTAGTAACCACTGAGGACTGCAGATCACTGACCAGTAGGGAGTTAGCGACAACACTGAGACGCACACTCGTGGAGCTGTACTGTACACCAGTGCGGGGTGCTCGTGCCTCTCAAGGGCAGAGGGGTTCACACTCCGTGTGTAGTGCTTCGCCGGTGGAGAAGGGACAGGTCTGCCGGCTATGGGCCAGGCTCGCCTTAGGCTGCGACTTCTGGCACGACAGTGCAGGTGTTCTCCCCCAGCCTCGTGTTACCACCTTGCCGAGTAACGCGTCAATTAACACACACACATACTCCACGCCCTGCCCTGCCCTTAGTCATGTTCGCGTAGGTCTGATGTTGCGTTTGGAAATACTGAATAACTTTTCATGTCACTGTCTGTAACTTTTTAGCTTTTAATTCAAGTACGACAGAGTTGTCCACAGACTACTTTTCATTTATATCCTTAGAATTAAAAGTTATTTCTAAAAATATAAATTAATGTGGATTCGGGTTAATCCCACTGGCGTCCAAATTTATTGAATACTTAAATTCATAACCAGTCCCAACTCACTCCGAGGAAATTTGGAAAGTAGGCCTACCCAAGTGTTTGCCTCATTAAAACTGTTGCGCCACTTTACAGACAGCCAGAAAGCAATGTAGTGTAGACAAGACGTTGATTATCAGGTAACTGCAACGCGAATGAATTATTTTTTTTATTTTTTTTATCTGCTTAACGTCTCTCTAACAGCGAGGTCTTTAGAGACGGGGAAAGGATGGGGGGGCAAGGAATGGGAACGAATTCAGCCATGGCCTTTTGAAGGAAGCACACCGGCATTTGCCTGGAGTGATTTGGGAAACGATATAACTCAAATCTGGATGCCCGGACGGGGATTCGAACCGCCGTCCTCCCGAATGCGAGGCCAGAATGGCGAATGAATTCGTCTGGAGTTAGTTTGAGCTACAGACCTCTGCTATACGACGCTAATGACTGTCAATTCAGCGCCACTGAGGACCATAAACCCCGCACCTCCGCTCTGCGACGCTCACTCCAGTGTCGGTCTGATCTCAGAGCGACCGAGTCAAGTGTCACTTCCGTTGGCCACACAAAGCCACGTGACCTGCACGGAGCAACTGGTGCAGAATCGAGAGATACCGCCGCGACACGACGGATAAAGAGCGCCGTACACACAATGCGAATCACCACACATGATGCGCACAGCAAACAAAAAAACAACCATCAGCCCAAGGCGACATCATCACCCAGTCGCCTTCAGATACAACGCAATCAAATCAATGACTCAACTAATTTCTTACTTCTTACCTGCGTAAAAACCGGCTGCAGAACTATAATAATAATTCCGCGTGGTCGTAATCACCTGGTGACAGGGTTCTTATTGGCTGCGCTTCCCACCACTCTTAGCTAACCCGGTAGCGCTACCAGTTACCCGGGACCTACAGTTTAACGTGGAATCGGAACCACGGAAGCGTTCTGGCGTACCTCACATTACACAGCAAGATATGCCAGATGTGAAGGTCGGGTTAAAACAACTATGAAAGTCCCCACTGAAACAAAGATTCGAACCGAGGAAGTGAAACATGAAACCCAACTGAGGGGTTCCAAGGAGAAACTGGTTTGTTTCATACGAAATACAGAATATTTCATTTGACAGAATGTTTTGCGTCATGGAAGATAAAAAACACACACACAATTTCCGAGAGCTGGTTAGTGTGTTTAGACCAGGGGTGGCCAACCCGCCGCCCGCGAGATTCATCACACTTTTACAAAATAGCCTATATTTATTTTATAATAGCGAAAGTAGTGAAAATCAATATAGTGAAAAAAAAACATTATTTGTTCATCCATATAATAAAAAATTAACTATCGAAATTATGAGAAAAAATTAAATTTGATTTTAAAATAATATTCCTGAGAATATATGACAGATATCGCCTGTTTTATTTATGAGTTCGCAGAATAACTAAATTACGTATAATCTGCGAACTCATAATGCGTGCACATGTTGGAATATGTAATATAACAGATTATATAGGTCCTAGAAGCTGAACCGTGATTAGACCGCTTTACTTTATACGCAAATTCAAACTGGTAAATTCGTGTTTACGTAATAACACACTTCAGTTCAATGTTACTTCAAATACAGCATCGTAAGAAAGGTTGTTGTTCTTGTTGTTGTTTTAGGGCGCGTCGACAGCGGGGTCATTAGCGCCCTAACAATTACCAGCCTAAACTATGGCCGTAAGAAAGGAAACAACCATACGTTTTTACTAGCTAAGCGACGATAGGACGTTTTGCTACAAAGATAAAAGTATGAGATATATAAATTGCAATAAAAAGAAATCATGCGCTGTAATTTCGCATTAAAAGCGGATGTAGAATTTGATGCGGAAGTTTCAGACTAGCGGAGCTCCGTTACGTCGCTACCAGTGACAGTGCTTTTGAAAGATCATCGGCGTCGCGGACACTCAACTCAGCTGACCTGAGGGGCTGCAACCACGTGACTCCCGGCCGACCAATCAGCACCCGGGAAGACACCTGCAGGGGCCGCCTCTACCTGCACTCAGCACACGCAATATGGAGCCGCGTATAGGCGAACAAAAAGTGCTTCAAGCGCGCCGTGGGCCTGCAAACTTTTTACGAAAAGTAAAAACCGGAGCTTGGGCGGCGAGTCGCTAATGGATCCGCCGCCTATTGTCACTCTCCGTCTTGATGGATGGCCGCCCATTGTGTCCGCCGGTAAAAATCCCTCCCGCATTGTCGCTCCGCAGACTACTAAATTACGATCACCAAACCCCAGTCACCTCGAGTGAAGGAACTATACACTAACCACAAAGCAAGGCTCCTCCAGGACACTACGGAAACCAGCCGTCTTCAAGGACCACAGGAGCAGCCTAAACCATCCAAGCGACCATCTGCACACGAGGCGTGGAGTACAGCTGAACAGGACGGGCAGGATATGGAACGCAGTACGCCGGTTCGAATCCCCACTCCACCGTCCAGATTTTGGTATCCCATGGTTTCTCAAATCATTGGAGCCGTATGCCGGGTTCCTTCAACCTAATTCCTTTCAGTTTCCCGTTTCTAGCGGCCTCGACGTAGACGAGGCGTGAAGGAATAGTAAATGGGAGTTGCGATAGCATCAGCAAGATACGCGACCTCGTGAAGGGATCTCGAAAGCGACGGAGAAATATTTAATAGATAACATATTGTCACATTACGATAGTTTATCGGACCTTTCAATCTATAGGGAAAGTCGATTGACGAGTGTGAGTTCAACTATCGATCTTGTAATGATTCGAATGGATAACATACGTGCGTGTTTCTTTTCTCGTCGTGGGCAGGTTCTGCTAGTGTTTGGAGGACGCCAGCCCTTGAGTGTTGCCATTAGATGTGACGGATGGCAGAAAACAGTCCCGTGACAGGAGCACAGCTCAAGAGCAGCCTGGACTGTTTCGGTAAACAAATAAAATAAAAAGTAAATCTGTATCCAAGAACGAAGGGTGAAGGGAGGCCAGGGAGTACAGCCAATAGGAAAAATTTGTATTCTTAGTATGAAAAAAGGGCGGTTTTGTTGCATGTCCTGAGCCAACCAGCGAAAAGAGCTTCCCTGCAGAGACAGACATTGGCAGACGTCATCAAGAAGGGGTGGAAAGCGACGCTTCGTCCGGCAGCACGGAAGACAAGGGGACTTGTTGGCTACCAACGGGGAGGTGTAGATCGACCGCCCAGCTGACCACGGGAGAGACAGCAGTGAGGCAGCCGGCCGTGATGGAGAGCTGGTCAACCCACCGACTGCACAACTTAGATTCAGAAAAAGGAACTTTTGCATCATCATCGTTTACCCTAGATATCTCCCCGAGACAGACTCTCTTGCTCCACAGAAAAAGTGATGTAAAAAATAAAATTTAATCTTTGTAAAATTTTGTCAAGTAAGCAATTCAAATACATAAGTAAATCGTAAAGTCAGATTGTGAACCTTGTTTTCACTAGATCCCATCCAGTCTTGTAATGTGTCATTTTGCTTGGTTAATTCAATAATTCATGTTTCAATAATAATACATTGAGATCTGGATGTCGCTTCCCTCAGAATAGGGTACACTCCAATCTCTGTCGCCCACCTGATTTTTTTATATACCTAATATTATTTTGAAATCAATGACAGGTAGCAAACGGCCACAGTAGGGTCGAGAAGTCGCTTTCCTAACATAGGGAACACTTGAATCTGAACGATCGGGAGGAGTATCGCTGATCTATGGCGGGAGGTTGCGTGTTAAGCGAGAGCTCGTGTATGCATGGGTGCAATGAACAGTGGAGTAATCTCGTGTTAGAAGAAGTTTCGTTCGTGCTACCGCGACGGATGAGGGCTGGCTGTCGTTTTTCGTAACACCTTTTGAAGCCAGTCACTCCAAGATAAAATGATTAGCCAGTCTGACTGTTGTGAGAATGGTGTTGTTAAAGGCAGCAGTCATCGTGGATACAAATCACGCTATTCCGCGTCGGTGTAATTAGCTCTGGCCGGCGTTTCGTACGGTTGGATAAGCCAGTGGCTACTCGAGAATGTTGAGTGAATACTATAAACGCTGAACTCCTGTTACTTGTGTATTTCGATCACTGCAATATAACGAAGTACAGTTTTGTGCTAAATGTGGAATGTTAAGAACGCTTGCAGTCGCTACGGACTTGCAATCTTCACGAACAATTATTCAGGGTACTCATTAATTCTTTTTGATGACAAACTAAATAAATATGGTTTGGTGGTCGGTGGTGTAACTAAAAAAACTTTGTGCTCAACATACTTCTTTGTGTGTTTCGTTCAGTTAAAAATATTGGCAGAGCATTTCCACCCTCCCTACATCCAGGCGGCCGTGTTAATAATTCCTGAATAATTTCTTTCGTGAACGAAGTACTGATAGCCGAAAGGCAAGGTCAAATCAGATAGACGATAAGTTGTGACTGTGCTAAATAATTATCATAAATATAAACAGCATATTATAATCTTTTAATTCCACATGGCTTACCGTGATCAGGACTGATTATTCTAATTACATTTATTTTAAATTCCACAATATCTACTATACAATTTCCTAAGCTCACTCACTCATTCACCTCGATAGCTATTGGCTGGAGAACGGTGTCGTCACTTGCCAGCCTTCATTCGGAAATTAACAGCTACCAGAGTTAGTAGTAATCAGAGGTTAGATGTAGAGTGTCATAGCTAAGCAACTGCTATAAAGTTAGCTGTCATAATATATTAACTGAGTTTGCATTTCGTAGCATTTCATTCTTTAAATATATCGAAAAAACGTGAAACGTGAAACTAATTTTCAGTAACATGCCGCTAATGAAAGTAACATAAAAAAACTTAAATTACTCGTTGTCTCTGCTGTAAACACAAATCATCATTATCGTTGGGGACCATCTCCAGTTTCCCGGGTGTGGTTTACGAGCCTTGGTTGTTATAGACGATTGTTTTCCACCTTTTCCTGTCCAGAAAGGTTTCTCTGTCTGTGATGTACTCCCAATTCCAGCATCTTCTCTCTACGTCCTCCTTCAGTTGATCTGTCCATCTTCTTCTGGGTCTTCCCACTGGTCTTTTGCCCAGTATCTTTTTTCCAAATAAGTTTTTGGTAGTCTTTTACTAGTCATTCTCTTCACATGCCCAAACCACCGAAGTCTTGATGACCTAGGTCTCTCTTCCATGGATTCCCTTAACTCTAGGTTTGATCTAATTTCAATTGTTATTCCGACCTAAGATAATTTTCAGTTTAGTTAATTTACTTAAAGGTTTCACTAATGTTGCTGCTTGAGAGTCGGGCGGGGGTAGAATTCCGCCCTTAAAAGAGAAATCAGTAGAGGTTTTTTTTTTTTTTTTTTTAAAAAAAAAAGAAGTCTTCAAAATTACGATGTCGGTAGTTGACCTGGATACTTTTGGAAGGCTTGAGCCCCCTAGCTCCTCCCCCCCCCCCCCGGATCAGTCACTGTTTCTACACTACTATCGTTAATGTTCTTTGCTCATGTTTGCTGTACGTGAGTTATTAGGCTATTTAAACTAGACATCAGACCAAATATGTTACCGAATCGAATATACTGGAAATTCATTTTTTGGAGTTGTTCAACTATTTAATAATCTGGAATCTGTATTAAGTTCTCTGGCCATTACAAACACTATGAGCAAAGATTAAATTATGGATGTTGGCCCAGCATCAATAAAAAAACAACCTGACGCTTTCGAAGCAACCAGAGAATTCTTTAGATTCTGAGACTGAACTTTTACGTCCAATTAAAGCCAAATTTGCATTTCAGCACCTACGACCTTAGAAACAATCATGCCATTTCGCGATACGTCTATTAATACTTCTAAGTTCTTCAGGGTCAAGAGGATTTAATCACCCTACGGGTGAACACAGGTCAAGTTCGTTTTTGTTCAGATCGGGTCAAGCTGTCATAATCTTTGACCCTAAAAACGGGAACTATTCTAACCTGTGACGATACGCTAAGAAACGGTCACGGGCTACACTAGTAACAAATAAAGCTGATGGAAGAATGAAGTTAAACGCCTAGTTGGCAGAACACGCCGATCTAGTACCACGCGTGGGTCCAGGGGTGTCCATATTCCACCAGTTATGTTGTCAAATGCAATGCCAAGATATTTAAATTTCAAGTCTTCAACAAGCTGTTTTTTCCCCACCTTATAATCATAATCAACCTTCAGCTTTTTATTTGTGTATCTAATTAGCTGACTCCTCTTTGCATTTATCTTCATCCCATGTTTACCAACCCAACTAGATATCCGGTCCAGATCACCCTGAAACTGTTTGCAATCCTCTATCGTTTTGATCCTTTCATACAGCATTATGTCATCAGTAGGAGGAGAACCTGTTTTCTGGAACAAAAGATCTTAAGCCGGCCCCGGAAGAGACTCCACTCGTCCGCGTGACGTCACAAGATGGCCGCCCCCCGTTGGGGTGACCAAGATGGCCGCCGTTAGTTCACAGATCGGCCGCACAGATGGCACCATCTCCCAAGGGCTTAATTTCTTTGCCGTTAGTTCATTTGGTGGCGGCTAGATGGCGTTCGGTGGCATTATTTCCGGCGCGCTTTGCGAAATGTGTACACTGTTTCAACGACTGTTATCTCTGTTTACTAAGCGTGACGAAATATGTATTCCTAGCGTCCTGTTAAGCAAGCACTGAACATCTTGGCTACTATCGACACACAGTAAAATATTTTCTTCGGTACTTAAGCGTAAATCATTGCAATTTTACTAAAAACAAAAAAAAGTCCACATTAAAACGACCTCGGCAGTGTTGGGGCTAGGTCGCCGGTTCGAGTCCGGCCGCGGTGTTTAAGTGTTTTGTGAAAAAGCCGCAAAGTTACATAATTTCCACGCCTAAAAAAATAATTTGAAAAGCATACATTCTTCCTTTTAACGTTCGATATGGAAAAAAACAGTCATAAACTCCAGATATAAAACCGAGTAAGAATTCTATGTGTACCTGTTTTCATGAAATTATTTAGCGTTCTGGCCTTGCATTCGGGAGGACGGCGGTTCCGGGGCATCCAGATTTGGGTTTTCCATGGTTTCCAAAATCACTCCAGGCAAATGCCGGGATGCTTCCTTTAAAAGACCATGGCCGAATTCCTTGCCCCCCTTCCTTTCCCGTCTCTAAAGACTTCGAGTCCGGCCGCGGTGTTTAAGTGTTTTGTGGAAAAGCCGCAAAGTTACGTAATTTCCACGCCTCGAAAAGCATAAATGTTTCCTTTTAACGGGAAAAAAAACCGTCATAAACTCCAGATATAAATTCTATGTGTACCTGTTTTCATGAAATTATTTAGCGTTCTTGCCTCGCATTCGGGAGGACGGAGGTTCCAGGCATCCATGGTTTCCCCAAATCACTCCAAGCGAATGCCGGGATGCTACCTTCAAAAGACCATGCCCGAATTCCTTCCCATCCTTTCCCGTCTCTAAAGACATCGCTGTTAACATAAATTCCGTTCATCGAAGCAGGCAGACATTAAAAATTAATTCACCGACGAAGAGACGGGAAACAAACTCACTTTTTCATTATGAACAATATAATATAACTCACGAGTGTCACCTACAGTCCGTGTATTTTAAAGGATGTATTAAATTAGGGGTATTTATATTTTTATTTATATTTCTCGTGTCCAGGACATAACAAGTTGAATAAACAAATAACATTAATTAATTAATATTAACTATAAACACAATTATATAGAATGTGACCAGAATTCCGCAATCTTGATGACCTTCTCGTTTGCCCTGTAAAGGTCGTCGATATTGCAGGTTTCAGGGAGATTCCTGCATATCAGAAGATGTTGTGGGTTCTGAAGCTCGCCACATTCACATAGATCGTTGTCATTAGTGTACCCCCATTTTTTAATATTATATTTACATCGGGACACTTCAGTTCTTAGTCTGTTTAGAGCCTTCCATATAGCATATGGCTGATTACATCCCGCAGCCGGTGCCTCTTTGATGTTCCTCCACCAGGACAAATTTCAAAATTAGGGGTAATGAAATTGTGTGTCTGTGAATGTCATGTCCGTCCTGTTGGTGTGTCTAATTAGCTAGAATAAATTCATTCTCATGCAAATACTTAATAATAATGATGTGAGTAACTTCAGCACTCGGGAATTCGATCCGAGGGGGGGGTGTGCTAGGCGAAAAGAAAACATTAAGTTCTCGCCCGTGTAAATCTACTTATATGTCATTTTCTCATTGCCACAACTATTTACCCACCCAAATTGAGTGTCCTTAGCTGTACTTTGTCTAAAATTCCAATCAATCCCTTGTGACACATCAGTGATTGACACCTTTAACTGTATTTTACAGCACAGCACGTATGTTCCAGGAACGAAATACGTCTGTTAATCTTACTAATTTCACCCCTGTCGAATCGAAGTACGCCAGTCCTATGTGATAAAAATCGAGTCACGCTAAGGCAGTGCTTTCGCAAAGTCTTCTCCTAATCAGTAGCAGGGATTCCAAGTTCACTTAAGGTGGTTCTACTGCAGTTTTCCAAGAAAATTCTCCCCTTTTCCAGGAAATTATTTTTCAATAAATCAGGACCCAGGGGAGTTCTCCATTCGGTTTAAAATGTTCCCATCTAACGCCAACCTTCGGATTCAGGACCAAGTGTGACATTTGATTGTAATTTCATGCTTCATCCAACTAACCACGATAAAAGTGACATAATACCCTTAGCTAACTTGATCATCAAACAGACATCATAACCCACATTTTCATAGAAGACCCCCACACATCAACAAGTATCCAAAACGTCACCATAGGTTCTATTACGCCTAAGATAGCGCTCACACTTGAACTGTCGTAAATTGTTAGGTCAAAGTGGGTGTTTAGATATTTTATCCACTCAGACCTCATCACTTAAAGTCTAGTGCGAGATTGTGGTCATGGTCAACTTAGGCTCCATACACCACTCAGAATTATTCCACCAATATCCATTCTAACAGCATTATACGCCACCTACAGCCCCTCAACACTCTTCCTATCTTCCAATGACATCCCAGCCCCAGCTCCTTTATTATGTCACTTACTGAATATTTTCCACAGATAAATCTAGCTGCCCTCCTTTGCACCTTGCATTTGATGTACAAAAAATGTGGACTGGTCAAAGTGGGTGTTTAGATATTTTATCCACTCAGGCCTCATCACCTAAAGTCTAGTGCCAGATTGTGGTCTTGGTCAACTTAGGCCCCATACACGATTCAGAATTATTCCACCAATATCCATTCTAACAGCATTATACGCCACCTACAGCCCCTGACACTCTTCCTATCTTCCAATGACATCCCAACGTCGGACAAATATTAGTGAACAGCAGAAAAGGCTTGTGGCGTGGGATAGAGGTGGTGCTGATCATGTACATATTACCAACGATACTGAATGGCAGAGAGATCTGTAGTGTGAGTTAAATGCTATGATTTTGATGTGAGGAGTTTGTTACTTGGAACACATGTTAATGATGATTTTTTTTGTCAGTCTTGAGCCATGGGGGTTCTGTCCCACTTTTTCTTTACCATGATGGGGCTGGTTGTTGTGTTGAGCTCGCTGTAGGCATGGATATATGTGTGTGTGCGTCTTTCTCTGTGTCTGTGTGCGTAAGCATGGTGATACCTTCCTTAAACTCATTTATCTGGACGTATGAATTGCTGTTCTTCCCATATGTTTGTGCTTGTGTGGAGACGTATGGGTTTGTGGGTGAGACCTAGTATGAATATGGTGGTTATGATATCTGTCTGATAGACAAGTGCCTATTGTAACTCATGGTACCTGGGTCACATGTTACTAAATGACAGAAAGGGTTGCGGTGTGGGAGAGATGTGGCTGTGATTTCAAACTTCACACATCCTGTAACTCTTCAGTTTGGATCTAGCATGTTCAGTCTCTTTCCTCCAGTTATGTGTGGTGATGAATGGAACTATGTGAATTCATTGACATATGAGTGTGTGTGTATGTGTGTCTTTCTATGATTTTTGGCCAGTCATGGGTGTTCTGTTCCACTTTTGCGTTGCCATGATTGGGCTAGTTGTTGAGTCGAGATCGCTGTAGGTATGGAAATGTATGTGTGTATGTGTCTTTCTCTGTGTATGTTTGCGTAAATGGGGGTGATACCTTCCTTTAACTCGTTTGTCTGGGTGTATGATTTTGCTGTCCCTCCACTTATGCTTGTGTGAGGTGACATATGGATTTGTGGGTGAGACCTAGTTTGAATATGCGGGTTATGATATCTGTCTGATAGTCAAGTGTCTATTGCAACTCATGGTACTGGGGTCACATGTTACTGAATGGCAGAAAAAAGCTTAGGTGTGGGATAGACGTGTTGGGGCTGATGTGAACAGTTTTGTACCTAGCACACATGATACTGGATGGTAGTGAGGTCTGTAGTGCGAAATAAATGAGATGATGTTGATGTGAAGAGTATGATGCCTGGAACATATGTTACTGATGATTTTTTGGTCAGTTATGAGCCATGGGGGTTCTACCCCACTTTTGCGTCGCCATGATTGGGCTGGTTGTTGTGTCTAGCTCGCTGAAGGCATGGAAATGTGAGTGTTTGTGCGTCTCTCTCTGTGTCTGTATGCGTAAATATTGTGATACCTTCTATAAAAACGTCTGTCTGGGTGTATGATTTTGCTGTCCCTCCACTTATGTTTGTTTGTGCTTGTGCATGGAGATGTATAGATTTGTGGCTGAGACCTAGTTTGAATATGCGGGTTATGATATCTGTCTGATAGTCAAGTGTCTATTGCAACTCATGGTACTGGGGTCACTTTTTTACTGAATGGTAGAAAGGGTTGCGGTGTGGGAGAGACATGTTGATGGTAAATGTAATCAACTGGGGCGTGATGAACACTATTTATGGTATAAACACTTAGATTTATGGTGAAAAACACGCCATCTTTTGCACACCTTGTATTTCGCCAGGCTGGTGACATGTAAGGAGACTTCTGTTTTTCAGCCAGGCAAGAGAGTACTAAACCACTTTTTCGTTTCCATGATTGTTGCCGGTAGCTATACTGAACTCTCTGTAGACTTGGACATGTGTATCTGCGTCTGTCTTTGTGGATGTAAGCATAAGTATGGCGGTACCTGACTTTAACTCGTCTGTCTGATGATTTTTGTAACGATAGTTCTGTCCAGATAATCAGATGGTAACGACAATTCTGCTCCACTTCATCGTTTTCATGATGCTTGCTGTTAGTTCTATTGACCTCGCTGTATGCATGTACAAGTGTGTGCGTGCGCGTGTGTGTGTGTATGTGTGTGTCTTCTTCCTCTGTGGGAGTTCTATCTTGGTGCTGGTTTTTCTGTCGACCTCGCTGTAGGCATGGAAATGTGCGTGTGTCATCCCTCTGTGGATTTGAGTCTAGAATTATGCTCACTATCAACGTGTGCTTCTAACCATTGATTCAGGGCTTAGGCAGTCTCCCATTTCATTGTGCTCTTTACAGTTTACTGCCGTTTGTGTTGACATACGAATTGTGTTCCTCACGTTTTTCATTACATGCACTTCGGGATAAAAATCATTTAACAGAGAGGGTGATGAGGGGGGTGTATCAGAGAAGCGAAGGACTTGGGTACAAATCCACAGTCAGACCACTGCTTGTGTGGTGTAGTATGGAGTCCACATTTTTTGTACAAAAGATGGCAGCTATATTTATCTGTGGAAAATATTCAGTAAGTGACATAATAAAGGAGCTGGGGTTGGGATGTCATTGGAAGATAGGAAGAGTGTCAGGGGCTGTAGGTGGCGTATAATGCTGTTAGAATGGATATTGGTGGAATAATTCTGAATCGTGTATGGGGCCTAAGTTGACCAAGACCACAATCTGGCACTAGACTTTAGGTGATGAGGACCTGAGTGGATAAAATATCTAAACACCCACTTTGACCAGTCCACATTTTTGTACATCAAATGCAAGGTGCAAAGGAGGGCAGCTAGATTTATCTGTGGAAAATATTCAGTAAGTGACATAATAAAGGAGCTGGGGCTGGGATGTCATTGGAAGATAGGAAGAGTGTTGAGGGGCTGTAGGTGGCGTATAATGCTGTTAGAATGGATATTGGTGGAATAATTCTGAGTGGTGTATGGAGCCTAAGTTGACCATGACCACAATCTCGCACTAGACTTTAAGTGATGAGGTCTGAGTGGATAAAATATCTAAACACCCACTTTGACCTAACAATTTACGACAGTTCAAGTGTGAGCGCTATCTTAGGCGTAATAGAACCTATGGTGACGTTTTGGATACTTGTTGATGTGTGGGGATCTTCTATGAAAATGTGGGTTATGATGTCTGTTTGATGATCAAGTTAGCTAAGGGTATTATGTCACTTTTATCGTGGTTAGTTGGATGAAGCATGAAATTACAATCAAATGTCACACTTGGTCCTGAATCCGAAGGTTGGCGTTAGATGGGAACATTTTAAACCGAATGGAGAACTCCCCTGGGTCCTGATTTATTGAAAAATAATTTCCTGGAAAAGGGGAGAATTTTCTTGGAAAACTGCAGTAGAACCACCTTAAGTGAACTTGGAATCCCTGCTACTGATTAGGAGAAGACTTTGCGAAAGCACTGCCTTAGCGTGACTCGATTTTTATCACATAGGACTGGCGTACTTCGATTCGACAGGGGTGAAATTAGTAAGATTAACAGACGTATTTCGTTCCTGGAACATACGTGCTGTGCTGTAAAATACAGTTAAAGGTGTCAATCACTGATGTGTCACAAGGGATTGATTGGAATTTTAGACAAAGTACAGCTAAGGACACTCAATTTGGGTGGGTAAATAGTTGTGGCAATGAGAAAATGACATATAAGTAGATTTACACGGGCGAGAACTTAATGTTTTCTTTTCGCCTAGCACACCCCCTCGGATCGAATTCCCGAGTGCTGAAGTTACTCACATCATTATTATTAAGTATTTGCATGAGAATGAATTTATTCTAGCTAATTAGACACACCAACAGGACGGACATGACATTCACAGACACACAATTTCATTACCCCTAATTTTGAAATTTGTCCTGGTGGAGGAACATCAAAGAGGCACCGGCTGCGGGATGTAATCAGCCATATGCTATATGGAAGGCTCTAAACAGACTAAGAACTGAAGTGTCCCGATGTAAATATAATATTAAAAAATGGGGGTACACTAATGACAACGATCTATGTGAATGTGGCGAGCTTCAGAACCCACAACATCTTCTGATATGCAGGAATCTCCCTGAAACCTGCAATATCGACGACCTTTACAGGGCAAACGAGAAGGCCATCAAGATTGCGGAATTCTGGTCACATTCTATATAATTGTGTTTATAGTTAATATTAATTAATTAATGTTATTTGTTTATTCAACTTGTTATGTCCTGGACACGAGAAATATAAATAAAAATATAAATACCCCTAATTTAATACATCCTTTAAAATACACGGACTGTAGGTGACACTCGTGAGTTATATTATATTGTTCATAATGAAAAAGTGAGTTTGTTTCCCGTCTCTTCGTCGGTGAATTAATTTTTAATGTCTGCCTGCTTCGATGAACGGAATTTATGTTAACAGCGAGGTCTTTAGAGACGGGAAAGGATGGGAAGGAATTCGGCCATGGTCTTTTGAAGGTAGCATCCCCGGCATTCACTTGGAGTGATTTTGGGAAACCATGGATGCCTGGAACCTCCGTCCTCCCGAATGAGAGGCAAGAACGCTAAATAATTTCATGAAAACAGGTACACATAGAATTTATATCTGGAGTTTATGACGCTTTTTTTTCCCGTTAAAAGGAAACATTTATGCTTTTCGAGGCGTGGAAATTACGTAACTTTGCGGCTTTTCCACAAAACACTTAAACACCGCGGCCGGACTCGAAGTCTTTAGAGACGGGAAAGGAAGGGGGGCAAGGAATTCGGCCATGGTCTTTTAAAGGAAGCATCCCGGCATTTGCCTGGAGTGATTTTGGAAACCATGGAAAACCCAAATCTGGATGCCCCGGAACCGCCGTCCTCCCGAATGCAAGGCCAGAACGCTAAATAATTTCATGAAAACAGGTACACATAGAATTCTTACTCGGTTTTATATCTGGAGTTTATGACTGTTTTTTCCATATCGAACGTTAAAAGGAAGAATGTATGCTTTTCAAATTATTTTTTTAGGCGTGGAAATTATGTAACTTTGCGGCTTTTTCACAAAACACTTAAACACCGCGGCCGGACTCGAACCGGCGACCTAGCCCCAACACTGCCGAGGTCGTTTTAATGTGGACTTTTTTTTGTTTTTAGTAAAATTGCAATGATTTACGCTTAAGTACCGAAGAAAATATTTTACTGTGTGTCGATAGTAGCCAAGATGTTCAGTGCTTGCTTAACAGGACGCTAGGAATACATATTTCGTCACGCTTAGTAAACAGAGATAACAGTCGTTGAAACAGTGTACACATTTCACAAAGCGCGCCGGAAATAATGCCACCGAACGCCATCTAGCCGCCACCAAATGAACTAACGGCAAAGAAATTAAGCCCTTGGGAGATGGTGCCATCTGTGCGGCCGATCTGTGAACTAACGGCGGCCATCTTGGTCACCCCAACGGGGGGCGGCCATCTTGTGACGTCACGCGGACGAGTGGAGTCTCTACCGGGGCCGGCTTAAGATCTTTTGTTCCAGAAAACAGGTTCTCCTCCTACTGTCATCTCCAAACAATCTAATTTCAGATAGTAAATCAATCAACACAATTATTCATTAGAATAATGAATAGTAATGGTCCCAATACACTACCCTGCGGCACTCCCATTTTTATTTCCACTTCCTTTGATACTGCATTTTCTACCCCAATTTTCTGTTTTCTACCTTTTAAAAATTCTTCTATTCAGCAAATCACTTTCTCAATCCACTCCAATAGTTTTTACCTTATTTACTATCCATTTTGTGGCTTACTCTGTCAAACGCCTTTGAAAGATCTAATGCTACACTATCAATTTGGCCTCCCTTGTCAATTTCATCTGAAATATCTTACATATATCCCACCAACTGAGATTCGCATGAATATCCTTGTTGACAACTTGAAAACCACTTACGTTCCTCACATACATTTCTGATGTGGTTGCATATCAATCTTTCCATTAATTTACCTACCACTCAAGTCAAACTGACTAGCCTGTAATTTTCGACTCTATTTCTCACCCCTTCTTTATGTACCGGTACTACTATTGCACTTTTCCAATCTTGTGGTAAGCAGCAAGTATCCAGACTCAATTTAAATAATATTTCAAGATAAGGTACAATGTGACATTCGGCTATCTTTAAAATATCTGTAGTAATATTATCTGCACCAGCCCCATTATGATTTTTCAGCTAGCTTATTTCCTTCAGGATGAATTTCAAATTTTTAGTATCATTTCTAATCGTATTGTTAAGCTCGTTCTCCGAATTAGACTTTCCCGTTTGTGATTCATTGTCCCAAATGCTCTCACTAAACCAGTTACTTAAAATCTCTGCCTTTCTCAAATGCTGAGTAACTACTTCTCCATCCTTATCTATAAGTGTCTCTACACCCTCCCTTCCCCTCAGTTTCCTGATATAGCCATAGAAATTTCTAGATGCATCAGTCAATGGTCCTCCTGCACTGACAATACTCTTCATAAACCCATCTTTAGCCACTTTCTTTGCTGTTATTAAGTCCTTGTTTAGTTCTTTCAAATATTCCCTACTACCCTGCTGTCTCTTAACTCTGTTATGTTCTCTTCGTACCAACCTCTTTAACCTCCTCACTTTCCTATTATAGTACATAGATTCTCTACTTCTCTTTATTTTCTGCTTTGGAATGAATTTTTCTTCCACCCTTTCTTATTATCTCCTTGAACTCTTCCCACCTTGAATCTACTGTACTTGTGCCTTCCTTCCATGTGCTGAAACGTTCTCTGAAATATCTCTTCAAATTTGAAATCTGTGCCTTTTTATAATTGTACCTATTTCCCCATTCAGTTTTGGCTGCTGGTTCACTGAATCCTCTAATATCCATCAGAACTGCGTCATGATCACTTATTCCTTCCGTTACTTGACACCCCTTGAGGTTATCATCGGGCTTTATTAGGAATATATCCAAAATATTTTGTCTCCGAGTGTTTTGCTCTACCACTTGTGTAAATCCTCCTTCCCTTATTAAGGTATTTGCAAATCTTTGTTCCCGTGTGTTAATAATCTTATTTCCTTCCCAGTTTACACCTGCTAAATTTAAATCCCCGCCGATGATGATCATTCTATTCTCACCTCTGAAATCTGAGTATGAATTTAATTTCCCCCCCAGAGCCTCATCTTCATCTGCCATTTTTCCACTGCGGTAAATAGTCAACACTCTGATTTTTTCTTTTTATTACCCCAGAAATCTACCCCAAGTAACTCATGGTCTTGATCTATGAACACCAGTGAACTGTGGTAGTTTTTGCTAACTAGTATGAAGACTCCTCCACCAATTGCTCCTCTATCTCTGCGGTACACTCTGTAACCATCAGGAAAAACCTTACTGTCTAGTATGTCTTCTTTTAACCAACAATCTACCACAATCATTACTTGTGGTTCGTGTATCTCTATTAAGTTTGCGAAATCGATTATTTTGTTCATCATACTTCTACAGTTTACCATTAACACCCTTAACACCATTAACATTGATACTGCATTTCCTACCTAGATTTCTAAATTCTCCTACCCAGTAAATCACTTTCTCATCCACTCCAATAGATTTTACATTATTTACTACCATTTTATGGCTCACTCTGTCAAAAGCCTTTGAAAGATATAGTGATACACTATCAATTTGGCCTACCTTGTCCATTTAATCCGAAATATCTTGCATATATCCCACAAACTGACATTCGCTCTAATATCCTTGCTAAAGCGATGTTGCTTACTTGAAAACCACTTACGCTCCTCACATATATTTCTGATGTGGCTGCATATCAATTTCCCCATTAATTCACTTACCACTGATGTCAAACTGAATGGCCTGTAATTTTCGACTCTATTTCTCACCCCTCCTTTATGTACCGGCACTACTATCGCACTTTTTCAGTCCTGTGGTAAGCATCAAGTATCCAGACTCAATTTAAATAAAATTTCAAGATAATGTACAATGTCACATGCTGCTATGTTTAAGACATTTATAGTAATATTATCTATACCAGCCCCATTATGTTTTTTTAGCTTACTTAGATCCTTCATGATATCCTCAGGATGAATTTCAAATTTTTTGGTCTGCTCATTTGTAATTGTGTTGCTTAGCTCGTTCTGAGATTTAGATCCTCCAATTTATGATTAGTTGTCCCTAATGGTTTCACTAAACCAGTCACTTAAATTCCATGGCTTTTGCAAATCCTTTGTAACTTCTTCTCCATCCTTATATATAAGCGTCTCAACACTCTCCCTTCTCCTCAGTTTTATAAAATTGCCATAGATCTCTCTTATGGCTTTACGGCTCGTCGACGTCGAAGTAATTAGAGATTGCGATAGGAATTACTCGATGCATCAGTCAATGGTCCCCCTGCACTGACAATACTCTTCATAAACCCATCTTTAGCCACCGTCTAAGATATTATTAAGTCGTTGTTTGGTATCTAAAAAAAGGCTAAAGATGGGTTTATGAAGAGTAATGTCGGTGCAGGGGGACCATTGACTGATGCATAGAGAAATTTCTATGGCTATGTTCGATATACGAGAACACGTTGAAGATCAACATCGCTCAGGGAGACATTCAACTTAAAAACTGACGAAAACGTTGAGCGTGTGAGGGGTCTTGTGAGATCAGTCCGTTGTTTAACAATAAGGATGATCAGTGAACAGTTAAATTTAAACACTTTCACCGTACATCAAATTTTGACAGATGATTTCGACATGCGAAAGGTTTGTGCCATAAAAAAAACCTCGTAACTCATCAGAAGGACAATCGAAGAAACGTTGATCTTCTTGAGAGGATTGAGAATGAGCAAGAATTCTTCAATCGCGTTATCCCAGTTGATAAATCCTGGATATTTGAGTAAGATCCTGAAACAAAGCGGCAAACCGAAGAGTGGCACACACTGTCATCTCCTCGACCAAAAAATGTCGAATGAGCAAATCAAAGATGAAAAGAATGCTGATTTTCTTTTATGACATTAGGGGTATGATACATAAAGAATTTGTTCCTCCATGACAAGCTGTCAAACAAATGTTTTACGAAGGTGTCCTTGAAGGATCAGGAAAAGAGTGATTCGTGTGAGACCAGACATTGCAGACAACTGGACGCTTCATCATCACAATGCCCCGAGTCACACGGCTTTTTCCATCGGTGAATATTTGAACTCAAAACGAATTCCTGTTGTTCCTGAAACCAATTTTTACCCGATTTAAGTCCTTGTGTCTTAGT
Source organism: Vandiemenella viatica (assembly GCA_031002005.1). Lineage (NCBI taxonomy): Eukaryota > Metazoa > Arthropoda > Insecta > Orthoptera > Morabidae > Vandiemenella > Vandiemenella viatica. Next base: position 272,564,819 of record CM061919.1, read on the forward strand.
TCTCTTCCCGTTATTGAAACATGTCTTAAAAGGACGTCATTTGGAACTCTGGAGAACATTCTAAAGACTGTGTACCGACCAGTTAACAGACCTACCAGCTTGAAGCCTTCCAGCGCTGCTACCAAGAGTGGAAACAACGACTCCGCCGATGTATAGCTGCCCAAGGGAACTACTTTGAAGGGGACAATATTGTTGTTTGAAAAAAATAAAACCTTTGGTAAGTAAAAAAATCAGTCTCATTACTTTCTCACACACGTCGTATGTCAAATGCTTGTCGGAATAATCTGGAATAATGCAGATAGACGTTCCGACGGTGATCTCTATGTTGGTGAGCTTAGCCCGTTGAGTCTGAACAGAGCAGAGAACCAACCTCTAACCAGAACGCTATGAACGCTACGCCAAGCACGTTTCTTTAGGCATCATGTCGGCAGTCAAAGAGGTTTACTCGAAAAGAATTTATCCCTGCTGAGATACGACATAACAGCCTACGAATTGGACCCAGTATTTTTTTAAAAATACTTTCTACAGTGGGTGAACTAAGTGTAGGCATGTGGCCAGGGTCAACATGGCGGCCGTGTGGTAGCAGCAGACGCCCGCGGAGTAATTCGAGGCCTCGCGACACTCCACTCGAAACGAGCGCCCGCTGTTTGAGATCTTTGGCCATTAAATTAGTCCCGCGCGGCGCATTCCAAACAAAACATTACCTTTGCGCCGCTGCGAAAATATTTGTCTAATTAACACAGCGCCGTGCTCGCAGCGGCAGTCGAGCAAACACTGTGCACTCGCGTGTCGATACTCGACTTTCGACCTCTCGACTGCGCCGCCGAGGCTCCGGAGAGACTGACGTCACCAGCAGTTTCCAAAGCCTGCGTTCATGCTAGCGTTGTGGCACCCCTGAAAAGCCGACCCAGGACGAGGGAACTGTATTGCCAAGTGCACGGCGGCACCTTGCATTTCGCATTCGTTTCGCCGCGTCTGGAAGTGGAGTAATATTAATGTATTTCGTGTCATAAACGCTGATTTTACCTATTCTTCGGATGCAAGAATTACAAAGATGAAACAGACAGTTTCTGGAAAGATCTAAAACATTGGGATATAACTTATCCAGTTAATGTAGGGCACCTTCTTGTTCTAGAAATATATCTGAATATACTAGAGGATGGTGCACTTCACAACAAGGAAACCATATAGAAATATAACCGGGTAGAACCCACTCCACTCCTCAATATTTCAAACAATTATTGTTTACAGAGCATCAGAAGGTTACTATTTTATTGTTAAAATAGTTTTAATGAACAGTGACTTGTATCTATGTTTGATGGGTATATGTAAACGTGGGCGCATGCACGTATTTACATAAAGATACAGCACTAAATATAATGTATCTTGACTGTATGGCCAACAGGCCAAGTGTCGATAAAATATTTTTTTTTAAAGTGACATCACTAGCCGGGGCACTAAAATCCACACCGCGCCATACCGTTCGAAAAACTTACAGAATACTGCTGCCGTGTCTCATGCTTCTTCCACATATGTATTGCGAGCGGTTAAAGCAAGAGATTGGCTTCATGGAGGACATATTATCGTATGCGCTACCCAGTCATCGACAAATCACTGAGAAATGCTTCTTGTCGAAAACCATGGCAGAATTCCTTCCCGTTCTAACGATCAATTCTCGGCTGGCTCTAATGATCTGAACGTCGACGAATGCTGTTCACTTACGTTCGAATTCCGAAGAAAATTACTGACTTGGAATGTGTGAGGTATGTAACTACGACTTGTGACATTGTATCCATTCTCTGTTTGTTTATTTCGGAGTTTCCCGGTAAAGCATAATTTTTAATCTTTGACACATTCAGTTGGTAGCAATGTACGAATTGTGTGTTGGCAAGTCTGTAGCGAGCGACAGACGGAAGTTACCTCGCATTCGAGAAGACGTCGATTAAAATCCCCGTCCGGACATCCAGACTTCCGTTTTCCATGGCTTCCCTAAATCTATCCAGGAGAATATCTGGATGAATCCTTCTCGAGGTCATGGCCTGAATTCCTCGCCGTTCCTTGCGCCCAGTCCTTTAACGCCGAGGCTTTAAGTCATAGGCAGAGAGGAACTGCAAGCAAAGTCGATAGTATTGCCGCTTTGTATGACTGTCGAAACATTTTCAGTACCAAGTATTTCTTAACTGGAAGGACGTAAAAACGAGTGGAATAAGACAGCAAATGGGGAAAGGCTGTGATACGGAAGCAGGCTGGGCTAACGATTGAGAAATATTAATTAGGTTCTAAATAATAAGAAGTAAAATCTCTCTTTTTTTGGAGGTGGTTAGAGTTCGATAAATAAATAATTTTTTCACAGTTTTTATTGTTTTGAGGTTATTTCACTGGAAGTTGCTGTTATTGAACCGACCACGATGGGTGAGCGTGTAAAACTATTGTTCATGTTTTTACCGGAGTTAATGTTCGTTTACAGATAGTGATGTTACCACAACACTATGATTTGACCTACCTCATGGAGGCATCGATACTTCGTAGTGTATTATTTTGTCTTGGTCGCCACCAGCGGTTTGTCGAACGTACTAGGAATATTGAATATTCACAAGTTCATAGGAATCAACCATTAATAAGATACACTCACTCATCGGAAGTACAAGTAGAACAACTTTTATTCCAACAGTTTGTATCTTACATCTGTACGCCGACCACCAACTGGAATTAATTATTACTTTTCCGAAGATTATAAGTTCTTAGGAGCGAAAAGTTGAATCACAAAATACTCTCCTTCAATACGAAATATGCTGAATGTTTGTACAACAGTTACCAGTACACAATAACACTTTCACAGTTCTCTAAGCAAGTACCGGCGTATTTTTGCACCGTTTGGCGTATTTCACGATAGCGACGTCAAGCCAATATTAGTTTCCCGTCGCGGATGCGCGTTTTACGTATCCATGTGCCCGAAATGTCTTCAAGAACACACTACTTCACTTACACGCAACCATACCGTTTTTCCCGGGTTGCTGCCTCGCGGGTAAACACTTGACTGACTCTCGCTGTATATCGATTATCGATATCTGCACCGATATTCTTTAATCAAGGATTTCAGGACTACTGTAATGTCACAAGCGGTTAACACTCTGGCCTCGCATTCTGGAGGATGCTGGTTCGAATCCCCGTCCAGGCATCAAGATTTGGGTTTTCTATGGTTTCCCCAAATCACTCCAGGCGAATGTCGGGATGCTTCCATCAAAATGCCATGGTCAAATTCCACCCCGCTTCTTGTCCCCCAGTCCTTTCCCGCCTCTTGTGATCTCGACGTCGACAACGCGTAAAGCCATAGGAAAAGAAACAAAAAATACTCCAGTGGCCTCAAGCCGACATCGAGCTGTACGAGTTTACAGCAGGCAGCGCTAAAATACTCACCGCGACCATCAGTGGTCGCCGCCAGTTTAGTAAGTACACACAGGTATGCAGTTGGCAGTCTGGTTTCGACGACCCGGTGTTTCCCCGCGGGCGCAGGTGGCGGAGGTCCATTTGTGTGATGAGCAGCGATCGAGGCGTCAATGGCGCCGAGTCCGGCCTAATGAAGATTAACTCGTAATTAGCCGACACTTGCGCCGCCCAATAATCCCGAGTGCCGTCTTGGCCTGCCTCGTGTTTACAGCCCGTAGCCTACTCCCGCTAATTAAAATCCCCGACTAGGCGCCGCGCGCAGGGCGTCTTAAACGCAAAAAAATGCGCACTGCAGCCAAAGCGAGAATTATAAAGCGCAGCCCAGCCGAACGGAGAGAAACTCTCCTCAGAAGCTGACGACCACAATCCAGCCCTACACCACAGTCCCGTGAGGATACCATGTTGCGTAACGAGCCCCAGAGAAAAATTAAAACAGACCAGGTTACTCGGAGAAAAGTTCGTTAACATAGGAACAAGATAGTGACAGGGAGCGAGCGACGAAAAACGTTAGCTTCTGTATGAGTCGATGCTAGTCAGACAAAAAAGAGGACCTTACATCTTCGGATACCTGACTTTTGAAGGTTGCTAGGATCAATAAGATATGATATTTTGTTATTATTCAAATAAATTTGGAGATTAAAATTCTAAATGAATTAAACTGGACTTGTATCGCTGGCGACCGAAAACATAAAGAGCGAATCCGATAGCTGTATAAATACCACACAGACATAGCTAACAAAACTACAACATTGTGACCGTGACAGGATATTAAATTTGTGTTCCTTCTGTCATGTCAGAACTGTAAGAAATTGTAAAAAAAAAAAATTTGTATATTGTAATCATGTATTGTATTAAGGTGAAGAAGAATATAAGGTTCCCCATATTTAAGCCATGAATTAAAAGTTTACCAGAGAATTTTTTCAAAATATATCGTGAACTTGGGGAGGGTTGTAGCATAGCAAATCCCAAATAAAAAGTAAAACAGATTATAGGTTACTATGAGAAGAGTTCGTTGCCATGGGAACAACAGAGTAACAAATATACAGCGAGCGATGAATGGCGTTAACGTGTGTATGAGTCGATGCTAGTCAGCCAGTCATTGCTAAAAAGGGACCTTATATCTTTCGATACCTGACTGTTGAATGTTGCTTGGATAAATATGTGAAAGTTTGTTATTATTCAAATAAATTTGGAGATTCAGGTTCTAAATGAATTAAACTGGGCTAAAGCGTAAAAAAATGTTTTAAGAATTCAAAGTAAGAATTATAAAGCGCATGCCGGCGAAAAATCCACTGTAGCCGAAGGGAGAGAAACTTTATTCAAAACATATGACCACAATCCAACCCCTACACAGCCCTCAGATCTGTGAGTATACCTCCGCTCTTGTTTATATTGCGGAACGAGTGACAGGGTGGATTCTTGAGGCAGACCACTCAAATCTGATCTTTCAAAGCACAATAAAGGGTCGTCAACGCTTAATGTCATACGCCGTGCACCTAGGGATAAAACGATACGAGTAAATACAAGTACTTACTCGATACATTCCTTCCGATACCAAGTACTTTTTGTATCGATACTTTAAAAATAAGTATCAAGTAGGTATCGGTCAAAACTACTCGTATCGGTGTGTATACCAATATCACGAATTTCATGATTTCATTTAACACGTTAATTGATACATTAAACGCTTATCTACACTGTAAGGAATATTTTTTGGGTGTCATTGCATTTTTTAACACATTCTTTTTCTAAGTATGTGTTGTTGGCAAACTTGTTTGTCTATGCTCGGACGAAAAAAAAAAAAAAAAAAAAAAAAAACTCTCTGCCATTCCGTCAGTCGCTATTTTATGTCGTTGTCGACATTGACTCATTCTTTTGTTTTCGTTCGTAATTCTAACCTAGGGCTGTCGTCGTTGATTTGTGTTTAGTTTTGCATTAGGTATATTTGCTGATTGAAAATGGGATCTCCAAAGTCTAATGTGTGGCAATATTTCAAGAAAAAATGATGACAAATCGCAAGCTGCAAAAAATGCTTTAAAACTGTGCGGTTTTGTGGCAATACTTCTAATTTGCATAATCATTTAAAAAGCCACCCCGATATTGCACCTGTTAATAGAAACGATAAGATTTCAATGTAAATACAACATTTATTAATCTACAAAAATTTTGTTTGATATGTTTGGATGTTGATTGTGAATAGTGTTGTGTGGATATGTTAATCGATATTGTTTGATATAATCATATTGTAAGTATTGACTGGTATCGATTAAGTAGAAAACTTTTAACTTAATAGGCAAACACTTAAAAAAAAAAATATTTTTGGGGAGCACCACAAAAACCAACTTTTTTTCATAACATTAGTTTTATTTTGTCCTAGTCGGTATTAGTCCTGTAACGATCAGTAAGGTGAAAATGTAATAAATATCTTTCGTCAAATAAATATATAGTTTTATATCAATACTTATTAGATACTATTTTTTTATTTATTCGAAATTTCACTACGAAAAATCAATCGATACGAGTAAGTATCGATACTTTTCAATGGATACCGAATAAGTATCGATGCTTTACGACCGATACTGTACCGAGTAAAAGTATCGATACCTCAATGGTATCGTTTTATCCCTACGTGCACCCTGCGGATGCGATTGTGATCTAATCGCCGAGTTTACTTTGTGGTACTACCGTGGCGACCATGCCAGAAATAGCGTTGATAAAAGGTAGAATGAAAAACAACTTTCAGTCACTTGAAGGTTGTTTTTCGTTCTACCTTTTATCTGATCAATACAGTCACGCAAAACACAGTGAATTATGGATAAAATTAAGTATGTCGAAGATTTGTTTCCCCAGCACCGGGGCTCGAATCCCGTTACTTTGTGGAGCGCTTCTCTCAGGACTTGGTGAGGTGCTTACCCTCCAGACCTGTGAAGCGCGTCAGTCAGACGTGACGTTCCGGAGTCGCTCTCCGATTCCATCTTCTGCTGTTCGCCGAGACTTGGGTACGACTAGTGCGGCGGCAATGAAGACAGACGATTTTCCAAGTGGGTAGCTCAGAACTGAGGTGTGAGACGCACAAACGACTTCAGAATTCTGGCTGGCCAAGGACACTGGAGAATCCAGCGCCATGACTCCGTGATGAGTGCACGATTTTCGCGATGTTCGGATCCGCGATATTAGGCCAATTTGGTCGTGTATTCCGAACCGCTCACAACGCCTGATTCGTTGTGTTGAAAACCAAATATAACCCCTGAAACATCCGTTATTAATTCACACGTATACATTTCTAACCTCAGCCCAGACGTTATCGTCTGTCGTGCTCAGAAACAATACCCGACATAGTAAGGAAACAATACCATAAAAAGTAACACATTTTACCCAAAACACGGCTGGGAGAGGTATCGCCAACTTTTCATTGCTGCCGAGATTTCATTCAGGAAATTTTCTACTCTTCCCTCTGCGCACCACTGTTGTCATACTCCTCTGTCAAACAGCGCTGGGATTGGTCAATAAAACACAAAATAATTATTATTCACCCCAATTTATTGCATCGCCTTGAAAGTAAGCCCATTTCGAAATAATACACTTCTGCCAACGAAGAAAACAATAATCAAAACACGTTTAAACACTTCTTCCGGAATCGCTTGATCCTCGCCGCGAATTTTCTTTTGTGTTTTGTATCGATTGAAAACTGGCGCCTCAAATTGTTAATCTAAATTTTGGTAACAGAAAAAGATCGGCCGGAGCCATATCAAGTGGTTGTACGATGGTATTTGTTGAATATTTGTCCAGAAATTCGTTCACGATGATAGCCTTGTCAGATGGTGCGTTATCGTGGTGCAAAATCCATGAATTTTCTTTCCACAAATCCGGCCTTTTTCGACGAATTTGCTCTCTCAAACGCCGCATAACACTCAGATGAAAATTCGGGTCTTTCCCAACTAGTCGAGCGACAACGCGTTTCATGTTCAATAATTTAAAATTGATTCGTGATACAGAGAAAGTGCAGCGGCTATCTGTCTCAAACTGAACTGACGATTTTCAGTCACAATTTCCTTCACTTTAGCGATGTTGACTTCAGTTGAAAACGTTGATGGCTGACCAGAGCCAGGCAAATCTTCCATCCCGTCTCGACCGCTTTTCAATCCACTATACCAACCATATGCAGGTGTTTTCGATAAAGTCGATTCACCCTAAGCCTTCCGTAATATTTTCCGTGATTCGGCTCACGAAATTCCATTTGAAACACAAAATTTGGGACAAATTCTTTGTTCGATATTTTTATGCATTGTAAAAATCGTTAAAAACACTTGAGCTGGACTTACAATAATGAGCACTGTGAACAAACTGAACGACAGATAGCGCTCAAACTCACCGTCTGTGTAAAGGACCGTTGTGCCAACATCAAGACAAAAAAAATCTTGACAATACCTTTAATCGGGCTTTTTAAATGATCAATACGCGGTACATAATATGTGAATGTGATTAGAAACTAATATTTATTTTTAGAGACTCAGATTTAGCAAACACTTGCGGGTGACCGATGGAAGTTGTATCAATAATCAACACCGAGGAGTTCTCAGACCAACGTCGCGTAAGGAAACATCCTAGACAGCGACTAGACAGCGACTGGACTAGGAGTGTGTTGTATAGCTCAGCTTGGCGACCCGATAGCAGGACGGGACGGGGCGGGACAGGAGTGGTTCGTGGAGTAGCGAAGCCGGCAGCTCTGGAAGTAATACGAGTGACGCGCGGCCCTTGCCTTTGTGGCCGGAGCCGCCACAAAGCCAGCCGCTAACGACCCATCTGCATGCATTGGGCCCCAATCAGCTCTGTGGTGCTCGAGGAAACTTAAAACGGAGACGCCGCGACCCACAAGGACAATGAGTAGCGAAAACAGCACCGACTCGCCCTCACTGTCCTGTCACCATATTAACAACATGTTAGTCAGAAGTAGGCATCTTACTTCTTTTGGAATATGGACAGCTTGAGAAAACATACTTCATCATTGATTCCTAAGGCTTCCGCGGCCTTCTTTGTTCGTGATTAATAGATTTTCGTAGTATGTCGCGTTGAGCTTTCGGCTGGTATCCTACAGCCTTCGTCGGAGAAACTATTTATGTTGACACAGCAACAAGCGCCTAGCATCGCAGAGAAAAAGACCGCTATCTTCGTTGAAGTTGTCGGTATCATCGTATATATTATTTCTTTAAGGTGTTTTTTTTGTCACAAGTCATTGTATTCCTTCATACATGACCAAAATAAATGAATGAGGTGTCATTTTTAAGCTTATGGTCTCCACTTTGGTCACATTACATATTAAGAAAGAAATTTTTCGGAATTCGACACTTAAAGGGTAAAAATGTCAATATTTCTAAAATGCTGTTTTTTGTGTTACGAGGCATTTATCTCCCTGGTCACTTATCTGAAATCGTTTAATAAAGAATCATTTTAAAAATTAAGATCTCCACTTTGATGACATCATTCATTAAGACAGGAATTTTTCGGAATTCGACCCTTGAAGAGCAAAAGTATCAATACTTCTGCAACGCGTTTTTGTGTCACGAGCCAATATTATTTCTACAACCTGTTTTTTTTATTCAATTACGAGCCATTTATATCCTTCGATACCTAATCGATACGATAAATGACACATCATTGTAAAAATTAAGATCTTCAGTTAGGTAAAATGATAAATAAATAAAAAAATTTTCGGAATTTGATGCTTAAAGAAGTTGCGCGTACGAGACAATTCACAGCCAAGTCCCTAGATCGCAGCAGCGTATATCACAGAGATGTGACAGTTTTTTATGCTATAAGTAACTTTTCCGATATTTTTTTTCTGTTATGGAAACATTTATGTTTTGCTATACAATTACAATGTAAACATTTTATTCGCACAGCAATACATATCACAGAGATGTTGATATGCTGTGTGCACTTTTTTCAGGTTGGTTATATTCATTTAAGGTCAGTGATAGTTTGTCGTACATGCAGTCTGTTTTAAATTTTCCTAACTGTTCTTTAATATGTTGTAAGTGTTTTGATGCGTACGTATTACAATAAACAAGTAAATATTTGCTTCAAAAGTGCGGTTCTACTTTTCATGTATCACAAGCATTCAACCTCACTATTCATCGTATTTTATTAGCGAAATTTTCGCACGAGTCGTCTGGTATGTATTATTTCTATAAGATGTTTTTTTTTTTGATACAAGCAATTATCTCCCTTCATACTTAACCATAATCGATTAATGAGATATCATTTACAGATTAAGGTATCCGCTTTGATTAAATCATATTTTAAGACACTATTTTTTCAAATCAGACTATTAAAAGGGCAAAAATATAAATATTTCTAAAATGCTGTTTTTTTATGTCACGAACCATTTATTTCCCTGGAAACCGAACTCAAATCGTTAAATCAAGTATGATTTTAGAGATTAAGATCTGCGCTTTGGTCACATAATATATTTAAGAACGAAATTATTTGGAATTCGTCCCTTAATGGGCAAGAGTAATAACCGTGAAAGTCGCGCGTATGAGACAGTTCAGAGCCAAGCCACTAGATAGCAGCAGCACATATCACAGAGATATTAATAAACTGCTTCAATGGCGTCGACTTTTGTTACGTACTTATTACACTAAACAAATAAACATCCGAAAATCCATCAATCGTCAAATTAGCTGTGTTTCAATGTTTACTTCTAAAATACTCCTCTTATCAGCCAGGACATTTGTGTTGTTGAAGTTGTATTGGCAAGACAAACGCGATACGTGGGTAAGAAGTACCAGCACAGCAATACTGCATTCGCACGAATCCCCGTCCGGGCATCCAGATTTGGGTTTTCCATGGTTTCCCCAAATCACTCCAGGTGAATGCCGGGATGCTTCTTTCGAAAAGGCCATGGCCGAATTCCTTCCCGTTCCTTTTCCCCAGTCCCATCCCGCCTCTAATTACCTTATCCGTCGACGAGGCGTTAGCCAATAAGTTAAAAAAAAAATAATTTACAAATTTCGTTTCAGTGTAGCAATGAGTTTTCAAACCGCGTCTCGCTTTCGCAATTGTGTTTACAGGCTGTAATCTTTATGGAAATGTTAAACGATAAACATTTTATATTTATCCGGAAACAATATGGAATAAACATTTTAGTATAATGAAAATGTAACGTAATTGTTATACAAAAAGACTCAAAAAAATGATATTTAGACGACTTTGGCTGATCTTGTAAGTTCGACCTCAACGGTCTTAACTAAGCGCGTCTGGCAGCCACACATCAAGGATTTCTTTGCGGGAGCTTCAATAAACTACGACGCTCGCTTTAGGAGGGAGGGGGGGAGTTGGCTGGAAAGCTATGTGGGGGGTGGGGGCGAGTAGCTTTTAATTCATATTATTTGTCACAGTTAAAATGATGTTCAGAACACATAACGGTATGTAAATATTTATTTCCATCATTTAACTATCTCCGTATGTAATTTACGATAGTCTGACAAGAGAAAACAGTACACAAAGTCTTCTGGAATCAATAGGGAAAAAAAACTACGTGATACGTAATGGGAAAAGCTGCGTGCTATGTAATTAATGGAAAGGGGTGATGTGGTTACAGACAAACGTCACGTCACTAAGTGGGGGGGGGGGGGGAATTCACAGGGATCAAAATGGAGCTTCGTGATTTATGGACTCTCCCTTTCTATTTCTGTTCCATTATATATAACAGTCGCAAGTAAATTGTATACCGTAAAGTATAATTAAAAAAAAAAAAAAAACTTGTTTATTTAAAAGCAGGTCGATAGCGGAGAAGAGACCTGCCGCAACTGGGAAGGGGTCCCAAGTTATAAAAGTCCACAGAAGAAACTTCATTACACATATAAATCCAGTCGTGAAAAAAAGTCTCAGATTTTATCTACTTTGTAATATCTGGCAGATATACATGAAGAGATGGATTTCGCTATATCTCTAAGACATAATATATGTCACTACACTCTCCTCAATATGACATCATATGTACTGGAGACCGACATCATGTGTCGATTTTAGGTTTCTAGCGTTGCATCGTAAAGTTCGGTGGTTCTGATTCCACTCTAAACTGCGGGCCTTCCTGCCTGTGACACAACAGCTCGGCACGGAGATTCGACGAACACGGTCCGGGTCGTTGGTGAGTTGTAGTCACCGCCTTCACGTTCACCCGGGAGGGCGGATTCACTATTAATTTTCCGCGGCTGCGCTCTTTTCCGACTACGGAATTTCGTATGCGCCACGCGAAGGTGAATTTAAAAATCAGGAAAAAGTTGTGACTTTGTGCGAAAGTGAATTGCGGCAAGACTTTATTTTACACGCTGCGCGGTGGAGGGGGGATTCATAAGCGGCGCGCGCCGCTAGCGGAATACTAAACAACGCGCAGACCAGGAACAGTCGCAGAAACGACTCCGGCTATTAACTCTCAGGACAGCGATTACAGCGCACACGCTATCAAGACACGACGCTGCACCATCACTAAGTCCGTCTGTTACTTTATTGAAATGCAATCTTTATGCATAATTATTATGCGGGATTCCCTATCAAAAATGGCCGCAAGTATTTTTACTCAAATTTTCAAAAAATATTTTTAAAAAATTCGTTTCATTGCTTTTTAAATCAATCATAATTCATTAGGAAGAGATACATGTGTAGAACGTAAAACGTTTGGATCGCATATGTAAAAGTGGACGCAACTAGGGATTGTCAGCTGTTACATTTACCGTCTGATGGACCGTGCAGTCAGATAACTCTTTCTCGCTCTTAGGTATCTTTAACAGCTGGCAAACCGTACTTGCGGCCACTTTTTCATATGCAATCCAAACTTTTTAAGTCTGACTTATTTTTACCGACAGTTTCTAGAATGTCTGACTGATCATCCCGTCAACCGTAATTCCCTTTCAACCTACTACTTATCAGCTCGCAACCATCCTTCGCACCCTTCTCTCTACAGCCGTCATCAGTACTTTCTACCTCTATAGCCTCCACAGGCGAAGCCTCCATAGTCCAAGCCTCCACAGGCCGAGCCGCAGGGGCCCTGAGCCTTTCCCACAACTCCTTGTTCATTTCGTCTTTCTCCCTGATCACTTCGTCTTTCTCCCTGATCATTACATCTTTCTCCAATATGATTTCGTCTTTCTCCCTGATCATTTCGTCCATCTCGCTGATCATTTCGTATTTCTCCCTGATCACTTAGAATTTCTCCCTGATCATTACGTCTTTCTCCCTGATCACTTCGTCTTTCTCCCTGATCCTTTCACCTTTCTCCCTGATGATTTCGTCGTTCTCCCTGATCGTTTCGTCCATCTCGCTGATCATTTCGTCTCTCTCCCTGATCACTTCGACTTTCTCACTGATCATTACGTCTTTCTCCCTGATCACTTCGTCTTTCTCCCTGATCATTACATCTTTCTCCCTGATGATTTCGTCTTTCTCCCTGATCGTTTCGTCTCTCTCCCTGATCACTTCGACTTTCTCGCTGATCATTTCGTCTTTCTCCCTGATCACTCCGTCTTTCTCCCTGATCATTATGTCTTTCTGCCTGATCACTTCATCTTTCTCCCTGATCATTACGTCTTTCTCCCTGATCGTTTCGTCTTTCTCACCGATCGTTTCGTCCATCTCGCTGATCCTTTCATCCCTAACGCAAAGTGCACAAAACCATGGCAGAGCCTCATTTGATTCCTTGTTCCCTCTCCACTGCACTGCATGCCCAATGAAACTACTGCAGCCCACACCATTCTTCACGTTCCGGCGACAGGCGCCACACTATCCTGGCATGATTTTTCCCAAATACTTCAAGTACCTTCCAAACCAAATTTAAAGTAGCAAGAACAATACTCTATTAGGGATTAAAATACGATATTACTATAGTAATAATTTCGTATGGTCGTGGTGACCTGCTGACAGGGTTTCTATTGGCTGCGCATTACGCCCCTGTCGTAGCCGCCGTAACCTAACCCGGCGATCCTGCCGCGTACAGGGGACCTACAGTTCAATGTGAAATCCAAACCACGGAAGCGTTCTGGTGTACTTCACATTACACAGCAACCTGTGCCAGAGGTGAGGTCAGGTTAAGTGCCTATGAAAATCCCCGCCGACACAGGGATTCGAACCGGGGACCTTTCGATGTCCAGTCAGACACCTTAACCACTGACCGCTCCCAGTATTACTGATAGTTGAATATTACTGAACGGAACAGCTTTTTAAACTGCCAGAATCTAATTGACTGTAGGAACTACAGTACTGAGCCCTTTACGAGAGCCTTTAAACATTTGTTCTGCTACAGAACTCCAAAGCCGCTCAATACCAACGCTCACTCTGCAGTACTGTTAAACTATAAATACCCGTTTTTAAAGTAAGTGCGTTATCACATTGTCCAATTCACTCAGTTTTTAGATTTTTTTTGCTGTCAACAGTCTCTCGACTGGTTTGATGTAATCCTACATCCCTTTCTATATTTTACTAGCCTTTTCATCTCTACATATCCCTTACAAGCCACGTCCTCAATTATTTGCTTCATATAGTCTAATCTCTGTCTTCCTCTACAGTTCTTACCTTCCATTGTTCCCTCCACTAACAAATTAACCAATCCAGCATGTCACAAAATATGACCTACCAGCCTGTCTCTTCTTTCTGTAAGCTTCTTCCACAAACTTGTTTCCTCACCCATCATTTCCAAAACTCGTTCATTTCTTACTTTGTCTGTCCACCTAATTTTCAGAATTCTTCTGTAGCACCACATTTAAAATGCTTCAGTTTTCTTTCTTTCCGGTATTCCTAAAGCCCATGTTTCACTACCGTAAAGTGCTGTGCTCCACACGTATAGTTTTAAAAAGTTCTTTCTAATTCCTAGATCAATATTTCAAACTAAAGGGGATCTATTTTTCATGAAGGCTCTTTTTGCTAGTGCTATTCTGCTTCTAACATCATTCTTGCTTCGGCCATAGGTTGTAATGTTGCTTCCCAAGTAGTAGAATTCACTTACTTCTCCTATTGCATCCGATGCTAATTTTATATTTAATCTTCTGTGATTGGTATCATTTCTGCTACATATTATTACTTTAGTCTTGCTTTGATTTAAATTCAGTCCAAAATCTTCGTTCAGTATTTTGTTCATGCCATTCAGTAACTTCTCAATATCCTCAGCCTGTTCTGCTCTCAAGACAATGTCATCAGCAAATCGTAGCAAACTAATTTTTTCTCCCTGAACACTTATGCCACATGGAAATTTTTCTTTTATTTCCTTTATTGCTTCCTCTACATACAAGTTCAATATTAACAGGGATAGGCTACAACCTTGTCTCACACCATTTTTAACTGATGCATGTCTCTCGTGATTCTCTACTTTTATTACAGCCACTTGATTCTTATATAGTTTATAGAGTATTCTTCTATCTCGGTACTTTACACCTGACTTCTTTAAAATTTTGAACATCTTGTCCCACCTAACATTATCAAAAGTTTTTCTAAATCAACAAAGGCCATAAAAATATGTTTTTCTTGATTCGTACTTAAAGTATTAATCTTAAAGCCAGAATTCTCTTCCTATTGCCACGATTTTTCCTAAACCCAAACTGCTCTTGACGTACTATGTCTTTTACTACGCTTTCCATTTTTCTGTATATTTTTCTGGTGAGTAATTTGTCAGAAATATAATAATATTTTAACTCTAATACCGATTAGTGGAACCTGTTTTTCCTAAACGTGTTAGTCACGCGTCAAGTTTCCCGAACGGCTTCTCTACATAATTTCTACCAATACAACACAATAATACTTCAGCATTTACAATCGTCTCCCAACCACCACTGCAGCGGTTTCCACGCTAATTTCGTTTGACTGTAAATTTAACCCATACCTAACCCTAGCAACAAGCAGTAGCTTCCTGGATTCATTACACTGGTGTGGTCACTGCGTCTGTAACGCGCCCGCCCTTCGTGAGCAGCCAGAGATATTATTGCTGGATAGAAGTCATGACCGTTATTTAATAACAATTACGCGTAGTTAACCAAACGCGTAGGAATGATTTGCCAGAATATTAAAAACAGGTATATATTGGGTTTTAAATTTTTAGCTGCGTTTTGCTTATTCAGTCGAAGTAGATGTTTTCTTATACTCTCTGTCCAGAGAATTCGCAGTTACAGTAAACTAAGGAATATCTATGACGTGACGTCATGTTTAAGGTTATGAGCGCTACTCAATATTGTTTGTGTTTGGTTAGGCAGTTGCGAGGCAATGAACTGGTTTCAACACGTTTTTATTTTTAACGGGCTTTCAGGCTATTGAAAGTCGCTGCATGTGGCTATATTCTATGTCACCGTTACAGCAAACTTCTCACAAGTGTGCGTATAACTTGTGACTTTTGACGGGCTTAGAAACGAATGTGTTTATAGTTAGTAGAGGAGGAGGCAGTAGAGGGCCTCTTGGCCTGTGTCGAGTCCTTGCTGAGGATCCACGTGGCTGATGAAGCGAAGTCACTTGTCTCTGCGCCGCGACTTGTATAACGAAGTGAACATTTTTTTCCTTTCTCTCCGCTTTGTGGAATGAAAGAGAGACGCGGCGGAGCGTCTTGTGTCAACAGATCCTCGCTCGATACAGAAAAACACTCCGCCCGGCTCTCGAGGCTCTGCTTCCCTCGAGCAGCGCAGATATATAAACCACGCTCAGCAGTCACTACAGCATCAGTACGCCACTCCACAGCAAAACCAATCAACACCCAACAAAACCTACGCCGCGCCGGGAACCAGGTTGCTTCCTAATATGGCGAGCCGTAGAGGGCGACTTCTGCTTCGTGTTAAAGAGCCGAGGATTGGCAACCGTGGAACAGGTTCAGCGTCGACAACCATTCTGGTCTCACTCACCGCGAGTCTAGAATGCCGTTCAAATGTTCGAATTCGACTAGACCAGCGTCGGACGGTAGAGTGTCTACTGCAGATTTTAGCCCTCAGGTCGTTTGTTCGCGAGATTGGAGAGTGATTGCGGCAGGCAGCCCCCGGAGATTAACCTATGCCTCCCATTTCCGTCCTGTAGTCCCCACGCCCTTGTCTTGCCGAAGGGTACATCTCGAACTGCCAAACACACAGAAACTTGCAGCATTTGCCACGACTCGGTTACGAAGCAATAAAAATACTCCATATATTTCTTTTACATTCAACTGAAATCACTCACTACTACTGCACAGGGTGTCCAGGAATGACAGGATTATCCTGAACCACAAATCACTCGCTACTACTGCACAGGGTGTCCAGGAATGACAGGATTATCCTGAACCACAAATCACTCGCTACTACTGCACAGGGTGTCCAGGAATGACAGGATTATCCTGAACCACAAATCACTCGCTACTACTGCACAGGGTGTCCAGGAATGACAGGATTATCCTGAACCACAAATAGGTCACAGCATTTCCTACTACACTATATGACAAAATGTTACTTTAGTAAAAATCACAATTTTTGACATATAGCTTATTCCAAGCTATTTCTGCGAATTAAGATTTTTTCAACCATATTTTTATTTTTAATTTACTCAAACCTTCGTGTTTTAGAACTACCATAAAAATATAATTTTAAAGGGAATGTTAAATAATTATATCATTTTAAAATTGCCAATAACGAAACAATTTTTTAATGCAATTGGTAAGATCCACTGAGGACACGTTTTTACACCACAGGCTATCAAAGTCAGCCTTTTGAATAAATTTGTATACAGTTTTTACATATGATGTTTTAAGGTTTTTTTTATAACGATTTAAGGAAAAAATATTTTTTAGATGACTCAAACATCCTTCAGTAATTTTTAAAAAAAAGGAGTTCAAAAAATCTCAATTTGTAGAAATAGCACGGAATAAACTGAAAAAAGTCACATGTTTCGAAAAAATATTTAAAAAAATCAATATATCAAAAATTATGACTTTTACTAAAATAAAATATTGTCATACAGTAGGAGACATGTACGGTTGCAGGATTATCCTTCATTCCTGTATACTGACAGCTATGCCCGACATGTGTTGCAATGCCTATTTTTATTTGTTAAGTGGGGACGCATGTAGAAAACAGACACAGTAACATGTACCAAATAACTGAAAGACAATAATTTTTATCCATTAAATTAAAATTGAAAAAGTTTATTATGGTGTTTTGGGTTATACAATATTTTCGGTTTTCCGTCATATGTAAAAGCAGAGTACGCAGCATTGCTTGGCAAGTCGATACGAAAGTTCTAAATTGGATAGAACCTGTAGCTTTGTTTAAGGATAATTGACGAAAATTAATGGGGTGCAAAAAGTGAGAGGGTGGGTTTCTGAGAATCAAATTTAGACAGTATTTTTCTGTTTGTTTTAATGTATACATGTACAAAAGAGCATTGAAATCGGATCAAATCTGCGGATATGTATCGAGAACGTTTACGAAAATAAGAGGGTGAAAAGGGGGAGGGGGTAGGGATTATGAAAACCAAATATAGACCGTCTTTTCTGTTGGTTCCAAAGTATATCTGTCCCAAATTCCATCGAAATCGAATAAAAAAATGTGGGTTCGTATAAAATTAAGGATTGTAAAGGATATTTTGGCGAGAAACCTTCTCACGCGTGCACACAACAACTCACCAAAGTTTCATCGTAATGGGATGAATGGTATAGCAACGCATAAAAGATGAACGTACAAACAAACAAATGCAACTCTGGGATGAACATTTTTGACAAATGGAGGAAATACAAAAATCTCAACATAACACGATGAGAAAGACAGGTGGAATGTTCACGGCCTGAATTGATTGAAGACGTGAAATATTTTTGACGTTGAAGCACTGGAGTATCGTGATTGGCGCAGAGTACTCTAGACTGCATTCCAGTCTATTAGCGTCCCCGACGGGGCCCAAGCAGACACGCACGACTGTTAAGACGTCCTCGACAGTCTGTTGAGTTACACTGCGGCTCTGAGAATACAGTCAGCGGACTATATTAAGTTGCGTAGGCGTCGGTATTTACCACTGCGCGCATACAACGGCAAGATGAGATTTTCGCGGATGTAATATCTGCTAATTGTTTAATTTAACCTGTCAAATACATGTTTGATACCATGCGACAATTCTAAACCAAATTTTGCAATCAGTTTGATAAATAACGCGGCTAAAGGTGTCGTCACAATAAGCAACAGACGAGATGTCATTCGGCAGAGTCGCTACATTAAGGACTGAGGCAGTGCCTTAGTACAGCTGTAGAGTCACTTACCGTCAGTCGAGCTGGCTACTTCACCATTGACAGCTTACCTGCAACACAAAACACTCCGTCAGTACCCAGGAGCACGCAGTAGACGGTAATACTAGTAAGTCAGTGGAAAGTGGGCACACCGCAATATAAATTCAGATACACTCGTTTGGGGAAATTATCGCCGAACATAATGAGTACAAGCAAGCGAAATGAAGTTGTTGAGAGGTAGAATGGGAGTTACTAAAATGGACAGAATAAGGAATCAAGTGATTAGACGCACCATAAAAGAGGAACCCATACAGGAAAGGATAGAGGGGACCAGACTGAGATGGTATGGACATGTAAAGAGAATGGAGGTTCAGAGAATCCCAAGAGAAATCCACGAAATTAAGATGCATGGTAAACGACTCAGAGGAAGACCAAGAGATGGGTGGATGAAAGGAGTGGAGGAGTGTGTACGGAAGAGAGGAGAGGACTGGAACAAAGTGGTGACAGAGAGGTGGTGGGGTGAAAGAAGGAAATGGAGAGGCTAAGCAGACCCGGATAGTGGCTGGAAACTGCTGAGGAGTATGATGATGATTATAATGAGCATCTGGTATGATAAAGGAGTCTGTGGGAGACAGCAGGACAGGTGGAGTGTACAGGGCGTATGCTGGTGATGAAGCGAGGACAGGTATTGGCTTAATAATTAACAGTAATGCACGGACGGGAACGGGTGCAATGTCCACAAGTAGCTATTCAATTTCAGGCATAAGGTGGTGGGATACTTTTCTTTTGTACGT
Source organism: Vandiemenella viatica (assembly GCA_031002005.1). Lineage (NCBI taxonomy): Eukaryota > Metazoa > Arthropoda > Insecta > Orthoptera > Morabidae > Vandiemenella > Vandiemenella viatica. Next base: position 272,584,268 of record CM061919.1, read on the forward strand.
AAGGGAATCAGGGGTTGGAATAAATTACCATTGTTACCAAAAACGCTGATAGAATTTAAAATTGAAAGGAAGTGGTGATACTGCTCTCAGAGAAATTAAGATTGAAAACACCATAAACAAGTGCCGCCCGCATAGCCCACCGCCCACGCCAAGAAGGCGCATTCCATGTAGCGACCTTGGCTGACCGCTAAAGCATCGCTTACAGTCTGAACATTGTAGGCCATTACCTCAATTGCGATAGGATCAATTTTTATGAATAGACTAATTGTCACGCCAATGCAATTGAATTTGTTGTTTTACTTCCCGAACGCGTTTCACTTCATTCTAAAAATACAGAAGCGCTGAAGATGCTTCAGAGAATGAACTGAAACGCGTTCGGAAAATAAAATTCAATTGCATTGGCGTGACAATTATTCACAAAAGCTGATCACTTACTGCGTATTAACCACACATCCCCGACTTCCCATCCACCGCAGAAATTCCTTCCCGGTTCTTGGCTGCAGTTCTGCCCTGGCACTAATCATCTCGACGTGGATGAGCCCAAACGAAAACAAAATAATGACGTCACATGTACTTGGAATTATAGAATGCACTGGAAAGTGCGCTCCGCACAGAAAAATATACTATCTTGTAAACAGATTTTTTTTGCTTATGGCTTTACACCTCGTTGACGTCGAGGTCATTAGAGGAGGGACTAGGAACGGGAAGGAATTCAGCCGTGGCCTGTTGAAGGAAGCATCCCAGCATTCGCCTGGAGTGATTTGGGAAACCACGGAAAACCCAAATCTGGATGCCCGGACGGGGATTCGAACCGGCGTGCTCCCGAATGCGAGGCGAGAGCGCTAACCACTCACCCAGCCCGCTGGGTTAGATTTGAAGTGTCTCGTTGCTGTGTTACGTATCCAAAGCTTGATGGGATGTCATCACACACTAAGCAAGGTTAGCTTCCCAGGGCTGCCAGGCCGAGAACTTATCAGATGCTCGCATCTAGTGTCGGGAGTCAGCATGCGAAATGGCGAGGCCGGGTTCGAATCCCACTGAGAGCGTTCCGTGGTTGGCCTGCTCGTAGCTTAAAGTAGGCGCGCTGGCACCATCATCACTCACCTATCTGATGGGCCAGACCTCAAGGAATCCCGGAGGACGTGCATCCCGCTGAAGATCTAGCCTAAAAAACTGACCTTTTTACTGTAGTTAGCAGTAGCATAGTACAATTTGTAATAAAGCAGTGGTGGTGGGTTAATTAGGGGTTTATGTTACTTATATTAGTTTTTCTTTAATTAAAATTTAAGCTACATGTAGTCAAGCACTTAAATTTTTGTAATAAAACGCCTATACTTACAACAGTACTCTAACTGTAAACAACAACTCATTAGATTTCGCTAGGTAGCGGAAATCTGTGTAACAATTTAATCGTATTGTTATTGTAAATATGGCCTAATTTAGATAATAGATGTTAGGCTGCAAAAAATTGTAACAAAAAAAATATTATCGCTCGCCTTCGCTGCAATTGCAAATGCCAAACTATCGACAGAAGATAATGCAGTAGGTGAGGCAGCGTGCAAACCCACCTAACACGCTGCTGCCAACGTTTACAAAACTTACAAAAGTCTCGTGATATTTCGGCTGTAATAGGGTGCGCAGACTGAGTTCTGAACTGTGTACTGATTGTGCAGAAGACAGCCTGTAATGCTAAGCGGCCTGGTTGAGGCGTCTGGAAGGTCCCTGGTTTCAATCCCTGTCTCGGCTACCCCACACGGCGCAGACATAAGCTCTCACATCTGTACGGCAACACACTCACAGACGTCATCAGTCAAGCCAGAAAGTGCACACATGTGCTTTTGAATTAAGCTCCGCCTATTAACAACTGTTTTTTTTTTTATTAGTGTTCCTTCACCAGATGCGTTTCGCCTCTTTTGGAGTGGGGCATCATCAATAGTGGCTATAAATATATTTACATCTTGTTACAATTATCTATGTATACATGGTTAAATGTTTTAGCCTATATCTATGCATCCTACATTGCTGTAATGTCTCTACTACTATTATTCTACATAATGTATTCACTTCTCAAAATGTTTTGAAAATTTTCAATAGAATAACGAGCCATGGTAGTTATTTAATTTGTGCTTACTATCGCCTTGTATACAAGAGCAGCAGAGAAATAGGTTTGCCGTGCTTCCCTTGAACATAAACCGAATAAAGAAGGCAAATTGTACAAGCATCGCATAGACAAAGGGGATAGATTTTTAAAAATATTTTAAAATGAGTAAATATGACTTTGAAACCGCTATAGCCAGAATTGCAGCAGTGATAACCAAGCGAGATACGAAATTCAAGGTATCGTTATCCCCAAAAGAAAAAGTAGCCATTTGTTTTAGCTAAAAGTTTTATTTTTAATATTAGCATCAAAATTCTCTGTAACGTTACAATCGTTTAATTTTGGAACAAAAATTTTGGTTTCGGTATAGTTATTACTATCTACATAATAAAATTATTTTCATTGTGAGACTTACGTCGTAACATAATCTAAATGTTTACTTTCTAATTGTCTGTATACGCGTTCTTGAACATTGTTGATGCTTGTAGTGCTGATCCATTATTATTGAAGCCCTTGTTCAGTTTAAGTGATCCTGATGATGGTGCGGCATGAAAAACATTTCTTGATTTCGACCCTTGCGGTTCATCCCACGCGGGTGACCTACATAGTTATAACAGGTGTTTAAGGATGCGAATACGGCTGTAGGTGAGGTATGCAATCGTATCTTTCTGTCTGTGCTGATACGTGTGTGATGGAGCGTTGTGGGTGTGTGCTAACGCTCTGGCTTCGCATTCGCGAGAACATCGGTTCGAATCTCCGTCCGGGCAGGGTTTTCATGGTTTCCCAAAATCACTCTAGGCGAGGCGAATGCCGGGCTGCTTCCTTCAATAGGCCAAGGCCGAATTCCTTCCTGTCCCACCCCGCCTCTAATGACCGCGACGTCGACGTACGGTGTGTGACGATACGGCGGCATTGCTAGGCCTCTGAGAGGACCCTGTGTGTAGGAGTGACCCTGCGGTGCTGATAGCGGAGCGCGGACGCTGCAGGAAGCGGCTATCAGCTCTCGCCCACCTGGCGTCACTTCCGTCTGTCAGCACAGGACGATCCGACAGCGACTCCGCCTCCATCGCGTGCTCGCTGCCAGGTTAACTATACACTATCTCGCAAAACTGTCGATCCGTGAGTTCACTAAAAACCAACCAAAAGGTATTCCGCTGGGAGCGACCATTAATCACGTGAGGTGAAATAGGGGCGTGGGGGGAGGGGGCGTCGAAATCTCACCAATGGAGGGGTACTTACGGTAGCTTCATGTGAGCTTTCGAAATTCTTGAAGGACAGTACAGCTAAAAAGAAGTCTACAAACTACCGGATAAATACTTCAGGGGGAGGGGGTATGAGCGCTAGAAACTACCCGCAAACCGACCTAAGGAGGGTTAAACCGTTCTCTGAAGCAAGAGAGTTAAAAAAAATGTCTAAAAAAACTACTAGGTCGATTAACAGAGGTTAGGGCTGGGGTCCCGTCAAAATCTCACGTCGTCTTGGGGGGGGGGGGGGGGGGGTCCGACTATATCTCACCAAACCTCACAAGAGGGGGGGGAGGTCGGAATTCCATAAAAACACCTCCCGAACTTACTGGATGCCCCTTCTTCCTGTACCGTGCACAGCGGCGTATCTCAACCTTTTTCATCCCGAGAACCGACAAAATGTAAAAAATAATGTAATCAGAATCTTTTTGTTTTTATAAAAAACTATCTGTATATTATTAACCACCTCTTCCAATCTTTAATACCTATGCTTACATTCTTCGATGTAAAATTCAAACATCTGTTTGCGCTTGAAACCCTAACATATTTTTAGCCTCTTCATCCAAAATCAGTGCGATTTTAACTAACGTTAGGTTAGGAAATAGCGTTGTTCGCTATGAGTAACTGAAATGAAATGGCATCCTCTACGAGTTGATCTGACCTGACCTGACCTGTAGTGGGAAACTAAGTTAGGTGATCCTGTTTCAGGACAGAATTTGATATAGTTTTGAAATAATTTGAAAACTAATAAGGCATTAGGAGAAGAGGGAATCCAAAGATTATTCAAACCGACATCAAAAAATTAGGAATCGGGAAGGAATCTAAAGGATTATAATAAAAATGCCATCTTCAAACTTCCGAAGAAAGCACAAGGCCGACAAATGTGAGAATTATCGCACCATTAGTATAACATAACATGCTTTAAAATTACTGACCAGAATAATATACAGAAGAATGGAAAGGGTAGTAGAAGAGATAGTAGGTGAAGATCAGTTTGGGTTTAGGAAACACCGCAATACAAGAGAAGCAATTCTGGGTTTAAGAATAATACTTGAAGGGCGGATCAAGAAAAATAAAATTACTTATATGGAATTTGTTAATTTAGAAAAAACTTTTGATAATGTTAGATAGGACAAGATGTTCAAAATTTTAAAGAAGTCAGGTCTAAAGTATCGAGATAGAGACTGTATAAGAATCAAGTGGCTGTAATAAAAGTAGAGAATCACCAGAGACACACATCAGGTAAAAAGGGTGTGAGACAAGGTTGTAGTCTATCCCCGTTAATATTCAACTTGCATGTAGAAGAAGCAATGAAGAAAGTCAAAGAAAAATTTCCATGTGGCATAAGTGTTCAAGAAAAAAAAATCAGTATGCCACGGTTTGCTGATGACATTGTCTTGTTAGCAGAACAGGCTGAGGGTATTGAGAAGTTACTTAATGGCATGAACTAAATCCTGAAGGAAGATTCGTCTAAATATAAACCAAAGCAACACAAGTGATGAAATAAAGCAGAAACGATAGCAATAGTATTAGATCTATAAATATAAAAATAGGATCGGATGCGATAGAAGACTTAAATGAAATATGCAACTTGGGAAGTAAAATTACAAATGACAGTCCAAGCACGAATAATGTTAAAAACAGAATAGCACTAGCAAAAAGAGCCTTTGTGAAAAAGAGGAATCTTTTCATTTCAAATATTAATCTAGCACTCAGGAAGAATTTGTCAAACACCAACACTTTATACCATCGAAGTAAGCACTTTAGGAATTCAAGAAAGTAGGAAAATTGAAGCATTTGAAATGTGGTGCTACAGAAGAATGCTGAAAATTAGTTGGACAGACAAAGTACGAAATGAACGACTTTTGAAAATGATGGGTGACAAAAGAATCTTTTAGAAGAGTCTAAGAGAAAGAAGAGACAGGCTGGTAGGTCATATTTAGAGACATGCTGGATTGGTTAACTTGCTAGTGGAGGGAACAGACGAAGGTAAGAACTGTAGAGGAAGACAGAGATTAGAATATATGAAGCAGATAATTGAGGACATGGATTGTAAGGGGTATGTAGAAATGAAGAGGTTTAATTTAATTTAATTTAATTGCAATGGAGCACATGCTCCGGTGGCAATTCCCTACACACCCAACTTCCCCCTATAATGCACACACCTACATTTGCCCTCTACAAATTTTAACTTTAAATTCTTTCAACGTTTTCGGTAAGTTATTCATCATTCCCCTCGGTAACTCATTCCAATCCCTGACACCCTTACCTAAAAAAGAACATCTTCCCACACCCTTGTGCCTGAAATCGAGTGCCAGCTTGTGGTCATGGTCATCTTTTCCCCTCCATGAACTACTTTTCATACCTACTGCAATATCTTTCCATGCCTCATCGCCAGTATATGCCCTGTACACTCCCATGACCCTCCTCATCCTCCTCCTGTCTTATCCATATTTAATTTCGGTCATATGCCTACACTTTTTTTATTAACGTTATACTACTTCATTTCATAGTCACGCTCAGCATACATATATACATACAGGGCGTCTCAAAAATACTTTTAAAAACGATGAGAGAGGGGCTGCTCATTCCAAAACAATGAAAATTCCATATAAACATATTTCCGAAAAATCCTTTGTTTTTGTGTTATTGGCGAAACTGTACATTGCACGTGTTTCAAGGTAGTATCCAACCATGTAAGTTTGCACTAGTCGTTTGGTTAGATAATCGAGTAATATTATCGATACAGGACATTGTGTGGGCTAGGATTGCAGGTGAGCGTCTGTTGGGTCTAGACCAGTGTTTCCCAACCTTTTTTGGGTCATGTCCCACTTTCAACATTTTTTTGCCCCCCATACATAATTTTTAATAAAAAAAATTATTTGTTATTAAAGAAACTAATATAGGATGGTTTTTGAAAGAAAACACTTTAATATTATCATAAAACACAGTAAGTAAAATTAAAAAAATATAATGAAATACTAAAATTCAAATCCAAAAGATTTATAATAAACATTTATTATGGCAATTTAGTGTGATCCTTTTAAGAATTTGCTTTTTTGCTATATTTTGTAACCATATCTGGCATTGCGTTTAAATAACCCAAAGAGAAAGCGGAAAAGTCGCATCAAGTCAATTTCTAAATTGCCCCCCTAAAAAAACCAAATTTCCCCCCTGTGGGGCGTGGGCCCCACGTTGGGAAACACTGGTCTAGACGTACAGTACGTCTTATGTAGGACGATTTCTCTGAGAACACTCTTGGAGGTGTGCCCCTGCTAGCTAGGGGATACATTTGTCATAGTGCGTTCTGGCTGATATCGACTAAACAGGGGCTCGCGGGCAGAGCTGTAACATGCGCCTCTCCACCGCTGTCGAGAAAATCGGCGTTCAAATACTGTCCACGTAACAGAGATTCAAACCTCTCTGCTTCGAAACCGGTCGTCGCCGCACAGAATCTTTTTTTATTTATTCAAATGGGCGTACAGATAATTGCCGGCAGTCAGTTTCAATAATTACGCAAATAATAAGTTTTTTAAATGCCGCTCATTGTAAAATAACTGACTTTTCAAGCTCGCATCAAAGTTATGTTTCAAAAATAGTAATATTTGCTGCGGCAGGTATGAAATACAAACGTCGTTACTCGACCGTCACTGCTGAAGGACAGGTGTTCATTCCCGCACCAGCGGACAGGAGGGTCGACACGAAACGCTGTCGATTTTTCCACAGCAAAACACATTTAAAAAACTTATTATATACATAATTGCTGAAACTGATTGTCAGGAGTTAATTGTAGAGATGTCATTATAAGAAATTCGAGGTTATGTTCAAAATTTAATAGCTAAGCAACTGCTATCAAATTAATATCCATAATACATTCATTTATTTTTATTTTTATAAGATTTCATAGTGATAAAAAAATCGATAAAATTTACGTGGAACTGCTCTTCAGTATCAAGTTCCTAATGAAATCAACATAACAAAACTTTAATAAACTTGGATTACTTATGATCTCTGCTGTAACCACGAATGCCAATTGTCATTCCGGCCTAGCCTAAATCTCAATTTAATAAAACTTTCGATAATGTTGTTTTGACCAAAGTTCATACATTACGATTTATTTGGTTTTTTATGTATTTTACTGACCACTTTCGTTAATGGTCTTTGTTCGTGTTCGTATACGTGAATTATTAGGTTATTTAAAGTGGACGTCAGAAAAACTATGTTACCGAATTGAGTGTTCTGGCAATTCATTTCTTTGGAGACGCTCAACTGTTTAATAATCTGGGATATGTATTACGTTCTCTGGCCGTTACAGACGCTATGACCAAAGGTTACATTACGAATATTTTCCCAGCATCAAAAAAAAAAAAAAAAAAAAAAAAAAAATTGTGGTGCTTTACCTGTTAATGCAAAGGCAAAATTACAGCGTGCTCGTGTTTAGTAAAATGTTATTTCTGAAACTGTGCCTCACCACCGGTATGAGCATCCTTCCTGCAGTATTGAATGATGCACAAATGCGCTGTAATTTGCATCTGCAGATGTGAAGTTAATGCAAACCATCTGATGATGGGCAACTTTGCCCGAAACCGGTAATGGTGTAATAAACATATTTACAAATGTGACTGGTTGCTGTTTTCTTTACCATCAATTTCGAAGAAACTGCGCACTCCCCGTAAAAATAAATTCTTTAAATTTTGCAGAGAGAACTTTTAGGGTCAAATACAAGTCAAGTTTGTATTTCAGCAAGTGAGAGTCTGAGACAGTAATACGATAGCGCGATAGTCTCTGTTTGTTTTTAATGCCCTTATTAATTCTTGAAGCACAGTAGACTTGATGTTCGTATTTGGTGAGATCAGGTCAACCTGTCATAATCTTTGACCTCAAAAACTAGAACTATTCTAGACCCGTGACGATACGCAAAAAACGGTCACGGACTTAGAGTAGAATTTGAATAAATAAAAAAAGTTACCTTCGATCTGGCGACTATGGGCTTATGAGGCAGACAGCGTAAAGCAAATCACCGCCTCGGAATTTTTCACATTTCATGTTGTAAGCAAACTCAGCTTCAGTCAGGGTAAGGTTCTGTATTTGACGTGTGGAGCAGTATCGTCACGGTTTCTTGGTATGGCGACCGTGCTCTGTCGGTGTCTTAGGCGTCTCTCTGTTCCTCGGCGGAGTCGCTGATTGACTCCGAGGCGGTCACGTGCCCTTTTTAGGTCCCTCCGTAATTATGCGGAACTTTCCACGTGCGTCAGTCAGTCAGGATCTCAATTAATACTGCTTTGCCAGTAATTCGTTCATTAGCCCGCGGGAGCGGCTGAAGTTTCAATTTCTTGATTACTGGAGTCTAAAAATAAGGCGAAGGAAGGGCTGGCGGGCTGCACCTTGATCAATTAACGGGCGGCCTGGTTCGCTCTGAGGAGCTCTCGGCCCCAGTTAAAGCAAAACCACTCACTACACCTCGGTCGCTTTGTTCTCACTACGACTCTCTGTTTCGACTGGCAATGTAACCGTTTAGGAAGAGACTCTTGTTTTTGATTTAATTTAATCAAAATTGCAATGGAGCACACGCTCCTGTGGCAATTTCCCTACACACCCAACTTCCCCCTATCCTACACTCACCTACATTTGCCCTCTACAAATTTCAACTTTAAATTGTTTCAACGTTTTTAGTAAATTATTCATCATTTCTCTTGGTAACATATTCCAATCCCTGACACCCTTACCTAAAAAAGAGAATCTTCCCACACCCTTGTGCCTGAAATCGAGTGCCAGCTTGTGGTCATGGTCATCTTTTCCCTTCCATGAACTACTTTTCATACCTATTGCAATATCTCTCCAATGCCTCTTCGCCAGTATACGCCCTGTACACTCCCATTACCCTCCTCATCCTCCTCCTGTCTTGCAATGAATCCCATTCCAGCTCCTTTATCGTATCCGTCACTGATTGCATTCTGCGATAATTTCCAGAAACAAATCTAGCAGCCCTTCTTTGCACCTTCTCCAACTCCTGTATTTGATACTGAAAATGTAGGTCCCCTACTACAATACCATATTCAAACAATGGTCTGACCAAAGTTTTGTAACCCAATTCCTTTACTTCTCTCGTGCATCCTCTCATCACTCTCTTCAACAAGTGAAGGATTTTGAAACCTTTTCCTACTACCCGTCCAATGTGACCTGCCCAGTTAAATTTGTTATAAAATGTAATGCCAAGTTAGTGGTATTTCAAGTCCTCAACAAGCAATTCTTTCCACCCTGATCGACGGTGGTTCGACAGTCACTGCTGAGACGTGTTGTTGGAGGTGAACTCGATTCAGAATCTTCTGAGGGGACCCTTCGTGGACTTGACAATCATAACGTAAAGCGCACACCACACAATTAGTAACCAAGGCGGTAGGAATGACAGGCTTGCTTGCTGCTATACCATACATTCATACTGAGCTAATTTCTTTGACAACTTATAAATTCCCGACATTCCGAATGGTTTTAGCGCGTAACATGTTTAGCTTAAGGATATACTCCTATCTGCTGTCTACCATACGATGCTTAATTTTCGAATTAGCCCGTGACCTTCCTTACCGCAAGTTTATTTCTCGGCTGGCGTTCACACTAGCTCAAACACACGAATGCTTTATTTAAGTTTAAGTTTGTTGCTTGTAGCACCCTTATATGTTTGTTAGTTGTGTGCGTTTTGTGTTCTTGCTGCCAGCGGGCAAACACTGGAATCGATTGCGAGGCGACAGCAGCCAGTAGCTCGCTCTTAAAGTACAAATGAAGCAAGATTACCTCGGCGGTGGTAATCGATTTATTTTTCACGGGAAGCTACTTTTTCTCCTTGGAAACGGTGGGGTGTGCTTACCCTCCATGAGAGCGTCTGGTCGTTGCCTTCCCATAGTGACTGTCGGTAACTAATACTGTGCTGACTAGGACACTGTTGTCGCGAATGTGTCACGAATATCGTGAAATAAGCACAAAATAGTTAGGAATATTCAGTTGCGTGAGAAGCCGCAAGTATAGGAAAGAGCCATTATTGAGGCAACGACTAGAAAGTCTCCAGAACACAGATCAACAACGCCATTAGGCATGGAAGATACCAAGAGGAGTATCCGGGAAGCAGCCACCGGGGGCCCGAAATAGGTGAATAGGCATGTGTATTGCAACGTGACCCGGGAGAGTACGTGACAGAAGCTTCTAGAAGGCAGATTAAGGACGCAATCAAGCGATATATAAGGGGGTCGTTTGGCCACTGAGGCCAGAGTAGGGCCAGCAAGCAACAGAGCTAGTTAGGGACCAGCCGCCAGTGAGTGGGGTTGGAAGCTGTCCGGAGCGGGGCACGGCAGCTAGACTAGCAGGCCTTCGACTCTCGGCTTCAGGCTTCATGAGGAAGCAGAACTTAGGCTCGGTTGCCAGAACGGGACTTAGTCTCTGTCACCAGTAGGTCGACTTTCTACAATAGTATGCCATGTAGGAGTTGAACTTAGCTTCCAGAACTCGCGCCTCCCTTAGACTTTGACTCCCTTGGACTTTGATTTTCTTAGCAAGCCTTACCGACGGAACTTAGGTTCACAGATGTAAGTCGGTCTTAGTGAGCTGCAAACTTGTCTCTGATAATTCTTGTGTGTGTTTGTTTTTATTTCTACCAGTTATTCCACTCCGAGTTCCCTTGTCTGAAAACCAGAATCCAACTTAGTTTTGAGACTTCAGAAGGCAACTTTAGACAGTCTCATCTGAGCTCTCATCTTCCGAACCGCTCGCGGAAGCAAAAGCCAACCAGGACGCAACACTGTGTGGTCTGTGTATTGTTTCTGTTGTGGATCAGAGAGGGCAGCACCGCGTGCCGGCCCATTCAGGCCTACTCATCCGAAACAACACAGCTAGCCGCCAGGCCTAACGCCCCCCCCCTCTCCTACCCATCCAGACACTGTGGCAGAGCTCCCCGAGGTTCCATCTTCCTCCCTTAGCCCTTAGGGATTGTCCGTAATCCACGTAGCTCCATTTTGGCCTCCTGTGAACACCCCCCCCCCTCCCCACGTATCCTGACGTGGATTTTCTCTCTACCCCCACCCCCCACCCCCACCCCCCACCCCCACGTAGTAATTAGCTTTTCCCCCCATTGATTCTAGAAGATATTCTGTACTGTTTTCTCTTGTCAGATTATCGAAAAGTACATACTGAGATTAAATGACGGAAATAAATATTCACATGCTGTTTTATGTTCTGTACCTCATTTTAACTGTGACAAATAATATGAATGGAAAGCTACGTGGCCTGGCTCGGAACACCCCTCCCCTCCCCCCCTTGGCCGAGCTACGTAGTTTGTGGACGCTCTCTTTGGTTAAGGGGTTCTTGTCAGAAGTACTTGCCGTCTTGGCAATGCTTTCTGTTATTTGCTGTTTCCGTAAAAGTGTATAGGCTATTTTACTTTTTATATTTTTCATTTCCGTCGAGTCCTTTTTTCTAGATCATTTTTATTTTATCAGAACTTTTTATTATTTTTTTTATAGCCAACGCGGCTGGTCGTAAACTTCAACCGAGTGTGATGGATGAGCGGCCTCGCATTCGGGAGCACGCGGGTTCGAATCCCCGTCCGGGTATCCAGATTTGGGTTTTCCATAGATTCCCCAAATCTCTCCAAGTGAATGCCGTGATAGTCCAGTAACGGGGTAGTTCTCACTTGCATCACACCACGTAGAAGATTTTTTTTTCTTATCTTGTATATATTGGTGAGAGTATGCAGAAACCAAGTTTTCGACCTCCAACACCCTCGGCACAATTTTCTGTGGCCAAAAAACATCAAAATTTGGGTACTTTTTTCAGTTTTTCGTCTATAACTCCTTCCTGATAAGTCCTATCAAGAAATATTCTATTTTCAATTTGAAAGAGGACAAAATTTCCTACAACTTTCGTATTACAAACTTTTTTCTAAACTCAAAATTAAGCGAGCTACAGTTCTTTTTGAAAATCAGCCAAATTTCACACTTTTCCTAAAAGTTGGGTTTTTACCTACTTTGCAGCTCAAAATGACCTGAAACCAGAGGCGGCCCTAGCAATTTTTCAAGGTGGTGCGAGGTTTCATTGTGGCGCCTCAAATGTGTAATCGCTTATTCGTGATAAAGGTGTCCATGTTACAGTTTGACGTCGATACGGCTGGATGGTTTAAGAGAAAATTTGGAGTAATGTGTTGGCTATCTACTGTTATGCAGATCGAAAAAATTGTTTTCGTGGGATTCTAATACCAATTCGTATATGAATGCGTTATGAATTCCAGTCGAGCCAAGCCGGGTGCAGAAAACTTCTAGTATCCACTATGATGGAAAAGTATTTAGATGACTTAACCATAGTCAATTCAATCGTTTTGAACACATTTTCTAAAATAATAGACATTAATCTCATTAGCAATACGGTGGAGATGCTCCATCATCACAACGCCTTTCTTTCCTAGCAGTTGCAATATACCCAATTAGTTACCAATATTAGAAGCATTTAGTGTTGCAGATCCAAAGAATTATTGACTTTAAAAATAATATTTTGAACATCATTCATTCAGGGACTGCGACCCACCGTAATTTTTTGTCTTAATTCTGTATTTACAAATGCTTGTCTATTACATTGAAGTTCTTTAGTCGCTTCTATCCAACTCAGTATGGTGCGCTGGTGATTTGAGGAAGTTTCATGAGTTTTTAGATGCTCTGATAAGTAGCTCCAATCATCAAATTATTCGTTTCCCAAATAAGAGATCTTCTGTTGAATAAACAAAATTAAAAACAATATTCTTTATTTCAGATTTAGCCATCTTCTTTTATAAATTTCTTCATTTGACATTACCCTTTGAAAATGTGTATTTGAAAAAGACGTTCATGCCTTTTTCTTGGTTTTTTTAGTTGTTCGAATAATTATTTCATCTCTGACTGCAGGGTTAAAGAGTGACCATTTTGAAATATCATCATAATTTGTACTTTGAAAAGGCGACGGTGATGGTATACCCCATTTTCATTCTCAAGTGTAGACAACGATGCGACCAGAGCAACTACACATTCTGTTCTTTATCATTATGAGCCTCGTCTGGAAAACTTCTATAAATAAGTTTTCTTCCATCACTTGTTGAACTAGTTATGATGATGACGATTCAGATGACATCTCAAACCCAAAAAATTTTGCAAGCAATTTTAAAGCTTTCTCAATTTCACCTGAACTTAGTTTTTCTTAAAAAAAGTGGGCGGGGTCGGGGGTATTGACATGTCTGTAAAAGAGATATTACATTTAGTAAATATTTACGCTATCAATGTTAATTGCAATCATCTAAGGTTTAACGTTGTAGAAATTGATAAGTAGGTTGAATCCCATGCACATATACCCACATGCAAATGACTGTGCCAGATCTGGGGGGAGGGGGAGGGGCAAACCAGGGCACTTACACTGAGTAAAAAAAAAAAAAAACATGTTTAATGGGGCGGTAAATTACACATTGTGAGCGGTGACCTTGTTTCTTAGCTATACTGCCCTGAGTGGCAACCTTCAGGGGGCGGAAAAATCAATGAACAGCTTTAAACTGCTGCGAGCGGAAAATTAATAAATTCGTATTTGAAGGGGCAGCAGTTGCAGGTTTTTGCCCTGACTCACAAAATTCGTAAATCCGTCACTGGTGAATGAACTTCAAGACTACAGCCGAAAAGGCAGGAAACAGGGGCGGGAGGATAAGTTGTAGTTTTCTTGAATGGAGAAACTCGAGGCTGAAGCTCCTATGTTTCTAAACTCTTAGTGTATATATTGTAATGACACATTACAGCCGTGTGATGTTGCAGCCACGTAAGTTTGCTAATGGATTTGTGAGGCTGCAGCTAGATGCAGACAGGTAGCTGTCGCCCACAGGAATGTGGCAACCCCTCGTATTTCCCCGAATCCGCTGGACCGCTAGGGAAGGGTTAGCGGACTGGCTTGGGGGACACTCGGGTGTGCACCTCGTGGCTGTACGGACGGACGTGGGAAGAATACGCGAGTGCGAGTGTGAGTTCGCGCTGCTGCTGGAAGAGTCTTCCAGTCCATATCTGCAAGGAGCAGGTTCGTCGCCAGACTGCGTCGACATCTTCCCGTCCTAGCTGCTTGAGGGTCACTCTACGTCTAGTGCTGCGTCGAACGTGAGGCGAACACGACGCCACCCGTGAGCTGATCAGACCGCTTCCCGCAGTCGTGTCGTAAGAAGCCCCACCACGGTCCTGCCCGCAGCTGCCGTCACAGGAGCAACAATACGGTATTGTGTGCATTCACCTACAGCGTCCACTAGCCCAGTAAACGACCCTGATGAACAACAATGTATGCCGGACAGTTTACAATAACAAATCACATCTCTGAATCACGTCTAACTAATTAATACATCCATATGAGTGATCTAATAAATAGTAATTTTAAATGGTGCCTTGATGATCAATTCATATCCCTCATGATAAATATTAATAATTGATAAGTTTTTAATAATTTAAGGTAATTAAACATTTTCTGATGTCGCAATTAGCGTGACACTTGAATATATAAATATATATATATATATATGTTCAAAATTTTATATATATATATATAAAATTTTGAACAGCAAGCTGGGTTATTGTGTAATTTATTTTGATTTTTTGCGCAGACGATCACTCATTGCATTTTTGGCGCCCCCCATATGATGGCGCACGGTGCGGTCGCACCGCTCGCACCGCCCTAGGGCCGCCCCTGCCTGAAACCCCTGTATATATAACCGATATATATGTATTTCTGTATGACATAGTATATATATGTACTATACTTTGATTACTGATGGACCATTCAATAATCATATAGCATTGTTGGCCGGGAGATACCGAAGGATTGTTCGGCCGCCAGGTTACAGTGTTATGGATAGGCCGCGCAGTGCGCTTCTTGTGGCTATCTAACCTGACCAAGTACTAGTACCGCATATAGGGAACCTACAGCTTAAGGTGGAATTAAAACCACAGAATCGTTCTGGCTTTCTCCATATTACACAGCAAGCTGTGGCAGAGGTAAAGCTCGGGTTAATGGCCTTTGAAAATCATTGCTGAGACCGGGATTTCGATCTCCAGTCAGACGCCTTGAGCAACCAGATCGCTCTAGTACTGAAGATAATAGAGCGAACAACAATGCATAATGTTATGACGCAAAGTTATAAAGTCATAATAATTTCGAAATAGGTTAAAAAAATGGTCATAAATAAATTTCTTTTCCGTTTGGATTGTCCCGGCTTATCAATGAATTGTGTCTCTTTCATCCATTGCATCAGGAACAGCTTCCTCGAGGTCGAAGAAATCTTCCTCTCTTTCATCTACTACATTCCAGGAACGCTTTCACGAGGCAGGCGAGATCGATTTTTGCAAGCAGCTGAACAATGCAGTCCTGATTAGCGACAGCTGCATGGAGGAGAACAAGGTTTCTGGAAGGAATATGATACAACCTTCGAAGTAAACTCAAGTGCATCGTCTTTTATTATTGTTTTTTTTATGACTTTACGCCTCGTCGACGTCGAGTTCATTAGTGGGACTGGGGACAAGGAACGTGAAGGATTTCGGCCATGGCCTTTTGAAGGAAGCATCCCGGCATTCGGCTGGAGTGATTTGAGGAAACCATGGAAAACCCAAATCTGGATGCTTGGACGGGAATTCGAACCGACGTCCTCCTGAATGCATTTATTATTGTAACTGTAATAAGACTGGACGAGCCTTTCCTTCATCCTCACGGCAATGGGTACGTTTCTCGACCCAACCAACCTTTACTTGGTGGTACGTGCATATTGAGTGAAACGTTGCCGCATCTGATTTTGGTGGCAACCGTGCTAGTCTGAATGCTTTTTTTGGGCAGATTTCTTAATCATTTCATATCTGCGCCTTCCAATGTTCCACAAGCAATTTTTCCGTACCGTTCCAAGATGATCTGTTCCCCTGCGTGTTCTCCAAATGTTCTCTGGAGGCTAGAGTTCTGAGAAGTTAGCATGCATGTTACTTTCAGATATAGTTGGTATTGAATCATGCAGTAGAAGTTTTCTTTCCCATAGCGGAAATATGCTGATATTGTATCACATCCAGAAAATGCATGGATGAAGAGGATGTGTGTGGGTTCAAACTCGTGGTACCAAAGCCCATTAGCAAAATGAGAAAGCCAATATACTCACTTAGAATCATCACACTGTCGAATTTTGCTGCTTGGGAAATTGCTGCGTCAACGATCAATCCAGCAGCATCTTGTTTTTCCTGTTGATCTTGGATGCCTCCTTTTTCAGTTTTTGCATTAGTATCAACATTACACAGTTCTTGCTGCTCTCATTTGCTGCGTCACTGTAGCACTTGTTTCCTCACTGAAAATGATGCCTGCTGAAGTATCTGATGTTTTCAAACTACAAATCATTTCAGATGACTTTATTCCTCTCTGAGCAGCATAACTTCGGTATCCGTCAAATATAACTGTGATGTTGGATCTATAGTTCGTTGTCAAATAGGCTTCATATTTTCCACAGAAGCAGCCAAGGTATTTACTACTATGCCACATAACCTTATGCAGGAGGAATCATCCATGCAAAGCAAAAAATTTTGTGTTGGGTGTTGTATCTTGAAGAGATTTAAATGCTTCATATAGCCACAATTTTTTTCCATTGTTGTACGGAACAAATTCAAATGGAACACATTGTTTCAATCCATTAAAACGGAAAAGAAATTGGTTTATGACTAATTTTTGACTTATTATGACTTAATTTTGACTGCATAAATAAACTTTGCGCCATAACATTATGTTTTCAGTTTTGCAAATCCGTTTTTCAAACTGGTACAAATACCATCAGGTAATAGAACGAAATGGTAGCTCAGTGGTTAAGGTATCTGACTGAAGATCGAAATCCCGTTCTCAGCAGTAATTTTCAAAGGCCATTAACCCGAGCTTTACCTCTGCCACAGCTTGCTGTGTAATATGGAGAAAGCCAGAACGATTCTGTGGTTTTAATTCCACCCTAAGCTGTAGGTTCCCTATATGCGATACTAGTACTTGGTCAGGTTAGATAGCCACAAGAAACGCACTGCGCGGCCTATCCATAACACTGTAACCTGGCGGCCGAACAATCCTTCGGGATCTCTCGGCCAACAATGCTATATGATTATTGAATGGACCATCAGTAATCAAAGTATAGTACATATATATACTATGTCATACAGAAATACATATATATCGGTTATATATACAGGGGTTTCAGGTCATTTTGAGCTGCAAATTAGGTAAAAACCCAACTTTTAGGAAAAGTGCGAAATTTGGCTGATTTTCGAAGAACTGTAGCTCGCTTAATTTTGAGTTTAGAAAAAAGTTTGTAATACGAAAGTTGTAGGAAATTTTGTCCTCTTTCAAATTGAAAATAGAATATTTCTTGATAGAACTTATCAGGAAGGAGTTATAGACGAAAAACTGAAAAAAGTACCCAAATTTTGATGTTTTTTGGCCACAGAAAATTGTGCCGAGGGTGCTGGAGGTCGAAAACTTGGTTTCTGCATACTCTCACCAATATATACAAGATAAGAAAAAAAAAATTTCTACGTGGTGTGATGTTTGTGAGACCCCCTTTTTACGACCCCGTTACTGGACTATGATGCTTTCTTCGAAAGGGCATGGATGAATTCCTTCCTGTTCCTTGTCCCCATTCTTTTCTCGCCTCTAATCACATCGATGTAGACGACGCAGAAAGCTATAAAAAAGTGAAACTACTGAGCGAGTTAAAGTGTTGTTTATACGACATATTTCTACGTTTGTAATCTCCATCCTCATCTTCAGGTGAAATATCGAAAGCGTTGTTGACTCCCGCGGCAACGGCGGATATTGTTAGTCGCCTGGCAGCAGTCTCAGTTAGCATAAAACACGGGACATTGACGACGAGCAACCTAACTCAGTCAGCAGCAACCACAAGGCCGGCAGTTTCAAACTGCAGTGAACAATTCGTATCGTGTTAAATCTTTATAGGTCGATAAATTCGTTGCAGATATACTTAAATGGTTGGCGTCGCTCCTTCGTTCTGTAGCTTATGGTATGTTATGCGTTATAAAATTTGGAAGTGCGAACAGATTATAACTTTCTGGAGCGGTGAGAGGCGACATACCTCATGTTGCGAGTTTCGCCCTAAGGTGAAAACACCTCGCAAACTCGTTCAGTAGCTTTGGCACCAAATACGAACAAACAGAGGCAGGTGAATTACAGATTTATTTAATAGTGTAGAAACTTTCTGCTCGTCAAGAGGGGAGTATTGTATGAACACCAACATGACCCTATTAACCACTCGCAGTTGCTGACAATTACTGACATCAGAAAGCGTTCCCCGCTACGGGGAACTCGATATGGTAAAGCAGAAGGAACGAGGAAGTGAAGGAGCAGCTTCATATTAAACGCGTAAAGCGCTTGCAATCGCTTCGTTTGGCACTAGACGACGCTTGAACTGCATAAACGTCGAGTCGCCTCCTATTGGCAGTAAATAACGGATTGGCTGGCGTGTTTACAGCGGCATGCCACGGGGGACAGGCAGGAAAAAATAAACAAGGACGCCAGAGGGAATGGAAGCGGCCGGCTGCGACATCTTTCATCGGAACTGTTGCACATATCTCTTCGAAATGTTTGTCTTGATGATGCTTCCTCGACAAGGTCGGATGATGAACAGCTCCTACTGCGGAAACAACAACAAATCCTCGGTTAAACAGAATATCGCTTTGTTGGTTTCCATCACAGCAGTCGGACCGCCATGCGCCGACCTTTATAAATACAGCCGGAATTTGCATTCGAATCGTTCCGAGCTAAGCCGATTTGCGAGCTATTGCAGCAACGTAAAAAAAAAAATGACAACAAAGATATAGTTTATTTAAAAATACTAAAACACAGCACTACACCGCAGTAGGTAAATAGGCATGTCTTTACGCTAATCAATGTCCACTACTGAATTAGAAGGTGCACAAATTAAAACTAATGTACTAGGAAGAAGAATTGTGCGTAAAATACTTGGTACAGAACACCGCACGTTAAGAAGTAACGACGAAACATCGGAACATAGAAAATGTATCTTTACTTTATCCATAATAAATGGACTTAACTGTTTAAATGTAAGTGCTTTCAATTGATGGATAAGCAAATAATTTTACTGCAACACAGTTACTTTGATGACGTTTTAATTTACGCAGCGCGTGACGCGTTTCTAGAAGTGATTTTCAGTTTCAAACGCAATATTGGTACATTTTTAATGTGTGAAGTGCTTGTGTTAGTTTCTGCTGGACATTGGTAAACATTTTTACTGTTTGTGTCTATTCTAAAATTTGTCTTCAGATTCTTTCCTTCGGAAGTCTACTCAGATGTCCATAAAATTTCAGCCTTTTTTTTCTTCATGTCTGATTCTATGTTTGATATTTTCTCTGTAGTTTTTTGTAGTTTGAAGTCTATACTATCCATCTTCATTCACCCTGGGTCCCAGGATTTTTCTGATAATTTGTCTTCTTCTTTCTCGATTTGTTCTGTTGCTTTTTTGTGTTCATTGCTAATTTTTCACTTACGTATGTCTTAATTACCGTGTTATAATGTCTTATCTTGGTGTTGTCTGAAATACATTTTTTGTTGCAAATATTTTCTACTAACCCCATTGCTTTCTTCATCTTCTGTACTCTTGCTTCCTGTGTTTTCCCTTCTAGTCCTGTTGGTTCTATGATTTCGCCTAGATATTTAAACTGTTTTACCCTGTTGATTTCACCATAGTTTGTCCTTAGTTTTTGCGTTTCTATTTTGTTCCCTAAGAATTATGTTCTTTGAAATGAAATTTGTAATCCTGTTTTTTCTGCGAATTCCTTGAAGATTTCTATTTGCCTGATGGCCACTTCTTTTTTGTCTGTGATGATTGCCAGATATGGTATGTATAGTCCTTTTGTTCTGATTTTTATGGGTGCCCACAAGTTTTCTGCTTTCAGTTGTTTTTCCCATTCTGTCATTTCTGTATCTAGTACAATCTTGAAGAGCAGAGGTGACAATCCATCTCCTTCTCTCACTCCTGTTCTAATTTCAAATGGTTCAGATATTTCACCCATGAATTAACTCCGGATATGGTTTCGGTTAGTATCTGTTCTTTGAGTCTTCTCGTTTTGTAGTCTAAATTCCTTTCTTTTAAGATAGTCAATAAGGATTGCCTATCTATGGAGTCAAAAGCTTTTTTAAAGTCAACGAACATGCACGCTATGGGTCTACTTCTAAGTGCCATCAAGTTCAGTACACTTTTCAGATTTTGTATCTGTTCTGTGGACGATCTTCCAGGTCTGAACCCTGCTTATTGGTCACTAATGTTTTTTTTCCAGTTGCTCTTGAGTTCTTTTGAGTAGACATGCGGATAATATCTGGTACGTGACTGGTAGTAGCGAAGTCCCTCTATAGTTATTCACGTCAGTTCCAGTTCCTTTTTTGAAGAGTGGGTGGATAAGTGCACGTTTCCAGTCTGCCGGTATCTTTTCATTTCTCCAAATGTCTTGTATTATTTCTGTAATCTCTTTTAACGTTTTGGGTCCTACGTTCGTCAGCAATTCTGCTACTATCCCGTCCTCCCCTGTTGTTATTTTTGAGTTTCTGAATGTGTCTGCAAATTTCGTCTTGAGTTGGGGTTCCTGATTCTTTTGTTCTGTCCCCGCTTTCTTCTGTTGGTTGTGGGCAGTTCAGTAATCTTGAAACGTATTTATATTTGGTTGAATGCGGCACTAACGCGGAGATATGAGCTGTAATGATGTCTGGAACACGAGCTGGTTATGTGTAGCGGAGGTCTCTCTGTGTAAATATTGTGACAAGACGTCTGGAACTCCCTCGACAGGCGGCGCGGGTATTTTTGCCACTGACGACGCGGCGGCTGTTTTCTGTAGAAACATCTGTCCCGTTTGATGCGGACTGACTTCCTGGTAGCCCACCAATTCGCAAGGAGAGGGTCGCCGGTTTGATGCACTTTGACCTCCACGTGTCCAGGCGCTAGCCTAGATGGCTCCGCCGCTGTCGAACAAAATTGAGGTGAAAGGTCACGGCGCCGGATCCGTTTCGGACCGAGTGCATTGACGCATCTTTAGCAAATCGGCAATATTTTATGAAACGGCTGGGGATACCAAACCCCTAGTTTTAAAGTTATCAGTGATTTGATGCGCCCACAGTTTAGCTGGAATAGCTACGCCTTTCACGTGAAGTAAGAGTCGTAGCCAAGCTGTGTCAGCGTTGCATTTCGAATCTGCGGACCCCTGTTCGAGCCCGCATGCAGGGTTTTTTTCCCACCATATTTACAAGCTATCAACATTTTGTTCGGTAGTTATAATTATTTTATCATTTTACCTTCAAAACTGGATGACACCAATCAGGTATAAATTTGATTTTGTGTAGTTTTTCTGTACACTTTTGGTAAATAATATTGCGTGGATATAGTTCATAGATCTGGGTGGGACTTGTAAAAACATATGGATCACAATACTAGCTGCCACAATGTCCAATACATGACGGCAACTTCATCGCGTAATTTTCTTAGTCACTTCCAACACTTGCAACAAGTCGTCTAGATGTTTAGGTTTGGACCGTGAATGAATGGAAACGTGTTGCTTTATCGGATGATTTCGCGTTTCTTGACACACCAAGTCGATGGTCATGCCCTGATACGCTTCAAATATACTGTTAACATTAGCATGTCAGTTATGCCAACTCATAAGATTTTACACATCCAAAAATCGAACTACGCGCCTGTGGAAGTTTTCACTTCAAAAAGTGTCGTCCAGATTGGCCAAAGCGACAGCCAGGAGACTGTAACTAATTACAACCCCGGAGCCTATAATTAGGCAAGACAACTAATTGGGTTATGAAGCTCTAAAGAATACAAAATGCCATTCCAAAAAAAAAACAAAACAAAAAATGAAACAGACAATAATGACAGGATTAACCGAGGCAACGCGGACAAATACCATTTGCAATTGGGATGAAATTCTTGTTGAACCAACGATAGTGGAACCTGCGTCCGAAGTCAGTTATTGCAGATGGTGATGAAATAACACCATTTGAGATACTCTCGCAGGTTATAAACTAGACGGGAGAGATCGTCACACTCTACTACATAACTTCCTAACCTCACTCACTCACTCACCGCGATAGCTATTGGAAGGAGAACGGTGACGTCACGAGCCACCCTTCACTTTCAAATTAATGGCAACCAGAGCTGTCATAGAAGAAATGCGAGGTTATGACCACAACTTTATAGCTAAACAACTTCTGCCAAATTAATTGTCATAATACAATAATTAAGCCTGCTTTTCGTAGCATTTCATAGTTAAAAAAAATCAAGTTGAAAAAACGTCTAACTGCTTTTTAGTAATATGTGGCTAATGAAAACAACATATATTTAAAAAAAAAAGGCTTAAAATACTCATGATCTATGCAGTAACTACGAATGTCAATTGTCACTCCCGCCTACGCTAAATTTCAATTTAATTAAAACTTTCTCTAATGTTGTTTCTTGACCAATGTTAAAACATTACGTTTTATTTAATGTTTACGTATTTGAATGACCACTTTCTTTAATGCTCTTTCTTCATGTTCGCTGTACGTGAGTTATTAGGTTATTTACAGTGGACATCAGACCAAGTATGTTGCAAAATTAAGTATTTTGGCAATTCATTTCTTTGACTTCAGCTACTTAATAATCTGTATGAAGTTCTACGATTAAATAATGAATATTTACCCAGCATAAAAACAGAAGTGATGATTTCAAAGCAAAAGCAAGATTTTCAAATTTACGGAGTGAACTTTTAGGGTCAAATACAAGTTTGTATTTCAGCAAGTTCGAATCTACGACCATTAGAACAATTATACAATATCACGTTCGTTCCTGTCCCTGTTTAATACCTTCGTCTATTAATACTTCTGAGTTCTTCAAGCCCAGAGATTATATTCACCCTAAGGGCGAAACACAGGACAAGTTCGTATTTATTCAGATTATAATCTTTGACCCCAGAAACAAGACCCGTGACGAGAGGCTTCCACTATTACTCTCACTACTTGGTAGGTTAGGATAAACGTGAGTGTTATATGTCCGTAGTACCCGCTGTAAGAAGTGCTCGGAGCGTTGGCAGGGCGCCCGCTGGCCACTAAACCACCAAATTGAGTCGGGACGGTATAAAAACAGCGGGCGCCCCATCTGCCGCATTTTTAATCCGGCTCTCCGAGATAGCAATCAGAGCGCATTACACGGCGTACGCCAACCGGATTACCAGATAAGCGCATTTATTTAATCAGAGCCCGTCCGACGAGCAATTAGACCGCTCGACGTCCGCGCACTTGACCTGATGAGGTCAATAAATGTGACCGAAACGGTTCACTGTCGGACAAAGTAGCGCACCGACAGAGAGGCCAGCAAGAGTGAAGGTTCACTGGGGAGAGGGACACCTCTACCTTGTACCGAGCGTGGTGGGTGAGTGGTTAACGCTCTGGTCTCGCATTCGGGAGGACACCGGTTCGAATCCCCGTCCGGGCATTCACATTTGAGGTTTTCATTGTTTCCCCAAATCAGTTCAGGATTCCGGGTGTAACGTCCCTTGGTGACGGGAAATTTATGAGTGTGAATTCCACGTTTCTTTGGCATCGGCGAGAGCCAGGTGACTCATACCTGCGCTGAAAGACCGAACGATTTATGGCAGGCCGTAAAGTTAAAAGCTTTACGCATTCAATTAAATTCAAAGGACAGTATAGAACCTGTGCCGTAAAAGGATTTCCTGGTAGAGTAGAAAGTTGAAACTAGAGAAACGATGCTTCGGAGAAAAAGTCAGGTTGCGGAACACCTCTTTTGGGAACCAGCGAATCAAACAGTGTGTTACGAACTTTTAGAAACCACAAGTTTTTTGTATTGCATGAGGAGCGCCAATGGAGATCGTGGACGACCCGCCAAACGCTGCCACTCGCTGAAATTTCCCGCGTCTGCTAAAACTCCGGAGCCTGCAAGTTTTCGACGGAGCGAACGAGCCAGCAAACAATCCGCGCCGGCGCACCCCGGGAGATTGCCGGAGAGGTCACTACCTGCGGGGAGCTGCCTCGCCAAGTGGACGACACCAATGACCTTGCACCCAGCTGCTCTACAGGGTCCATGAAACTCTGTTTTATCCGCACCTCATCTGCTACGGTAAAGAACTCCGGCGATGTATAGATACTCTTGCGTCATTCAACCCTAGGCAACGCTCTGAGATGAGAATCATGCTCTAAATTGTTCAAAAGAAACTTTTAATATTCAGTTCTGTTCAATAAATCAATCAATTTTATATTCAAAGAAAATAATAGGTGTTGTAAACCCTGCTTTCAATAACTTCCTTTCCAGTATATCAGTAGATCATTTGATTAGATGAAGATATGTGTTTTTATTGGTAATTTTAAAAGTATAATTGCTTCGATAAAAAGTATTTCAGAATATGAATGTCGCTTCTCTAGGATAGAGAACAC
The DNA here is from genome assembly GCA_031002005.1 of Vandiemenella viatica. NCBI lineage: Eukaryota > Metazoa > Arthropoda > Insecta > Orthoptera > Morabidae > Vandiemenella > Vandiemenella viatica. Next base: position 272,609,099 of record CM061919.1, read on the forward strand.
TTCCATTCTTGGCGCCTACCCGGGATTAATTTGAAATTAACTTATTAATTTATGTATCTCATTAAATTTTTAAATTTTAGTGACGTCTCAAATAGCAGACGCTACACGGTATGCTTCATTCAAAAATCTATGGCCGAATTCCTTCCCGTTCCTTGCCCTCAGTCCTCTAATGACCTTGATGTCGACGAGGCGTGAAGCCATTAGTAAAAAAGAAAAAAAGTCTACTTTTTATTCCCAGATCTGTTCGTTTATTGTTCTTGTTCACAGCAACACACGTCTTAGTTCTTGTGAACCACAGTTGTTTATCCATAATATTGTGGTGGTTTGCACAACTACCATACAATAATCAACAGCAGCTACAGTTCAATAAACCACCACTTGTGGTGCCGCTTTGATTCACTAGCTTCTAGCCTCGTCAAAAATGACGGAATGGACGCAGTATACCGGCAATTCATTTCTTCGGAGTTGCGTAACTAAATAGAGTTGTTATTAATAAACGATCATAACCTTATAAATGATGTAATGTTCTTTATATTTCTTAGTTTCCAGTAACAGCAGTATTCCAGTACAGAGGATATAACAAAACATTTACGTTGATAAAATATAAATAAATAAAAAAAACAACTAATAGTTAATGAGTCAATTTAAAACAAATTGGCACATAATTTTCTTTCAGTGTTCTGGCAACTCATTTCTGTAACTGTTTTTAAATATGGCCCATAACCTCTGTATGCCATTTATATCTCTGACCTTTATTATTCCAGCAACGAAGGACGCGTGTGTCTCGTCACAGCGTGGCATACATTGTGACCAAAGTGGTCTTTCTAGAGTATCTATAGGAAACAGCTAAATAATCCATCCCTACCGTGAAAATAAAAGCAACTAGTCGTTCGATATTAAACAGTACTTACGAACATGAAGACAGTGAAATAGCCAGTAAAGTATCAATATTGAGATGTGAATCGCTGAGTTAATGTGAACTGAAAATAAAAATTTAGGTGTTGTAAAATTGTAGAAACGCTGAGGCTTTACATGAAATTCATTCCAATACTAGTGTAAGTCCGTGATCGTTTTTTGCGTACCGTCACAGTCTAAAATAGTTTCCAGTCTGTAGGATGAAGGATTATGATAGGTTGACCTGATCTAACCAATTATAAACATGACTGTGTTTCACTCTTATTGTGAATAAATCTCTTGCGCTTGAAGAACTGAGAAGTATTAATAGACGCAGGTATTGGTATTAAACACGGACAGCGACGATCGCACTATCGTATAATTATTATAACTTTTTTAAAGTTTTTATGTTGCTTTCATTAGCAACATGTTACTGAAAAGCAGCTCTACGTTTTTTCAGCTATAAAGTTTGTCGTAATTTTTTTTAAGTTGCTTAGCTATTAAATTGTTGACATAACCTCGAATTTTATTCTGATAATATCTCTGGTGGCGGTTGATTTGGGAGCGAAGGCTGACACGTGACACCGTTCTCCAGCCAATAGCTATGGAGGTGAGAGAGTGAGCTTAAGACAATGCATAGTAGACACGTTAATGCGTCGTACGCACGAGTCAAGATGTCAGCTGGAGAGTGGAATGACTACTTTGTTTCGCCTCGCGCGGTGACATGTTATTCCGCGCGTGCCGCTCGGCGGAGCGACTTGAAATATTGCTTGGAATAGGCTGTCACGGCCAGCTGACGGCTCCAAATTACTTCGCTGCGAATGAAACAATATCGATACGAAACGCCATTATGGCGGCCATCGCGAGCCAGCGGTAACCTCGCGCGCTCTGCCGAAAGTGAATCAAAAGCGAAACACGCCCGCCAACCACACAACAAACCTGTTTACAACTCGCGAAAGTTTCAGATACTCTCTCCTCGTTCCTAGTTACCTCAGCTGTATGAGCCACTGCAGTTTCTGATGGCCGCTGCTGTGTATTACTCCAGAGATACTGCTATTTATTTGTTTACATTAGACCACTTTCAAGTCAAGAGGCTTACAAAAATTTCGAAAGTGTAGGTTACTTTATAGTTGCAGTACACGATCCATGCTGCAACTAGGGGAGTGTTCATAAACTACGTAGCCCGTTCCCCCCCCCCCACGTAGTTTGACGTGGCTTTTGCCTTTATGCCCCCCCCCCTCCCACGTAGCACATAGCTTTCTTCACTATTGTTTCCAGAAGACAGTTTGTACTGTTTTCTCTTGTCAGACTATTGTAAATTACATACGGAGATAATTAAACGACGGAAATATATATCCAATAGCTGTTGTGTTCTGTACCTTATTTTAACTGTGACAAATAATATGAATGGAAAGCTACGTGGCCTGGCTCCGAACTACGCCCCCCTCCCCCACGTAGCCTAGTGTAGATTTCTACGGAACCCATCCCTCCTCCCATAGACAGAGTCACGTGGTTTATGGACGCTCCCTTATACTTTAAATAAAGCAATAAATCGGAAAAAATAATTTGCGTACTGAGGCGTTTTAATGTAAAGAAGCATATTAACCGCTTGTCAATCAGTTTCGTCACTTCGTCTTACCACCGTACACTGCCTGCATAGTGTACTTTCAACTCCGATTGCGTATCTGTACTGAGCTCACTGTTCCTTATAACATACCTGCGTGGCTCTGACACGTTTTTAACAACCAATCCTTAGTGGAAACATTCGTTTTGAGAGAGCGGAACTGGGTGAACCAGGGAGGACGTGGGGTCGCCTTGTTGGAACCGGCAGCAGACTCCGGGAGTCTGAAATGTCAGTCAGGAATGTACTGGAACGGAGCCCCGCTGACGTCACGCCTCCAAAGCACATTACCTTGACGTTTCAGCCCTCGAGTGTTAGCGCCTTCAGCTAATTCCAGTCTTGTTAGCTACCGGTACTGTAACACTTGTTAGTATTCACAACTGATTCAGATTTGTTAATATCAAACTCTGAAGATAATAATAGAAATCTTCTAAATTATTTCAATACTAATGTAAGCCCGTGACCGCTTTTTGCGTATTGTCACGGGTCTAGCATAATTACAGTTTTTAATGTCAAACACTATGACAGGTTGACCTAATCTGACCACCAACTTCACCTGTGTTTCACCGACAATTTCTTGACTTTGAAGAACTCAGAATAATAGACGTAGGTATTAAACACGGACAGGGACTATTGCGCTACCGTATAACAGTTTCAAAAGTTGTAGACTCGAAGTTCCAGAAATATAAACTTGACTTGTATTTGACTCTAAAAGTTCACTCTGGAAAATTTGAGAATTCCTGTTTGCTTCGAAACCATCACGTTTTCATTAACAGAGGCTGAGTAAACAATTGTAATGTAATCTTTGGTTATAGTGTCCGTAACTACCTGATAATTTAATACACATTCCATATTATTAAACAGTTGAGCTACTCTTAAGAAATGAATTGCCAGAATACTCGATTCAGTGACATATTTTGTCTCATGTCAACTTGAAATAACTCAATAACTTACGTACAGCCAACATGAACCAACACCACGAACGAAAGTGGTCAGTAAAATACCTAAAAAGAAAATAATCCAACCGTATAAACTTTGGTCCAGCAGCAACGTTAGTGAACGTTTTAACTAACTGAAATTTAGACGACACCGGAACGACAATTAGCATTCGTGATTACAGCAGAGACCACGAGTAATTTAAGTTTTTTCACTTTTTTTTGTTGCATTCAATAGCAACATGTTACTGAAAGGTATTTCCACGTTTTGCAGTCGTAAAGTTTGTCGATTTTTTTCTGTAAAATGCTACGAATAACAAACATAATGAATGTTTCATGGCAATAAATTTGGTATCAGTTGCTTAGCTATTAAATTGTGGACATAATCTCGAATTTCTTCTAATGATATCTCTGGTCGCTGTTAATCTGCGAGCTAACGTGGACACGTGATCCCGTTCTCCAGCCAATAGCTATCGAGGTTAGTGAGTGATTGAGCTTAGGAAGTTATATAGTAGATACGATGTAATATATTTACACCCTGGTTACTGGAGGAGAGGCATAGGAATATTATAAGCGGGACGTTTGTTGGTATTTTCCTGAGTAATCCCGGATTTCTTTTCTCGTGGTTCACGCTTCAGTTAATAACACAACAGGATGTGCTGTAGTGCTGCGCCGAGGTGTTAATGATCGACGATTCGCTATTCCGCGAGGTGCTGATTGGGCAATTACGCCTCTTGCCAAGCCTCATTATGCAGTGATTATTTGACCAGCCTTCCAGATACACAGAGCGCCAAATCGCCGCTCATAAGTCTTGGCTCCGCGCGTCGCGAATAGAGAGTTTCCTGAAGACAACTGAAATCGGTCACCCTAACGCTGAAATAAAAAAAAAAACTCTCTAACGAATGCATTCATAAAACTGGTTCTACACTTGACACTAGTTATTATAAAAAATAATACTGATAATCGCCGTAACATATTACAGACCTTTAATAATCCCAGTGGCAGTGTTTTCTTTTTTACCGAGGTTTTACAACTCGTCAACGTCGTGATCGTTAGTGGCGGGAAAGGACTGGCGTCAAAAAACGGAAAGAACTCGGTCATGCAATTTGAAGAGAAGATCCCGACATTTGGCTGGAGTGATTTCTGGAAGGGCCGGGCGGGATTCGAACCCGTGTCCTACCTTGCCGTGGTACCGCGGCTTGAGTACTGGCTACGGTTGCGAACCACTTCGCAGACGATGCTTGTCTGTATCAGCGTCACAGTGCACCATGTCAGACAGCTACATGTGTGATGTAATGGTTTGTTGACAGTAACATTCCCGAAGTGGACTGGCCCGCCCAAAGTCCCGACCAGAACCCAGTGCAACATCTTTGGGACGAGATAGATCGTCGACTTCGCTCCAGACCCCAGCTTACGACGTCACTACCGTCTCTGGTCTCAGCTCAGGAGGATGAATCGGCTGTCATTCCTTCACAGTGGTTGAGGCCCCTCAGTGAAAGTATCCGCAGCAGAGTTAAGGCCGTTGCACAGGGTGCGTTCACAAAGTTCCAAGACTATTTTTTCCCTCAGCAGGGGTGGGCGAGCAGATCGGTTCCACCGACAGGGTGAAGTAGTGCGGGGTGTAAGCTAACCGACCGCACCAGCAGTTGCCTCTGAGGCGCTGGGGTGAGCAGATCGCAAATGGCGTGAGTGCGTGTCACTGATCCCTGTCGAAAACTCAGACAGCAGAGTCATTCGATAAAGTTCTGTGCGACACTGAACAAAACCGCTACTCAGGCTCAAGAGAGCTATAAAGAAGAAGCCGTGTCAGGTGAAAGGGTTTTCGTGTGACACAAAATGTTCAAAGATAGCCGCGATGGCATTGAAGACAATGACCGCGCTGGGAGACCATCAACAAGCCGAACTCATGAAAATTTGGTGAAAGTGCGTCGTCTTAGTGATAGATTACTCCGCGACGTACGCCCAGAGATCAAAGACAAGCGGGTTTTTCACCACTACAATGCGCCCTCTCTCATATCGCTCGCCGCCGGCGATGTTTTGGCCAAGTTCAACGTGGCAACACTGCCGTAGCCACCCTACAGCCCCGACCTAGCTTCCAGCGCGCTCCCCAAAATCAAGAGAGACTTGAGAGGGAAGCGATTCCACAAGATTCCACTGTTCCAGACAACTTCGACGAGGTCCCTTGACAGCATTCCGTGCGAAGAGTTCCGGGGAGCCTATGAACAGTGGAGAAAACAATGGCAGTGGTATGTTGATGCCCAAGGGCCACATATTTCGCTGTACAAAAGTGTTAACTAATTTTATTGTTCTGAGACCAGTCATGAAACTTTTTAAACGCACTCTGTAAAGGCAAAGGCGAACTCATCTCACATTAGTCGCCAATAATATGGAATTAGACAGTGGTAAAGTCTAAGTGGAGGATTGGATAGGTGTCAGAACGCTTTTGATCAGATAGTGAACGTGAGACGTTTTCCACTGGTAGTATTTTATTGGTATCACTCTGTAAGCTGTTATTACCCATATCTCGTATTAATCAATAAGTACTATGACAGTTATGAACAGAGTAAAGAAGATAGTTACCATGCGGTAACGTGCTCGCTGTTGACGAGGACCGTGAAGACAACTCCCACATCAGCGTAGTAATCTCTCCGAACTTTTCCTCACTGGAAATCTAGTGATGATCTTTTGTTGAACCGAAAAAGGTGTGTTACCTTGCTCACTAACGGTAATGCTGATTCACACGATAATAGATAAACTTCTCTTGTGTTCTATGCTTCAATTAAATCAGCCAAACCCGAGTATTTTTGATGGTCTGCTAAATTAAATGTTTCACTTCGAATAGATACTTCATTTTAATATTTAGCATGATTGTTAAACCATTTGTCTTACTTGAGTTAAATGATGATACATGCGTTGTATTAAATTCAATTGCTCTCTTTCATTTCATATGCGACGCCATCTTTCACATCATGGAATTATGCGAAATCAACTATTTCTTTGCATTCGAATGATATAATCAATTTATAGAGCAATCAAATATTATTCAATTTTTTAAATTATTTCCACGGTATTAAACTCTTATTTATTAATAGAATATTTACGCAGGTCTTACAATAGCACAGGTCCATTGATCTTGTAATTTACGATTAACTAAATCAATAAGTGGTAAAGCACTAACCTAAACGCCCTCCTAAAGGCTATCCGCCCTATATACCTCTCTGAGTCTGTACCAGTGGTTTAAGCTGCCAAATGATTCATGGCACAAGCAGATTTCCGTTGGTTGATCTGAAATGTGTCTTGATGATTGTGCCCACTACCGTCTTGGTATTCTGTGCAACCAGCTTAGTTTTTAAAGGAACCATCACGACAGTCACGTGGACAGATGTAGGGAAATAATAAAAAAATTAAACCTGGTTGCAAAAGGATTGTTAATTTACCCTTCAAGGATCGGTGCCTTTCTGAGAGCCTTAAAAGTTGGTTAATGTTCCAGTCATCGCACTCTGCAATTGAGTTGCTCTTCTAATATTCCTCAAAATACCAGCTGGAATTGTAGTGGAAAACAAATAGTAGATAGTATCACTGAACAAGTGCAACGGATTCAGCATAGCGAAAGACCTTCATAGTGTTATGGGTGAAACCTGAAAGCTGCATAATGTAACCTTCGAGGGCGCGTACTGTAACCTCCTCGGCAGCAAGGATCAGACGGACGAGGGTCGGAGCAATGGGTCTCAGACGTAGGAATAACCACGGTCGTTTCAGAAGAATCGCCGTTGTTTCCAGTTTGGAAATAGCTGAAAGAATTTCTGCTTAACAAGTAAACGTCAACCATACTTTTGACAGATTTTGTCGTTTGATAGTTCAATGCATCGTTTGTCAAATACTATACTTCTCTCTCCGTAGTTAGTATAAAACTTCGTTAACATCTGCACAAGACTTGTCGATTCAATCATAAATTATAGGACCGAGCGAGGTGGGTGAGTGGTTAACGCCCTGACCCCGCATTAGGGAGGACGGCGGTTGAAATACCCATCCGGGCATCCAGATTTAGGTTTTGTATGGTTTCCCCAAATCACTCCTGGCGAATTCTGGGATGCTTCATTCAAAAGGTCATGGCTGAATGCCTTCCACTTCCTTGTCACCAGTTCCACCCCCCCTCTAATGACCCCGACGTCGACGAGTGATAAAGCCAAAAGTAAGGAAAAAAAAGTAAATGATATACTCGATAACACCTAACAGTCAGGACGAATGTTTACATTGGTCGTGTTTGGATTATAAAAATACGGGCGCATGAAGGAAAATGTGAACCTCCGCAAGGGATTGCTGATGGATTGTGTGCGTATGATGGTGAGGATAGAAAATAATTCCAAGTTTAATCTAAAAGCATGGAGTGAAACTTTGAGACCTCGCCGAGGCTGCGACGTGAGGCGGAAGCGTGGCTTCGACGTCGATTCCGAGCAGGACGCGGCTTGTCTTCAAAGAAAGCTTCGGCCCGGAAATTAGGTGTCTGCTGCCAGGCCAGGAACCCCGCCGCGGCTCGCTATCGCGTCCGCAACAGACACCAACGGCGCGCGATGGCTGCGTTCCGACGTACTGCGATGACCAGTCGAAACGTTACACTTCTTTTGAACGTTTCCTGTCTCATGTTGCCGGACAGAGTTAGCACTGAGACGAGTTGTCGGTCCATACAAGCGAACTGACCACGACCCTGACCAACTAACAACAAACTACCTCATCATCCCCAACCGTAGTGTCGTCGCGGTATTGGCAGTGTCTCAGCCAGCCGCCATTATATCCCACCTCAACTGTCACAGAGGTTAAACCTTGACACTTTTTTCTTTCTGTCCTGTCTCTTTTTTCAAAAGTTTCCGTCTATCTCTATCCGATGGACCCAAGTAAAAGGCAGGATGTCGGGACGCCTAGAATACATCACAATCCCGTTCCTGTGATCACTAACTTAAAGCATGTGCAGAGGCGAGCAGTACATAACAGGAAGGCCGCCATGCTTGGAGGAGCGGGTTTTGGGGGCGGAGTCGCCCACGCTGGAGGAGTCAGGAAATAGGTCACAAGCAGAAGGAGAATAGAGATGGACAACAAAAAAACCGTGACAGACGTCAAAGTTGTCTTATTATACGCATGCGAAACGTAGGTGGTTACAAGTTATATCAAATCCCGTCACCTAGTCAACGCCAAATTCGGAACATCACATAGCTTGAAATTCCGGTCAATTGGATTTACGTGGAGGCAGCTAAATGGAGCAGTGGTGAAGTGAAATCAAAGTCGAGGTGACGTACGAGATTGTTGTTCAACAGCAAGTCTTAAACTGGCCGGAAAAACCAATTTCGCTTCACACAACCAGAATTTTAAATGAATTTTGAATCCCCTCTGCTTCACTAGTAGTGAGAGTTGAATCGCCGATCGGTCGGCGGACGAGGCAGCTGTAAGGAACTGTTGTTTGTGGTTTGTGGCTGTGTCACTCTGACGGGTAGGCCTCAAGGTGTGAGACGCTTATAGCCGCGCCACGTTACTGTGTGGTGAAACATGCGGAGGAACCAACTGCTTTCCTTCAGCACGCGTTTACGTTGTGAAATGTGTTCCCTTGTAACATTGCCAACGCACCAGTCCCTTAAGTCAGAGATTTTAGGCGAGGCTTTCCTCTCCATCCAGCCAGGCAGCTGATTGGCTGTCCAGACTCGAGCAGAAATTCGGGACGTTACATTATCATCCTACATCATTGACTTGCAATCACCAAATCCAATGACCTCAGCCGACAAGCTATAGTACACGACTGACACCTAGAGCGCAATCACTCAATGCACAGTCAGTGATGTGCATAGCACGACCATAAATCTCCACATATCAGCTTTTTGTGAAACTCAAAAGTCAATTGCTAATCAGCGATTATGTGAGAGGTATCCTTGATGATAAGACGAGACTTCCTATTGTAAGAGGAGATGCTATAAATGGCGACCGAGGACAGGAGCTCAGGACGCGCTAGTGCTGATGCAGTATATATCATAGTGCGTCGCTACGGGGCTCGTATTTTGGTGTCCGTCGCGTCTATTCCCGTCTGCTGGCAGCATCTGACGCCCGATCCACTGTGCGCTGCCAAGAGGCCGCGACCGGCAATTAGTCGCACTGAGGCGCCTTATGCGCGGCCCGATATAGACACCACGCTCATAAAGGACCCAGGCAGCAGCGAATCTCTATTTTTGTCCAGATGCTGGAGATTTCTCAATAGGACAGCTCTCCAACGAAATCAAACCTCTCAGGATAGGACCTTCGTTTGTGTCAATATACTTGTTGAGACAAGAGATTTAGAAAAAAGTATTGTGAATAGGGATGCAACGATTTATCGGTCAACCGATAATATCGGTCAACCGATAATATTGGTCAAAAATATCGATATTTGTATCGATATTTTTAAATGGTCGATAGGATAATATAGTAATGATGCAGTGAAATATGGAAAACTAGAAATCCCTTCGCGCTAAATAAAAAATCCTGCAAATAAATGTATGGGTGAAAGGGACCAACTTGACTGTGCTAAACTCTGATTTAGCTGATAACGTCCTTTGCTACTCTGTGGTTCCACTATGTTTCGTGCACGTTATTCGTTCCCCATTCATTTACGTTCACCGTTTTATTATTTCATATGTTGCGTTACCTTTGCGTTTGTTAGTTCTTATTTTTCTCTGGGACGTATTACAGTATCCTAAAGGGGGCAAAAAATATGACCGCCTGACCGATACAATTGCTTATTTTATCAGTGTTGATAATAAACCTTTTAATGCAGTTGAAGGCAAAGGTTTTAATGAAACACGTAGCACCATTATACAAAGTCCCTTCTACTGGAACTATCAAAACAAAAATTGATGAAAAATATGAAATTTTTTCGAAAGTTGTGAGGGATGAGTTGAAAAGTGTGAAGCATTGTTTATTATTACGTATAGAATAACACCGACTATTTGGAGGTTACGATACATTTTTTGCTGAAAAATTGAATTGAAGTCAGTCATGATTGTTATACTGGTTGCATTAAGATATGTTCAAAATTGCAATTAATCATTTACTCAAAGTAGCCTCGTCGGTTTCTTCTGAACATCTTTTCTCACAGGCAGGAACCACTGTCACGGAAACTGGGAATGGACTTCGTGGGAAGAGGATCTTCAGGATCTGTTGACGTTTAATATTTGCAGACCTAATTTTTTAACCTCAAATTTAATACTCGATTTTCAATCACTTACTCATTTATAATTTCTAAAATAATATGTAAAAATATCGTAAAATATCGACATTATCGATATGATGCGGCCGATACTATCTATTATCGATATCTGTCTGGCATCGTTGTAAATATCGATATATTTATCGATATCGACTTTACTTTGCATCCCTAATTGTGGATGGCGAAAAATACAGTAAATACATACTGAATGGAATAGAATGTGAGTGTAATGTATAATGCGACGTCTTTCAAAGCACCTCTACTAGTATCTTTTCTGGAGGCAGCGAATACTTACTCTGGAATGTAAAGGAAATGCAGCATGGATCACCGCAGCTGACGCAGTAGGACAGGCATTTGCAAAGAGATTTACATCTGAAGTCACAGGGTGCGCTGCTCTAAACTCACCTCTGATTCGTTTTACTATCCTCACAATCAATTAAATGGCCAGAGCTGTTTCGGCTTTCTCTCCATACAGTTATAGTATCCTAGGAATGAAGATTATTTTTTTTGTTTCTGTAATGGTTTAAAATTTATGTTGTGAAGCAGTAATAAAGAAAAATATGTTCGTCGTTTAAATACAAATACTAACTAATAGTTATTGTTTATTTATGTTAGTTCAATGTAGGTGTGTTTGTTATATTCTTTGCCCATAAATGAGGCTATTGTAACAAACAAAGAAATAAGATTACTTATGTCTTTCTTTTAGTGGTTAATATATTCTAAACTGGGATGGAAATTTGAGGGTTGTTTAGTAAGAACTCTTTTTGGATATTGAACTTTCTCCTTTTTACAAGATGGGTACGACTACTCTTTCTTCCACTCTACCTGGGTTGTTCGCTCTTTTCGTTTCTTTTTCAGCGCACGATATAACCATTGCTTTCCTACTACTCATGTTGCCTCCATGTCACCCAGGGCTGCTTACACTTGTTTCCATGGTTACTGTTCTCATCTCTCTCGTTGGTGGTTGCTGTTCCCGCTGCTTCTCGTCTACACTCTCTCATCATAAGTACAATTTCGGTTCAGCAAAGCTTCAAAATACTCCTTCCTTCCAAGTCCTCGTTAGTTTTTCTGCACTGTTTATTTCCTCTGCATTCTTGTACACGACACTGGGATTTTCACTCAGATCCTGGAGCGGTCTGGTGGCTGTGTGGTTGAGGTGTCTCGGTGGAGATCTCCGTGCCCGTCACCCGCCTTTCCACCGCTCTAGCGGACCATTCACAGTACAACTTGTAGGACCTATGATGATCCGATTTTCGATAAAGAACTCTTAATGAGTCGTGAAAGGGGTTGCAGGACTATAGGAAGGACGTGATGGATGTTGTTGGACTCGCAGACAACCAACAAGGGCCCTTGCTGTCCAGTAAAGTATGGAGATGGATCGTGATTGGAGGAAACATCCTGCGAGTGTGCGATAAGGACACATGGTGTGCCGCGAGAAAGTACGAGTGGAAAGGACTGCTTGGAACATTTTTTTGGACCCTTTCTAGTGGTGTGAATGGCGCATCCTATAGTAGTTCTACACAGATGTCCTGTAAGTTGGACCGTGAATAGGCCGCTTTACTTTACATGCAAGTTCAAACCTATAAATTCGTCGCTTAGGTAATAACACCGTTCATTTCACTGTTATTTTTGTTGCAAGATAGTAAGAAAAACGGTAAGCGACGATGGGCAGAATCTCGAATAGAGAGAAAGGAATAATGAATATTTCACTATACACAAAACAACGGCAATAAATGTTGCTGATGCTCATGCGAAAGCGGATGAAGGATTTGACTCCAAAGTTGGACACTTGCGGATGAGGAGCTCCGTTACATCCCTAATACATACTACTATCGACGGGGGGGGGTGCAGTGACTCACCGCCGTTAAAAAAAAGGAGAGAGTTAGAAAAAAGTCTTGAATATCACGAGGTCTTCACCAATATCGCCGCATCTGACGTAGTCTCACCAGAGAGGGAGGGGACACTGGATTTTCGAAAAACCACCTCACGTAATTAAGGGATGGCCCCTTATGAAGAAGACCGCCTCTCTCTTTACAGCTGACCTTCTCGTTGAGTGCAGTATTTAAGCTGTGGCGCTTACGGTAGCGACGCCCTCGTCGATACCGTAGTCTACTTAAAGGTGCGAAGTGGGAAACAAAACACTGGCGTGCGTGTCCGCGTGCGTGGCCGCCCGCCTGTGCTGTGAGTAACCCGCGCCGCCCCGCTCTATTGTTGTGCGCGCCATTGTCCCGCGCTGTCTGAATAAGTGATGGATGCCGCAAACACTGGACCCTGCGCCTGTGTTTGTACAGCCAGCGCCTGGAGGACACTCCACGCCCGCAAAGCCTTCTTCTCCAGCCACCCCCGCCACAGCGTCCCAACACACCACCAAACAGTCTCACTCGTAGATCCACGTACCACGGTATCAAATTTACCAAACAGTTGGACACCCTCTCTAAAAAAATATAACGATTATGTCTAAAAAAAAGTAATACAGTCACGAAGTTATTAATTAATTTGATTGATGGGCTTGTTTCTTCTCGCAAATTCAGTCGATTTTTAGCAAAAAGATAATGTAACGCATAGTCCTCCAACTTTTTGAAACAGAATTGTAAAATATAAAGTATAGAAAAACAAGGGCAGAGCTATAAAATTACTTTATTCAAAGATATTAACAGTACTATACAGGTGAGCAAATAATTATCCTGCAACACAGTTACTTTTTAATAAATTGTTTATTTATTAATTTATGGCGTGACGCGTTTCAAGATCTGAATCTCATTTTCAAACGCCGTTTTTATTTTTATTTTTACATTCTTGATGTGACGAGTGCTCGTGTAAGTTTCTGCTGGATGATAGTAGGTTTTATTTTGTGTTTCCTGAAAATGATATTGTGGATTGTATACACAGTTTTGCAAATAAGATGAAGTGGAATATTATTATTGAAATGAAACTTACATTTTGTGGAGACTTCTTCAAAAACACGAAACACAGAAAGTCACACGTGCACTTTGTCACTATGTTTACATACAGATAAAGCAAAGATGTTTCAGTATATCTTAAATTTAACAAACCAAAACAAAGATACTTCGCTACAATGCTGTACATGACTAAAGATAAAAGTTTTTATTACAGAGGTTGTACTATGATTTTACAATAACTTTCGATATTCACTAAAAAATATATTACATTTACGATGGTAGTTAGCAGATAATTATTTGCTCACCTTATATTTCAAAACAGTTACAGACTTTCAAAAGTCCATTTATCATGGATAAAATAAAAATTAACAGTACTGCTTCGAGCGTACGGTATATCGGATCAGCTTTGTGAATGGATAAAGGATTTTCTAACTGGTCGGTAGCAGTATGTCGTCGTTGAAGGAGAAAGTTCTTCTAATCTACGTTACATCGGGTGTGCCTCAAGGAAGTGTATTAGGACCACTTATTTTCTTAATTTTTATAAATTATCTTGGAGGCAAAGTGAAAAGCCTTTTTAGATTGTTTGCTTATGATGCGGTTATTTATAGGGAAGTAAGGAATTTGGCCGACTGTTCAGCAATTCAGCGTGATCTGGATGCTATTTTGGCTTGGTAAGCTGAGTGGCAACTTACTCTAAATTGTAAAAAGTGCAAGACAATGAGCATAACTAACAAAAAGAATCCGATTGTTCAGAAATACGAGGTAAACAGTTCAGTTATTGATATGGTCGATTCTATGAAATATTTGGGAGTAACAGTACAAAGGAACATGAAATTGGACTTACATATTAATAAGTTGGTAGGTAGAGCTAATTCTAGGCTGCGGTTCCTAGGTCGAATTTTGAAAAATTGTAATGAACAAACAAAGGAGATAGCGTACAAATCTCTTGTGCGTCCACATTTGGACTATTGTTGTGCCATCTGGGATCCGTTTCGTAAGGAGCTGATTGAGAGTACAGAGAAAGTACAGAGAAGAGCCGCTCGATTCGTGACCGCTTGCTACAGTCCTTATGAAAGCGTCACAGAACTGATTAGTAGACTAGGCTGGGAGTCTCTGGTAGATAGACGACGCACGTTTCGTATAAACTTATTGGTAAACATGCGTACTCCCACTTTCACTTACGAGTGTAGTGAAATACTTCGTCCACCAACCTATTTGGGTCGGAATGACAGGAAAGATAAAATTAGAGAAATAAGGTGCCGCACTGATTCTTATATGGATTCTTTTTACCCTTGTACCATTAGGGATTGGAATGCACAGCAAAAAGATTAGCTTTGGTGCTGAGCACCCTCTGCCACCCACAATTTTGTGAATTGCAGAGTATATATGTAGATGTAGATTGTTCGCAGTTTTATTGACAAACACATATTATCAAAAAATATTATTAATTCGAGGGCTGAGCTAGGTGTAATGGCACTAATTTTTTCGATATTTGGCTCCTTATTTGACATCACGAATTTTAAACCTTCGCATTCCGCTAACAATCTGGTCCCCCCCCCCCCCTAATAAATCGCTTACTGCGTTAAATCATCTTTTACCTACATGTGACTGTAGGGATACAATTAAACATTCTTTGATGCAGCCATCGAAGCTACGCAAAATATTGGAAAGAGGCAATGGCGGTTGTTGGTAACCATTGCTCTACACCTAGGAGAATAACATTTGTTTTTCTGTTAGCAAAAAATAAATTTGTTACAATCAGTTATTGGACGATAACGACGTTTCGTCAGGAGCTGCTGCAACCATAAATGCTGGATAAGTCTTGGATAGAAATCAACTTGGGATCTCGCGGTTTTGAAAAAAATAAAATGTACAAGACCCGCATTGTCAGGTCATGTTAGGAATCGACACCTTAAAACCTTTATTCGAAGTAGCAGCACGATTTAGAATGGTTAATTTTCATTACAGTTCCGTTTATTCGAAAACAGAACACTAATTTCAGGGCCGCAGCATATGAATGGAACGTTTACTGAATGCTTTAAGATTTCTAGCAGCTGGATATTCATATAGTTCTTTGATGAACCTATTTCGAATGTCGAAACAAACTGTACCGAAAATCGTGCGAGAAATTTGTTACGCTACAATATCAGCTACAATATCAGATCTCCAAAATCAAATACAAGTAAATTCGATATCATCTATCACGAATTATTTTTCGAATTGAAACCAAAATAATGTTTTCTTTCTAAAAAAATAATATATAATACAATAATAGATGAAAATTGCACAAATACAAAAATACAATTTATTGCAACATTTGACACACGTGTCGGCTGCAGAAGCTTTATTCCTGGTTTGAATTTACAGCTGGAAGTAAACACACCACAAGGCTGTGAACTTCCATCACCAGTCGAAGCAGGGGAATGAGAACATGATTAGGTTGTCTATAGCTAGGATGGCCAACTATACTTTACAATAAAGTATCACACTATTTTTGGTCGGGATACTTTCTCCTGATCGTAAATTATGCAGATACTTTGTTTCTGGTAAAATATTCAATTCATGGAACGGAATGCTCGCAATTAATTTCCAAACGACATGTTACTGCTTACCACGAAGCAAACTCTTAAATCGATTCCCCCCCCCCCCCCGAGCGGGTTAATAGATTATATATGTATCGGAGTTGAAGAGGCGCGTAGCAATTTTTATCAAATGTTGAATTAATTGTTTACTATCTGCTCCCGATCCCGCAATTTCAGCTTTCCCCGAAAGAGTAATGAATGGAAAATGGTGGGAATTTAAATAAATTGAGTTTAATTAAAATGAGTTGTTAAAAATCTAGAGTTGGTACAAGTTATAAAAACAACTTGAAAACAACACAAGTATCTAGATCTACAGGCACAAAAAGCAACATATATTTGAGGCAATATATACGTAAATTTAAACTTTTTATATTTAGTTTACTTTTTATTTTCCACTTCCAAAGATAAATATACTTTATTTTTTAGCCAGTAAGTTGGCAGTCCTAGGTGGGCTTGGTCGGAGGCGGTGCTGCACATTTCCTACTTACTCTGTTCTCTCTACAATCAACATACAGACCATCATTTTTTAAAAGAGGAAAATAAAACTATTGTGGAGAATTTAAAAAAAAAAAAATTAGCTACGTATTCCCTTAAATACATATTTTTTAGTGCATACAGAATTATCTTATATATTTTTTTATTTTTTTTGAAAATGTTATAAGTGTTACCACAAACTAAACGTATATTTATAAATTAATGAACAACTCATTATTAATTAAATTCAAGGACGCTCAGCTTGCCTGTTCGAGCCATTTTGCATTCACTACTTTTTCGGTGAAAGCTAAAATCGCGGGACTACTAACATACAGGAAACAATTATTTTATACTTGATAAAAATTGTCACTTGACTTTTATATATATATATATATGTGTGTGTTAATTTTAGAGTAATCTTTGCGGTTAGTTTCTTCATAACGCTATGATATGTGCTGCGCAAATTAGGGTTGTATCAGAGCTCCGCATCCGCTAGTGCGACACTTCCGCATGAAATTCTACCTCCGCATTCACAAATTTTAACGCGGAAGTATAGTGGAATTTTTTTTTACATTGCAATATACATACCTATCTTATTCTTTTCTCTTAGTATGAGAAACGCCCTATCGTCGCTTAGCTAGTAAAAACGTGGTTGTTTCCTTTGAACTGAACGATAATATTACGGAAACACGAATTTACATGTTTGAACTGACATATAAAGCAATGTGGCCTGTTTATAACGGTCCAACTTGCAGGACATCTGTGTACAACTGGCGTAGGATGCTGTAACAGCCCTCGAACCTAGAGTTTAGATGGAATTGTGTTTTATGAAGCATTTGTTTTTGTATATTTGTCTTGCATTTTACTGTAAATCAGAGTAAATCGATTTTGTTTTATGAAAAGAAGTTATGTAAATACCATTTAATATGTTTAAAGATAGAACATTCCATGAGATTTGCTTAAATGTTTGTAATTCCAAGTTTAAAGGTGAGCTAAGGCGTTTAAATGATGATTTTCTACAGTTTAAAATGATTTATGTTGGATAATTTTGTGTTTAAGTATCTTTAATTTTCATTTCTGAACATTTCGTAATGATTGTAAATGATTATGATTGTTTTTAATATGTTTTTAATTGTTTAAGTATTGTTAAAGTTTGAGAAGTATCTGTCGGAAGCCTTTGTAATGTTCTAGAACTTTCGATGAAACTTATATAAAGCGAGCGGCAGAGACTTAGAGGCAGTTTTTCGACACAGTTTACGGACAGTGTTTACGTGTACTGAGAGATAACATGGCAATATTGTCTTTGGGAGAAGTGTTGAATGTAATCTCTGGAGTTTGTGTTCGCATGTAACCAGTATCTTTGAAGTTCGATGTGCTTATTAAAATAAAAACAGGTTAAACTTTTTAAGCTGGGTCGTGGATTAATTATTTCTTATATATAATTAAACCACGAGAGACCTAATAATGCGCTCACGCATTCATGCTATTAGAAGGGTTGTAAGCAGTCCTTTCCACTCGTACTTTCTCGCCCCACACCATGTGTCCTTATCGCACTCTCGGAGTGTGTTTCGTCCAGTCAAGATCCAACGCCAAGGAATCGTGTTGGTTGTATGCGAATCCAACACGCACTAAATGTAGTCCTGCAGCCCTTCGCACGGCACAACAAGAGTCCTACATCTGAAAATCGGATCACCGTAGGTCCTACAAGTTGTACTGTGAATGTGCCGCTAGAGCTGTGAGGGTGGCGTTGCCTTGTGCTTGACGCAAAGCTCATATGACAAAGACTGTTTTTCTGACGCGTGCGTGGTTATTAAATAATTTAATTTATTCGTTAAATCATCCAACGTTTTTTGTTGTAGAGAGATGGGTCAGAAAATAGTATGACAGTATTAGATGGAAATAGACTTTGCTTATGCAAAATGTAGAATTTGTGATAAAAATAAACCTTTTTATTTGGATTTTAATTTTCTTTTTGATAAAATATTAAAATCAAAATAACTGTAAATTTATTTTTCCATATTCGCTTCCGCAAAACATCCGCACCCACTGAAGTCAAGCAAAGAACATCCGCATCTTCTTCCGCTAAGTTGGCCTCCGCTATAACCCTAGTGTAAATCAATTACGCACAACCGCGTTCAATTCCATGGATTGTGTATTTACCACAAAGAAAGTAACTCTGCATAATTTATGGATAGGATAAAGTGCAGGGACCAAGCATTACAGTGTTTAGTAAGGTACGGTTGGCACCACTGTACTCGCCTCTGGACTGTGCGATTGGTATTCGTCAGAGATGTTAGTGGAGCGAGCTGTCCGGGATTAGGGCGCTCGCTGCGAGCGGGATTAATAATTTTTGCAGCTGTCCGCTAATGTGTTTAGCTAACTAATTAATGAAGTTCCTCGGTTTAATGCGGCGCTGGCTTATCGTGACAGACTGCAGGGCGAAGGGCTCCGCCCGATCACAAATTCATTAGCACCGACCAAAAAAAAAAAAAAAAAAAAAAGAGGGGGAAGGAAAAATCGCCCCCCTCCGCGGATTACTGCGCGCCGACCAATTAAAAAGAAAAAATCTTGTACAAACAAAGGGGCGCAGCGACCGGGGGCGGACGTATTTTTTTAGGCAAGGAAGGGCGACGTTTGAACAATTCACGAAAGCCGGGGCTGGAGGCGGGGTTAATCCGCGGGGCTGTAAAATAGTGCACAATGTGGGACGGCACGGGGCGACAATACACCTGCAATACCCCGGTACAGAGTCATAACTAATGCCGACCCACAATCTTCTTGTCCTCTGCGCGACCAAACTGGTTTGTGAGTGGGGACTTTCCAGGCGTACTGATTCAACGCAAGCTTCGCGGCGGTTCAGCGGGATTGCTTGCTAGTCTAGGCGCTGACCTCTAGCTTACATCACCTGATGAGAGTGGCAGAGACAGCTGTCGAAACGTTGTGTTTTCATGACGCGAAGCTTACTTTGGATCAAACTATTTGCCAATTGTTACTTCTTTGTCATGATAGTCTGCGACATTGTTTGTAGCGTTTTTCAAACAATCCACATGCTTGATGGAAATTTTCACTGACGGCGTGTTTATTAATAACTAGCTCGTACCAGCCACTTCGTACGCGTGGATTAAGAATTTTGTTGCCCGAATTAAATATAGAAAGTTGTTGGTAACGAAGGATTGGTCCCAAACAATATCGAGTTGGAATAATATGTCAGGAAAGCTAACACTATATCATTGTAGCGTCGAACCTGTCTCTTGAAGAGAATCAATTTCCAACATATTTCAGTCACCATTCGATAAGGTCTCAAAACTTCGTGACTACAACTGTTAATCATACTGGAAAAAATATCCTGTGCCCTTCATACAGATTTCCTTATAAAATTCCATCAGAAAGATATAGTCATTTAGTCGTCAAAACGTAACAAAAATACAGAGACTTACTTCCGTATTTATAAATAATATTACTGTGGTTCACACTCACACACTGACTGCGAACAACACCTGAGGGATCATTATAACGCCAAAAAGTGTACACTTACAACATTGCAAGACTACCTACGATTTGCCTCACATTGCACCCCTAACTTTCTAATGTCCACAGTTTAACATTCAATCCAAATAACCTACGGCCCAGGCCTGACTCTTACGATGAAAAACAATTTTTTTAAATCTTAGCCTCCAAGGAGGTTTAAACCGGAGACCACGACGTTCGTAAGCAAGCGCTTTAACCACTGAGCTGCCAGCCCACTACGCGGAAACACGGTACGTTGACGTCCATATGCAACGTGTCTGTCTTTCGCCGTATTTCGAAGATATGAGGCAACATGTGTTATTTATACAGATAATTTTTCAACCAAATGTAGACAGGATTTTTCTCCTTATTTCAAAGGATAAGTGTGCAAAGTTTCATCGAGATCGGATGAAAATTGTGGATTTGTATGAAGAACAAACAAACTAACAAACAAACAAACCAAAAAACAAACAAACATACACACATTCATCTACATATAAAGAATAAGGCAAGTGCGTTTTTTTTTTTTTTTTTTTTTTTTTTTTTTTTTTTTTTTTTGTTAAATTGACTGCTATCGGAAACGTGTCGTCCGAAAATAACTGAAGAAGAAGCGAAAAAAATGTAGTTTTAACCTTCAAAATCAGCGCCGATACGTCAAAGTTATATACAATCTTTGAGTACACGATATATATTTGAGCATAACGGTGTCAATTTTTTCAGTGCGAGTACGTAGTAATGATAGTAATTCTTCAAATGTTTTATGGTATAAGTGCAGGAATTTAATGCAATCATCTGTTTCTCGCAATAAATTTCCTCTTAATTTCTACCATTCTCTGCTCCAACGCCTACGGTTTTTTTCCTTAATACGAGGGCGAGTCAAACGAAAACCTTAAATTTGTAATAAAAAAAATCGCAATATCGCGCCGTTATCCTGTAAGTTGGTAAGCGTGCTACAAGCAGCGTGCAGAATGGCCTGCAGGTGGCAGCATAGTGCAGATGCACAAATACCGTCGCAGTATCAGTATAAAGATGGCTGCCCCACTTGAGACTTGCACCAGGGGAGAACAGCGTTCTGTTATTCGATTTTTGAGTAGTGAAGGTGTGAGACCTATTGAAATTCATCGAAGAATGAAGGTTCAGTACGGTGATGCATGTTTGTCCCAGCAGCAAGTCTACGAATGGAGTAGGAAGTTCGCAAATGGTGTGACTTGAGTGGAAGATGCTCCTCGTCCAGGTCAGGCACAACGAGTTGTGACTCCACAGAACATTGCAGCAGTTGAAGCCATAGTGATAGAAAACCGCCGAGTGACACTGAATGACATTTCAGCATGTTTAAAGATTAGTCATGGTTCAGCACACCACATTGTGCATGATGTGCTCCAGTTTCACAAAGTGTCTGCAAGATGGGAGCCACGGCAGCTGACTCCTGAAATGAGAGAACGACGTGTTGATGCTTGTGAAGAACTTCTTCGGCGCTTTGAACGAGAAGGTGATGGCTTCCTTGCAAGAATGGTTACTGTTGCAACAATCACAGACCTGCATTTTGAGTTTGTTCCTCATCCACTATAGTCACCAGACCTTGCCCCAAGTGATTTCCATATGTTTGGATCACTCAAAGAAGCAATGGGAGGAAAGAAGTTCCGTTCTGATGAAGAGGTACGCCAGGCGGTGCATGAGTGGTTGCGCGGACTACCAAAATAATTTTTTTGTAAAGGAATTTATGGACTTCGTAAGCGCTGGAGGACTTGCATTGAGCGTGGGGGAGATTATGTTTAAAAGTGATACAGCTTTGTACCATTTTTGCTGAATAAATGAAATTTAAAAAAATATTTAAGGTTTTCATTTGATTCACCCTCGTACATAGTGGTAGAGTCAACGCCAAAACTGGTTTATCTCTATTAATCATAGCGCCATAGGAAAGTACAGGCAAGTCTGAAAAATTTGTTTGATCGTTGGTTTCGGCGTTTGCGCTATTGATTGACCAACAAATTTTCCAAATAAATTTGTACGTTTACAGGCCACTTACAGGGATATCGACACAGCAGTGGGAATAAACGTTTCTCTAAATATCACAAAAGCCACTCCGTAATCAATGTGGTTAGGACATTGAAATATGCCAGCAAATGTAGAGGACAAGCCGCAGTTGTTGGCAGTACTGATACGCGACACAAGCAGACGCTTTCTTCGCATCACAATTATTCGGTTTGCCAATCGATACCAGTAATAATTTTGAGACATGCAGGATTGGTTAGCTTGTTAGCGGAGGGAGTGAACTGTTGAAGGTAAGAACGGCAGAGGAAGACAGGATTAGAAATATATGAAGAAGATAATTGAGGAGGTAGGGTTGTAAAGGTTATCTTGAGATGAAGAGGCCAGGGCAAGATGCAAAGGGACTGAGGATTGCATCAAACCAATCGAACGAGTAATGACACCAGAAGAAAGTGATGTAACTTCGTAAATGTATTTTTAATGAGTTTGCGTAAGTAGTTTTAGGCAACAGGAAAAAAAATCAGTTTTTTTAAATTTTTATCTTTTGTTGAGACCAGTTCGGAGTTTGGTTTGGATTAATGTGGTTGATTATTGATCATCATCATCATCATCATATAGAGCTGCTTCCAGCCTCTCTAGCGCTTCCACCGTCTCTCGTCTTCCAATTTCCTCCTCATTCTTCCACTCGCTTTTTAACACCTTCCACTCAAGTGTCCCTCGGTCTTCCTCTGCGCATCTTCCCTTTCACCTTCTGTCCAGTATCTTCCTTGGTATCACCTCCTCTCCCATTCTCTTCACATGACCATACCACTATAACCTTGATTTCTCTATTCTACGTTGTAACGGTTCTCCTTGATGATGTCGCTAATTCTCTCATTCCTCTTTCTGTCCCTTCTCGTTACTCCTATCTCTACTCCTCTGAAATTTCGTTTCTATAGCTTGTACTCTCCCTTTCTCGTTCTCCTTCATCACATGTCACAATTCACACAAAGTAGGTTTTGTATATTTCTTCCTTTCTCCCTACTCCATACCAGGCCTCTAATACTCTTTAAACAATCTGAGTTGACATCTTCCTCTTTCATTTGTCTACGTCCTGTTTCCTACGTCTCCTTCAATGCAGCTTTCCAAATATTTGAAACATTCCAATTTATTCGTGTGTTCTACAAGTGATGCGCGTGCATGTGTTCTGCTTGTCTTTCTTGTTGTAATTGCCACTAGACTCTTTCTTGCATGGATCCTCATGCCATGTGATGCAACTACCCTCCCACAGACATATTGATGCATAGGAAGCATGAGAAATCTCCGTGTGAATGTAATATGGAAGAGTCTGTGCTATTGTAATTGGATGGAGGGGATTCACGCGAGACCTGGTCGTTTGGATTAGAATAACGTGCAGCACTCGATCCCAGTAGCAGAGAAGTATGACGTCACAACGCAGAGATACTAGTGTTTCGAAATCAAGATCCATTCTGCGCTGAACCGCATTCACGCAAAAACCACTGGCAAAATTTTGAACAATGCAAAGCCCCTTCAGCGGAACAAGGAGTGTTTCATTTCGAAGTGGCGTCGGTAAGCTGATAAATTAAGATGGAATCGTCCTCGAACTAGTACCAGCGTAAACTACTTGTCGCAGTTTGTTGTGGACACCGTCAGTGGCGTTGGTCTTGTAGGTGTTGACGCTGTTGATTGCAGTCCACACGAATCGAATTGTGGGTAAATGATAATCGTTGACCTTCGCCGCTCTACGAACTGCTTAAAGCGAACAGCCGGCGACCTCTGCTGGAGTCCAGTCGAGCGGCTCTATTTCGCTCTCAGCTGCCCCGCTGGTCATTCACAGACAAACCTTACAACAAGTGTCGGCTCTTTATGAGAAACCACACCAACAGCTCTTCTTGTTTTGTTTTATTGCTTTCCTCTTGACTTTATATTGGACACTTTTGGCACCATCGTTTGTTTCTACTACTAACTGTGAAAGGTTGCGGTCAGAATTTTTTTTTTTTTTCCAGATGATATGATGGTATAAAATAGGATCAAAACAGGTGGAGACCGTGAACAGCTGCATGGCGGCCTGTATAGAATATCTAAATGGGTAGGTCAGCAATGTAAGAAAGAAACAAGGCTAATCAAAACGCTGCTCATCCCTTATTCGCACATCAACTCCCCAGACAAAGGTTGAAATCTAGGGAAAACGTCCTTAGGACAACGTCTGCATTACATCTACCGCAGAAAAGTGCCCGGCTCAATCTGCAGAGAGCAAGAACGACTCGTGTGAGTAAATGCTTTCCTACTGTAGAGGCACTACCACCAGGTGGCAACCTAAACTGGAGGACCTGATGAGCGCTAAATTGACTGAGGAGTGGAGTGGGCAGGAGCCAAAGATAACCTGGCAAGATGGCATTATCTTGAAGATCCTAATACTGCTTGTCAGTGTGGGGCAGAACAGACCATTCAGCATTTATAGAATTGCCCGCTAGTGCCCATCAAGACCTAAGTTGCTGACTTCTGATCATCCATTATATGAACTCATTGGTGTTGATTGATATCACTTTATTTCTATCTTTCTATTATTGTTGCATACCGGTTTTTAACAATTGTAAAAGCGGCGTTTTTGACACGACATAAATAAATAAATAAGGTATGGAACGAAGATAAATGTCAGGAAGAGTCAGCTTAGTTAGGTACACACATAAAAAGAGCTAAAGGATAATTATGGTTATAGAGTGGGGTCAGAACTGTTTGCTGAAGGCTCGAATCGTAAATATCTTAGCATAATGTTTGATAATAAAACTCAATTGGGTAGAGCACGTTGGACAGGTGGTAGGAAAAGGTTACAGAATTTACTGGAGAGGGTGATGAGAGGATGTACGAGAGAAGTTAGGGAATGGGGTTACAAAACTCTGGTCAGTCCATTGGTTGAATATGGTGGTGTAGTTTGAGACCCACAGTTTTGGGTTGAACGGTGTGCAAAGAAGAGCAGCTAGATTTGTTTGTGCAAATTATCGCAGGATCCAGTCAGTAACTGATATGATAAAGGAGCTGGATTGGGACTCATTGGAGGACAGGAGGAAGATGAAGAGAGTGCTGGGAATGTACAGGGCATATGTTGCTGGTGATGGGGCTTGGAGCGATATTGGTCAAAGAATTAGGAATAGTGCATGGAAGGGGAAAGGCGACCATGACCACAAGCTGGCGCTCTATTTCATGCATAAGTGAGTGGAAAAATTTTCTTTCGTTGTTAAAGGTGTCAGGGATTGGAATAAAATTATGAATAATTTAACAAAAACGCCTAAGGGCTTTTAAAAAAATGAAATCAGTTTATGATCGCCATACTTCAGTAGCCCATTCTTCGCCTGCCTTCTGTGTGAGCAATGTTTGAAGTCACGCTGTTACGTGTGTGCGAACACACTGATAACAGATTGATTTATTTATGTCTTTATAAACTGAGATAATAAATTCTAGATGAATCATTAAGTCGATATCTCACAGTTTCTGCAATTTAAACCGCGCATGAAACGCCAATGAAACGATTTATTACCAAGTAAGTAAACTATTTTTGTATGTAGAACACTAAAATGAGCCATATATATAAAACAACTGCATAAAACAACTGCAGCGTTCTTCCTAACCTGGATACATTTTCCTGTGTGAACTTACTGATATGTTTTGAAACAATAGCTATTGTCAAACATATTTCGTACACAAACACGACATTTCTACAATTTTATTATATTCAGAAATTATTAACAAATGAGTCATCTTTTGTACTACTTGCAATTTCTTAAACATTAAGTAAATAATTGGAGATGGTAGTGAACAAAGCTACGAAGAAAATAAATTGTACTTCAGATTCTATTTAGTGGGACGTCTGGTTAGTTCCTAAATTTTACAGCAATACTAATCGTTTAGGGCCCACAAGCGGCGGAAAACTTCGGTACACTTGTTCCAGCGTCTTAGTGATATCAAAGTGACCAGCAACAACTCTAAATACAAGCAACCACTACAAAAACAAAAAAGCCGCTTCATCACCGAGAAGACACGAAATGTGGATAACGCAGTTACGCCATTTGTTCGCTAGTAATTACATTCCTGGGCCACCAACACGCGAATTGTCGAAAAACGGCGCAGTATCCAACTTGACAATATGTTGATTTACATCATAACTGGAGCAGCATGCTACAGCGTGTGTGTCGGTACCCGTCCAGTAAACCTATACGAACAGACACAGCCAAACAAAACAATCACCCACAGCCCAGGAATGTCTAAACACAAACGAAAAACTAGCCTGCATGGAAGGGAATACACTTATCCGTAAAACTGCAGAAAATCATCAAAGCTGCAGATGCCGCGATTTTGCGACGTGACGATAAGTTAAATCTCCCTCGGGATCCGAAACGAACAATGGAGTGCATAACTGGTCGAATATTAGATAACTATGTACGTTCTCGCGGCGGCAATGCTTTAAAAAAATTCTCGGGTTTCAAGCCGCGAAGAATATTATTTTCTTCTTTGCACACATCATTCATCCACAGTCGAACCGCTTCAACAGGCAGCTCGACTCCCACCGCAAATCAGTAATTTCTTCTTTTATTCCAATGTAATCATCCCATTCCAAACCCCGTCCGGGCATCCAGATTTGGGTTTTCAATGGTTTCCCAAATCACTCCAGGCAAATGCCGGGATGCTTCCTTCATAAGACCATGGCCGAATTCCTTCCCATTCCTTGTCCCCCAGCCTTTCCCGTCTCTAAAGACCTGGCTGTTGAGATACATAAAGCAGTTAAAAAAAAAAACATTCCAAAATACCATATCACAATGAGAACGCAGAGAAACTTACCTTTCGCATCGACTTCGACCAGTCACCTGTCGTATCCTTAATGTTCCCGTCGCATACCATTTACATCAGTAAAATTATCAGTGGAAATACAGGGAAGTGTCTGCTTACAATATTCCCCGTCCATCAGAGGAACAAACAGGGAGAATGAGTCGATAATATTCTATTCAAATACCCCTACTGTACTTTCGACATGTTCTAGGAACCGTTTTGCAGAGCCTGGAAAATTTTAATAGGGTTATGTGGAGCTTAGAAGTTTTAGAAACACTGTTCTAGAAGGTTGCACAATGAAGAAACCATTTTGTTATAAATAATAATTTTATTTTTGTTTGAATCATGCAAACATTCAATATGCAAAATAAATTAATTAACAAAGACATGTGAATTAGTCGTCAGTACTCAGGATTATCTAGAAAAAGAATCGCATATTGTGGTTTTATTATCAGTTACTTTGATGATAATATTCCGAAAGCTCGAAAGAAAGTTAACACACCGGTTTAGGTTTAGCAAACGGCGAAATTCTTCGGATATGGTTAGCTACGGGTCACTACAGTTGGCTAATAACGTGCGGGCTACATTACTAGGCAAACCTAAAAGATTAACAATTTGTGTGTTGCTGGAAAGATGTATTAGAGACTTTAAAAATTTAGTCTGAGGGGTGTACTGAAAAGCCTTTGTACGTTCGAAATTTTCTCAAGAATATTCAGCGATTTCCTGCAGTTGTATCGCAACAAAATAGACAGAGGTGGCAACCCAATAAATAGACAAAGCACCCGCTAGATGGCACTGCAGTGCAATGTTGCAACGGACTTCAAACACCGACCTCCGATATATCCAACTACATACGTACGGCATAAAATGAATCATTCGTTCCTAGCCAAAATACTATAACACAATCCTGTTTGTCATACGTACCTTATACGATAAACGGTGTAACATTATTCACAGAATGTTCTATAAGATAAATTAACACTTATGTCTAGCAAATAAATGATATTATGGCTTGCCTCGTTAAAGACAATTTTGGAAAGTTAATCCCACAAAAACAATTCCTGTAAAAATAGACCAACTCTCGTGCTCGTGTAGTGAAAAGAAGTTATGAGATCTTATTATGAACCAAATCAGTACTTTGCAGTGTGTATTCACTTCACATTGTGAAACAGAATGGCTTCTCTTGGTGTTATAGATCGTTTATTTAGAATAAAAAAAAATAAAAAAATAAAAACTCGGTTGACTTGGTCATTATGCATGATATGTTTTCGCAGACGTACACAAATACCTTAAATGTGTTGCTTTATCCAACTTACATATGCACAAAAATTGAAATTTCCATCGCACGTCTTTCGGGTTTGACAAGTCTTAGAATAAATCATATATAATATGCCTTTCATTTCAGTAAAAATTATGACACGCAAATTTCCGTTACACATAGACATGAACAATCATAGCAAACATACTAAGTTTTGTTTCGTTTACTGTTCGCAGTCTGGATGTTATTCATACGCCAATTTCACAGATTTTGTTAAACGCTCACTGACTGATGATCATCAATACTCTAAGATACTTCAGTAGTCTTAGAAAGCTGAAATTTGCTACACACACAAAGTGTTAACCCCAAATTACAAGAAAAACATAAAACTGTAAATTTCCAGGAATGAAAGGGTAAACCAGAAACCGCAATTACGTCACACCACGTCCTACTATAATACGACATAATTTTATTTTAGTAAAAGTCGCCATTTTCCAGATACTGATTTTATATTTATAAAAAAATTTTTTCGAAAGACGTAACTTTATTCAGTTTGTTCGATGCCATTTCTTCAAATTAAGACTTTTTTACCCTACTTTTTTTTTAAATTTACTGAACGATGTTTGAGTAATCTAAAACAATATTCTTTTTTTCCTAAAACGTTAAGAAACATTTAAAAAATCTTAAAAAATCATTATCGTCATTTTTTCAACGTTTTTAAAATGTACAATAAATAAACCATTTAAGATTTTTATAAGGTTTTATAAGGTTTTCTAACCATTTCGAGAAAAAAGAACATTGTTTTAAATGACTCAAGTATCTTTGAAAAAAAAAAAAAACAGGATTCAAAAAGTCTTAATTTGTAGAAATGGCGTAGAATAAACTTAACAAAGTCTGATGTTTTGAAAAAATATTTATAAAAATCAATATTTTGTTAATGGTGAGAGTTTTATTGAAAGAACATTTCGTCATATAGTAGGCTATGATGCGATGTACCTGTGGTTGCTGGATTATCCTTTCATATCAGCTTTTACCCGAGTAACTTTATACGCCTCAGATTTTCTCTATAGGCGGAGCTTACTCAGTTAACTAATGTGTCAAATATTTCTTGCTTTCTCTGCTTACTGTGGAAGTTATTGAAGTAATGTATGTGTTTTATTGTAAGACTTGTTAAACCTGTAAAACGTGATGGAAAAGCTTCGCTTTTGAGTATTTATGAAACTGATAAAGCAATGCATTACAGCTATTTATGCTGGTCTACTAAAACATGACATGCATAATGGCCAACTCAACAGGTTTTTTAATTTTAAATGAACCATTTATAACACCGAGAGAAAGCGCCCTGCTTCAAAAAGTGAAGTGAATAGACGTTGTTAAGTGTGGACTTGGCTCAGAACAAGATGTCTTATCTTTCTGACACTGCACAGTTACTAGACTTGTCCTGCGTTTACAGGAATTGTCTTTGTGGTATTGCATTCACATGAAAGTGCATACTACCACTTGTAGTAGAAAAAGGTAGTATTCTATGGTGTAACGAAGCAGAATGAAAAGACCAGATACAGTTTCGCTAGTCACGACAAAATCTCCGAGCCACAGCAATGTTTGGCAGTTCTATTGGCCTGCACTCTACCGGAACGCCCACAAAGCGGAAGTCTATATGTATGATAACCTGACTCTCGCCGGCCTCGGTAGCGTAGTTGCTAGAGTGCTAGCTCCGCGTGCCGAAGGCCGCCGGTTCGAATCCGGCCGCGGGCATGGATGTTAAGTGTTGTGTGTCTGTGTGAATGTCCTGTCCGTCCTGTGGCGTCCATACATTGGAGAATTACAATAAATACTGGATGACTACTTACACACTTAAAATCAATTATAATTACATTGAGCTGGCTGTATGGCCTCCGTTGCCAAATGCCATAAAAAAAAAAAAAAAAAAAAAAAAAAAACCTGACACTCCAGACGTGTTTACCTGCGCGAGTGTTAGTGGCAGCGAAGCGGACTCATCTCCCGGCGACTATCAACAGTGCTAACAGCGGTCGTGTTATATTCACAGAACTTTTGGTGAATCAGCGGACAGTTATAGTATTTTTCATCTAGAGAAGACAACCTAACTGTGTTAATACATCCTTGGCTGAGCTCATCTCGTCGGACCCTTCTGCCGGAGGGCGAGAGGAAATGGCGGAAGCAAGTGATGGAATCGACCCGAGAAAAGAAGAGGCGTATACCGTGTACCAGAGTGACCAAGAGATGATGGAGACAGCGAGGAAGACAAAGGAGGCAAACCTAAACGACACCGACGAAGAAGAAAAGTACAATCTGAGGAAGAAACGTAAAGCTGCAGACAGGAGAAACGTCACGAAAGAGAAAATTGAAGAACCGATGATCACTGAGTTGATTCCTAGCAGAGGTAAGGAGGTAGCGTGCAGCCTAGCGACCCCACCTCAAACAAATCCCAGTAGAGCGTCAGGAGATGGAGGCCATCAGTTGAACACCTTATGTAACCATCTGACAACTAGTCAGGCAAACCAAGTAAGAGAAGAAGCAGTCAAGCGGAATCCCCCCGCGCCGGCAATGCGGAAGAGGCTTTATAATGACCATGCAGAGGGTCCATATATGGTTATAATCGAGAACGCATCAGACAGTGCTTCTCTACACCCAATTCAGCTGGGGAAATTTTTTTATAACAAGGTCATTGGGCTGAAACGACTCAATCAACTTGGGAAAAAACAGAATGTCTATGGAATTTTTGAATGCCAACACTGCTAATGGCTTCGTTGAAAACAAGATGTTTCTTCAATCCTTGGGTCTGCAGCCTTATATACCGGCTAACCGAGTAGAACGGAAAGGGATAATCAAGTTTGTGCCTACGGACCTAGCAGAAGAAGAATTAAGGATTAACGCTGTTTCGTCGGCACCGATTATCGATGTACGGCGATTTACCAAGAAAGTATTCAATGACGGCAAGGTGGAAACAGTTCCCCTGCAAACTGTGCTCATAACTTTTGATAGCCAATTCCTGCCAGAGGAAATCGAGATTTTCTACCTGAGATTCAAGGTGGCTCCCTACATATTTCCAGTAACGCAGTGCTTCAAATGCTATAGATTTGGTCATACGGCCAAATTCTGTAAAGGAAAAGAAAGATGTATGAAATGTGGTGGGGAACACAACATAGCCAGCTGCTCAAATGAGTTCCAAAAAATGCGTAAACTGTGGATGTGACCACAAAGCGAACGATAGGAAATGCCCCGATCGGAAGCGACAAGAAGAGGACAAAGCAAAAATGGCGACGGAAAACAAGAGGAGTATACTACAAAGTACCAATACAAGGCAGCAGAATTCCCACCTATACAGAGTAAAAGGTACAGCGCGGTGACGATGCCACAGGGAATGAAGCAAATCAGGGAGCACTGCCAAAGTACCGTCAGTACTCCCAAGGAATCTATAGCGACCCAAACCGAAGAAGTAACCAGCAAAGAACAAACTAGTAGAGAGGCAGGAGAAGACATGGTTAATATAATAGTCAAAATAGTGGTCAAACTGCTGGCACAACAGATGAAAGGCAAGCTGGCAGCCACCACAGTGAAGAAAATTCAGGACGAAGCGTGTCGACAAGTGCTTCAAGAAATTAAAGAAATGGGCCAAGTGGAACCACATCGGAGGCTGCATATCTGTTAATTATAAATGGCTAGAAGGACTAAATTGACAGTGTTACAGTGGAACGCACGTAGCCTATTACCAAAATGGGACGAATTTCAAAGAACCATAACAGAACATAAGGCCGACCTAGTCCTTATATCGGAAACATGGCTGCGCAGCTCGTCGAACATAAACATCAAGAATTTTAGTGTGTTTCGGACAAGACAGAGATGATGGGGCACGGGGGAGTTGCCCATCTTGGTGAGAAGCAACATTAATTGCTCCGTGCGCAGATATTAGCGGCGCCAATTGCCAACGTAGAAATGCTCTCTGTCGATCTCTCGTACGATGGACCTATCAAAGCGGCCACCGTCATATATAAACCACCTCAAGTCAACCTAAAGGAAGAAGATTGGTCGGCTGTATTCCATCAGTGCCGGCAAATTAGTGTGGTTGGAGGCGACTTCAACGCTTCACCATTCGTTATGGCAAGATAGTTATGTAGACACGCAGGGAATCGAGCTCGCCCATGCCATATCAGCCTCTTCATTTGCCGTTCTTAACAACAAAAACGGAACTAGACTTGGTGCTCCTAGGTCAGAGAAATTCTTCTCCAGATATTACTCTCATATCGATGAACCTAATGCATAGAGCGAAATGGGATCTGCTACCAGAGACTATCGGAAGTGATCACTGCGTCCTCAAATTATCATTAGATTGGAATCTCCCATCTGTCCGCCGGCACTCAAGCAGACGGTGGTTGTGTAACAGGGCTAACTGGGCTCGCTACGAAGGAAAGATCAGCACGCTGTTGGAGCAGTGGGAAGGTGCAACCGACGATATCCAATGTCGGTACAACGAATTTCAAAGAATAGTGGAGGCTGCTGCAGAAGAGGCTATACCAGAGGTTAAAACTCACACTAGAAGAGAGCTCACTAGAAAACCTTGGTGGAACAGTGACTGCTCACGAGCTGTCGCCAGGCGGCGCTTGGCTACCAGAACATATTTGCACGCCGCCACTCAGGAGAATTGGTAGAACTCAAGAAAAGAACGGCTGAAGCACGAGATACCATTAGAAAGGCCAAACGAGAAGGCTGGAAGAGTTTTTGCTCCAATTTAAAATATGGTGTGACGACCCAAGAGACTTGGCGGAAACTGAAGTGGTTTAAGGGTGAGAGGCCGGCTACCAGTTGGATATCGTCAGACAGACAAGCAGCAGAGGAGTTCCTAGCCTCGTTCACCATATGTACCAAAACAGGAGGAATATCACAAGAGTAGGGAAGTAGACGACGTCCCAACAGGATCGACGGAACCCTGTTTTCACCTATCAGAACTATTGCACGCCCTACGGAAGAAAGATACTGCTCCGGGGATGGACGCCATTACCTACACAATGATCGACAAACTTCCTCTTAAAGCGAAGGAAGCCATGCTGGATCTCTACAATACTATGATTGACCTCTCCTATTCCTGACCAGTGGCGGGAGGTAATCGTTATTCCCGTGTGTAAACCCCACAGGAAGAAGAACATCATCTCGTCATATCGCCCCATTTCTCTCCTGCCGTGCCCGACAAAACTGATGAGTGCAATGATCAAAAACAGGATCGAGTGGCACCTGGAGCATCATAGGTTACTTGATACGAGAACTATGGGCTTTCGAAAACGCTTCAGCACCTTAGACAATATCAGCACGCTGGTGACAGATATTCAGCTGTCATTCACAAGAAGAAACTATTTAGTGGCTGCTTTCCTGGATATTAAGGATGCTTATAACAATGTGCAGATAGATATACTTGTGGGCATTATGAAAAAGATGGGCATACCTAGCAAGTTATGCTCATGGTGTGGCCGATACCTCGCCCGAAGAGTGAATTCAGTGTTTACAGCGGAGGGAGACAGAATCAGTCGGCTAGTCTTCCAAGGTTTACCGCAGGGCGATCCAATGAGCCCCTTACTATTCAATATCTACATGGCAGACCTATGTAACATCCTAAAGGGCCTAGTATCCTTCCTCCAATATGCGGATGATTTTGTTGTATATATATCTCACCCGGACATAGAAACGGCCCGCAGAATACTAGAGGAGCAATTGAAGCTGATACAAAAGAGATTGCTGGACAAAGGGCTAGAAATATCAATCGAAAAAAGCAAAATTTGTGTGTTTACGCAAAGACAGCTACAAGGAAAAGACTGTGCAATTACACTAAATGGACACACACTGGAGTTAGTTAAAGAGATCAAATTCCTGGGAATGTGGTTAGATTCAAAATTAACATGGAGAAAGCATATCATGGAACTGCAGCAATCATGTATGCAACGCCTGAACTGTTTCAAAGCCCTCGCCGCCCCGACCTGGGGTGCGGACCCTCGACTACTCCGGCATGTATTCTGCTCTCTACTGAGGAGCCGAATGGAATACGGGGGGTTCCTGTATCAAACTGCCGCCAAGTCTCTTCTAACAAAATTGGACTGCATTCAATCAGCAGCTCTGCGAGTAATCGGAGGCTTTGTGAAATCCACCCCCATCGCCGTGATGGAGGCAGAATTAGCCATTCCACCGTTGAGTACAAGAAGAAGTAAATTGGGGTTGAACTTCTGGCTAAAGGTGTGGTCCATGAAGTCACATCCCCTACAGAGGAAGGTGCAGCTCCTTGCCCATGAAAGTTCAGCCAAATCACGTCAACAACAGAAAAAACCCAGCCTGATACAGTATTTTCAGACAACGGCCCTGTGGAATATACACAGACAAGAGATCAACGAGATGTTCAGCGAAGAAGATACGTGGCAAAGGGCGGAGATCTCGTCGCGAATCCACCTGTCCTTGATCAAGGGCTCGGTAGACAAAAAAACCACCCTTCAGTTAGAATTGAAGCAATGGGCATTAGAAACCTTGAACACACGATGGAAGGAATGGCGGAAAGTATTTACCGATGGATCAAGGGTAATGCAATCCACCAGCGCGGCTGCTTGGGTCGATGCAGACTGTGGCGTTTATGAAGCTTGTAGATTGCCGGCAGAATTCTCAATCTTCTCATCCGAGATGTACGCAATCCTGAGGGCCATACAATATATACAACGGTCAGTACAGACAAAAGCAGTGATATGTTCGGATTCCAAAGTGCCTTACAGGCTATCATAGGCATTCCTAAAGGCCAGTGCAGAAACTACCTGACATATGAAGTTGGCAGAGAACTTGGAAAGCCATACACAGAGGCATAGAAGTGTGCCTACAATGGATCCCGGGTCACGTGGGAGTGACAGGGAACGAGCTAGCGGACAAAATAGCTCGACGACATCTCCAGGTTCCCGATACTGAGAACATACCAGTGCCTTATACCGATTTCAGAACGATCGCCTCAGCAAGAGCTCTCAACGCATGGGAAAGAAAGTGGAACGAAAAGGCCCAAGGGAAAGGGCTATGGTACCGCGCCATCGCCAGTAAAGTTACGATGAAACCATGGTTCCAGGAAGTGGATCTGCATAGAAAGGCAATCACGCTGATTAGTAGATTAAGAACGGGGCACACCTGGCTAAATGATAAAAAATTTCTAATGAAGGTCTCGGATTCTCCGAACTGCGAATCCTGTGACGAAGTGGAGGATATCTACCACTTCCTTCTAAGATGTAGGCGCCACCGAGAATATAGAAGAACCTTATTAAAAGACGCTCTTCACATAGAAAACATCGCAGATGTGATCATAACTCTCGCCGCGCCCAATAAGAAAGCGATTAGCTTAATCTACATGTATGTGGCTAAAACTAAAGGCATAATATAAATACAAGAGCACCATTACTCCATGTAACTGGCTAAATTAGCCTAAGGCTAAAGCCAAAAAAAAAAAAAAAAAAAAAAAACCTGACACTCTGGGTTTCACGTGTGCTTCCGTGGGAGAGCACACATAACGCATGTTTTACAGTAGGAATTTCAGAAGATGAACTAGTGTTCACTACAACACACATTCAACGCTCCAAACGCATAATCATAGTTAAACCTAACGGCAGGTTCAACTCCAATGCTGCGTCAGCTAGTGGAAGATAAAAACTTTTTTTTAACAGACTGTAGCAACATTGTTGGGAGGGGGCGCCTGTTTTTAGACGACATCAGCGTATTTTTTTTATGGTGCCTTTAAAATTACGGCAGCGTCAACATAAATTTTACGAGGTTTTGGTTGAAGAGCGGAGCGCGTTTAAATATTTACCTTCAATCTCCTGAGAACGTGCGCAAGCCACAGGTTACTACGAACACGGGAACTTCACGTGTCAACCACAGAGTCGCAGTACAAGTGTCCACTACTTATGGTGGCAGGGCCGCGTTAGGACAGCGCGAGGCCCGTAGCAAATGTGAAGAAGAGGCCCTTGCCTTGTTTTTTTGCCGTCGGGGGAAAATTGTAGAGCTAAAAAAAAAAAAACGTCGCCGGCTAGCCTATGCGGGGCCCCCCCTAGAAGGCGCGAGGCCCCCTAGAAGGCGCGAGGCCCCCCTAGAAGG
>CM061919.1:272646422-272727425 GCA_031002005.1 Vandiemenella viatica
CTTTGATATTTGTATTTGAGTAAACTCCAAAGCTTTGGGGATCGATACTGCTTTGGAAGGCTTCCCTGTCACTTTCAGTTTTGAAACGTGGAAGAGGGCCCTGTCTGCGGCCAGATAGTTGCATTTGGTACTTCGATGTTTAGGTTATGTTGTTTGATGAGAATGTGTTTTGATGTGGTTTGTTTGTTGTTGCTACCTCCAGTTTTTAGTAGTACATTTTCTTCGACGGAAAGGTACTGTTTTTTGGCGGGTCAGTAGGTTTAGGGGGTGCTGAGGTTCCATAGGAGATGCAGGGGATACGCGTTCGTATCCATAACATGGATTTTTGCGGTCAGGTGGACCCTGTTTAACGGTGTTTGCTCCTGAGTCGTTAGCTACGGCTAACGGCTTGTTTGGTACACTGCTGGCGGGGGCGGACTGCTCTGGAGGGTCCTTTTTTCTTTTTTCGTCATGTCAGTCAAGTAATCAGTCAGTAAATAAAAGACAATAGAGATAGAAAAGCAAGATATGAGCGGGTCTGCCTCTGGACGCGCGAGCTGATCCGACGTGAACGGGGCTCTGTCGTCCAAATACCCTAACACTAACGCTAGGTGGGGCTAGCCCCCAACCACAGAAAGAAGAGAAAAGGAAAGAAGTTTACTGCTGGCGAAGGATAACGCTGCGCGAGTGACGACTTTGCTTTTTTAGATATACCGCGCAGCGCCAAGGATGGGGGACGGAGGTTATAAGGTGCGATGCGTCGATTACCGCCACGGACGCAGCAGCACACGCAGCAGGCAGGGCCGGTCTGCAGGCAGCGACAGCACGAAAAACAGCAAGCAACCTTATTCCTTTCCTTATCGGGAGCTGAGAGAGGGGTAGCGAACCGTCCGCTGCGCCGCTCCCAACTCGAATGAAGTGGTATTCAGCCAGTGTACGATACTTATTGGCCGTCATGGTGCCTTGCACGAGCTCCACTGGTCACATGAATGTTGTAGATGCCAATGTCGTGGTGTTAACATTGGCACATGCGTGGGTCGTCGACTGTGGAGGCCGATCATTAGGAGTATTCGGTGCACTGTGTATCCAGACACACTTGTACTCTACCCAGCATTAAAGTTGGATATTAGTTCCGCCACAGTTCACCGCCTGTCCTGTTTTACCACTTTGCTCAGCCTACGATGTCCGACATGTGTAACGAGGGGTGGCTGCCCACCCCTTCGACCCTGAACATTGTCTCACCTTGGTTCTGCCACTTGTTGAAGACACTCACCATGGCACTCCTCTAACACCAAACAAGTCGTGCAGTTTCAGAAACGCTCCTGCTGAGCCTCCGAGTCATCACAATCTGCCCTCGACCAAAATCAGATAGATTGCGCGCCATCCCCATTCTAAACACGGATTGTACGCTCACTGATGCTACATGCACCGTGCGTTTGTCTGACTAGCCGTCATCCTCCTCAGGTGGCGCTGCTATCGCCTGAACGGGTTTATATCGATAATAGGTAGTTTCATAATATATTGACTGATCAGTGTTTACTTTTACACTGAAGAGCCAAAGAAACTGGTACACCTGCCTAATATATCGCGTAGAGCCCCCACGAGCAAGCAGAAGTGCCTGCAGGGCTGTCCATAGATCCGTAAGAGTACGAGGGGGTGGAGATATCTTCTGAACGGCACGTTGCAAGGCATCCCAGATATGCTCAATAATATTCATGTCTGGGGAGTTTGGTGGCCAGCGGAAAACTCAGAAGAGTGTTCCTGGAGCCACGTGTGGGGTGTCGCATTGTCCTGTTGGAATTGCCCAAGTCCATCGGGATGCACAATGGACATGAATGGATGGAGGTGATCACCCTGGATGTGTACGTGCGTGTCACCTGTCAGAGTCGTATCTGGATGCATCAGGGGTCCATGTCATTCCAGCTACGCACGCCCCACACCATTACAGAGTCTCCAACAGCTTCAAAAGTCTCCTGTTAACATGCAGGGTACATGAATTCATGAGGTTGTCTATATACCCATCGTACACGTCCATCCGCTCAGTACAATTGGAAACGATACTCGTTAGATCAGGCAACCTGTTTCCAATCAACAACAGTCTAATGTCGGTGTTGACGAGCCCAGGCGAGGCGTAAAGCTTTGTGTCATGCACTTAACAAGGGTACACGAGAGGTCCTTCGGCTCTGAAAGCCCTTATCGATGATGTTTTGTTGAATGGTTCGCACGCTGACACTTGTTTATAACCCAGCATTGAAGTCCACAGCAATTTGCGGAATGGGTTTCACTTCTGTCACGTTGAACGATTCTCTTCAGTCGTCGTTGGTCCCGTTCTTGCAGGATATTTTTCCGGCCGCATCTATGTCGGAGATTTTATGTTTTACTGGATTCCCGATATTCATGGTGCACTCGTGAAATGGTCGTGCGGAGATGCTGTGCGCCGACTATAACACCACGTTCAAACTCACTTAAATCGTGATAACCTGCCGTTGCAGCAGCAGTAACCGATCTATCACCTGCGCCAGACACATGTTGTCTTATATAGGCGTTGCAGACCGCAGCGCCGTACTCTGAGCGTTTACATATCTCTGCGTTTGCATACGCATGCCTATACCAGTTTCTTTGGCTCTTCAGTGTATGTATTCCTTTAGTCCTTCCATCATTGCATTGCATATCTCTGTTACAGTATGAGACACTTTTGCTGATACTCCAAATAACATATCAAACATTTCTATAGTCACATAAATCGTAGAGTGATAGCCGATCTGTTAGTGCATTTTTTATGTTTTCAATCATACAAATCAAATCTTTGAAGCCAGTATTCAAGCAATTATAAAGTTATCAAATAAGTAACTTGTCAGTTCTCTTTCAATGTCGGCCGCCCTATTGGCTCAGCTGTTTGTGGGCACCGTGATGATTCCCGAAACAGTCACGTGGTCGGAAGAAATTGTCACCATCGGAATTTTGCTGGCAGAGTAGGAGAGGTGGTTCCTAATCACCAGATTGTGCGTCAAAGTATTGAGTTAAATCCCAAAACTCACCCTAATGCGTATAGAGCGAGAGTACACTACGCCATTTATGAAAATTCGAGAGAAGCAGCCTGAATGGACCGGCTTGGGATTTCACCCTCTCCCTTATTCATCTCTCATTTAATATATCACAAAGCATTGGAACTAAAAATGGAAGTGCCACATGGTAGCGAATTGGGACCATTGCTAATCATTAATCTAATGAATTATCGTGTTGATGGTTTAATATCAGAAATTAGATTGTTTGCAGATAACATAATCTATAAATATGAATGTATGTATGTTTATTTGTTTGTTCTTCATAAAAATCCACAGTTTTCATCCGATCTCGATGGAACTTTTCACACTTATCCTTTGAAACAAGGAGAAAAATACTGTCTACATTTGGTTGAAAAAATATCTGTATAAATAAGACATGTTGTCTTATAATTTCTTAAAATTACTGAACGGCGATAGAAAGACGCGTTGGATATGGAGGTCTCTGTACTGTTTGCCGTGTAGCGGTCAGGTAGTTTGCTTACTAATGTTTGGGTCGTGGTCTCCGGTTCAAATCTCCGTTGAGGTTAAGATTTTAAAAATTGTTTTTGATCGTAAGAGTCACGCCTGGGTTGTCGGTTATTTGGATTGAATGTTAAACTGTAGATATCACAAATTTAGGGGTACAATGCGAGGCAAATCGTAGGTGGTCTTGCAATGCTGTAGGTGTACACTTTTTTACGTTATATTGATCCCTCAGGGGTGATTTGCAGTCAGTGTCTGTGTGATCTGCAGAAATCTATATAATAAAAATGAATCGCCAAATGTGTTGCTAAGCGCAAAACTCGAGAACGGCTCGACCAATTGGGCCAATTCTTTTTTTTATATTTTCGCTAAGACACAAGGAAGGTTCTTATGGAGAGAAAAAACGTAAATATTGGAAGGAAAATAGTAAAAGCAACACTTTTCTTTTCCCTCAGTCAAAACAAAATAAAGGAGTGTTAGAATTATCTTTGGTGTGCCATCAAGTTGATTAGGCTCTATGAATAAATCTATGCCTGCGTGTGATCAGCGAAAATAATATCACTGACGTACGTGTTATCATTACTTCCTCCGTGCGTGGCATTTTCGTGGTTATTTTTAAATTTTTGCTCCTCTCGAAAACCAATGGTGTGTTTATTCGTTCAGTGTATTAACATTAAGACCCAAGCCGCATATCAGGAAAGTTTCGATTATGAAAATAGAATCATCAGTTTAGAAGGATGCAATACTAAGAATACCTAAAAAGCAACATCGATTACTGGTGTTTCAAACGAGAAGCGATTTGCATTAGCGTCTGACGATCGAGCCACAATTATCCTATTATTTTAAGAATGCAAAGTTCTGGTAAGCCTTTTGGTGATGGATTCCATTCGTTTTAAATTATGTTCATGTAGAATTCATGATGATTGAATTGGATGCGAGTAATAATACTTTTTACTTTTAAACTATATAAATAAAAATGAATCGCCAAATGTGTTGCTAAGCGCAAAACTCGAGAACGGCTCGACAAATTCGGCTAATTTTTTTTTTCATATTTTCGTTAATCCACGAGGAAGGTTCTTATGGAGAGAAAAAACATAAAAAATGCGAGGAAAATAGTAAAATCAACATTCTTTTCCAATAAAAACCAGTGAATCAAAAAAAACAAAAAAAAACACATAGGCGCGCTAGGATTATCTCTGTTGATTAGACTGTATGGACATTAGTCTAAGCCTGTGCAAAATAAAGTTCGAAGGAAAAAAGGGGTTTGCGTGTCATCAACGAAAATAATATTATTGCCAGTCAATGAAAACAAAACAAAGGCACTTATCTTTGGAATTACAAAATGATCTATCTGAAGAAATGTTTTCAAAACAACTCATTGGCATTGGAAATGACAAAATCCCTGTAGACGTTTTGAATGGCTGCATTACATTTCCTGTCAATTTTTGGTTGAACGAACGAGCTACATTACAAAACACGGATATAAATGAAATAAATTTCAAAATTCAAAATTAAATTGCCGGTGAAATAAAAACATACAAATCAGTTGATTGCACAACTAACCAAGACGATGTCAACTATCCACCAGAATTTTTTAAATCACTGGATTTCGTAGGATTGCTGCCTCATAATCCTCAATTAAAAGTAGGATCGCTGGTCATAATTTTGCGAAATATCAGCCAACCACATCTTTGTAATGGCACAAGGCTAGCAGTGAAAAAATTACTGAACAATGTGATCGTAGCATCCATTCCAAAGGGAAAATATCAGGGAGAAAATGTGTTGATACCTCGCATCCCAATGGTACCAACTAATGTACCATTTGAATTTAAACGACTGCGATTTCCAGTGCGGCTTGCTTTCGCTATGACCATGAATAAATCCCAGGGTCAGTCGTTGAGTGTTTGCGGCGTGAATCTTGAAAACCCATGCTTCTCTCATGGACAGTTGTATGTTGCCCGCTCTCGCGTTGGAAAACCTTCAGCTTTATTTGTTTACGCGCCAGGTAGTCAAACAAAAAAATATCGTGTACCATAAAGCATTACAATAAAAATATCATCACATTATTACTAACGTCTTGCAGTGTACGAAATAGAAAACTTATTTTTGTAAGTTATCGTTGATTATTATTGAGGCATTAATCAATAAATAAAGTGATCACTCTGTAATACGTTTAATTTATTTATTTTTCTATTGTACTGTGATAGGACAATAACTTTTGACAGAAAGAAGTCTGTCGGGGCAGCTAGTAATACTATAAATGTGGAAGTAAGTCTCTATCTTTTGTTATGTTTTGACGACTAAATCCCCTATACCAATATTGACGGAATTTGACAAGAAAATCTGTAGGGAGGGCACAGGAAATTTTTTTTCGGTATGATTAACAATTGTAGTCACGAAATTTTGAGAACTTATCGTATGGTGACAGAGTGACGGATGTGTGTGTTAGTCTGTAATGTTGCTCAAGCTATGCTTCTCGCGCATTATGTTAGTGTATAATTTGTTACTAAATTTCGTTTAGAGAAAAAACGTATTATTTAGTACAGATGTCGATTTTCTGTGTCCTATTACTTTGTGCCTGCTTAAATGTTTCTGGCATCAGTTTATTTTGCCTTCTTTTTTGACATGCCTTGCTGGAATAAACTGCCCTAAGTTGTAGCTCTAGCAGAGCACGAGCAGCTAAAGTTATTAGAACCCAAGAATCGGATGCTCATGCTGAAGAAACAAGAAAAGACCAAGCTGAAAAAAAGCTGCCCTTAGTTAACAACTCTCCCCCCCCCAACCACACACACACACACACACACACACACACACACATCCCCTCACATTCGTTTCTTTTTCTGTTTTTATGTATCTCGAAAAATTGAGTCTCTTCAAGAAACAGGTTCAATGGTAGAATGATATAATGATGGCTTTCCGGTAATATTATGCTGACTGTGTGTTGTTTGGGCCCAATCCTTCGCTACCAACAACTTTCTATATTCAATTCTGGCAAAGAAATTCTTAATCCACGCGTACGAAGTCGCGGGTATCAGCTAGTGCTATATAAAAGGATAAAAACGGTAGAGGGCTGTAAACAGCTGCAGGGTGATCTGGACAGGATATCTAATTGGGTTGATAAACATGAGATTGAAGCGGTGCTACTACTACTAACAGACAGTAATTATCCACAAGGATACAGTGGGAAGTGTGTGGGAACATGGTTAGCAGTTCAAGCCTTGTTTAAACATTGGTTTATTACAATTATTAATGATAATGCTGATACTTACACAAAATGTTACAACTATAATATCAAATACC
This sequence comes from Vandiemenella viatica, assembly GCA_031002005.1. Classification (NCBI taxonomy): domain Eukaryota; kingdom Metazoa; phylum Arthropoda; class Insecta; order Orthoptera; family Morabidae; genus Vandiemenella; species Vandiemenella viatica. Next base: position 272,653,229 of record CM061919.1, read on the forward strand.
ACCAATCCTGGTCTTGCAAACGAAGATATGAATAATCTTGTTATCACAAAATGATATAATATTATAGTAGTGCTCTAAGGCCGGTGCGCCGCCATCTTGGATTTTCCCCCTCCCCCTCCCCCCGCCGCGCACGTGCCGCCAGACCACCCCGTCGCGCAGGTGTTCGCCCGGCCACGTGCCACGTTGTTACGGGTCATAAATTGTATGCTAATGTGAATAATATGCTAATGAGGCTACGCGGCACTTCTTAACCTGAATTACGGGTCGTAAATTATATGCTAATGTGAATAATATGCTAATGAGGCTACGCGGCACTTCTTATGGGAGGAGGAGTGAGCTCAGATCATAAATCGTATTCTAATGGGAATAATATGTATATAAGGCCACGTGCCACGCAGGTGTGCGCCTGGCCACGTGCCACGCAGGTGCGCGCTCTAGTCATAATTCTGTCTTAATGGGAATATTATGTAAATAAGGCCACGTGCCACGTTGGTACGGGTCGTGAAATGTATACTAATGAGTGTCGTGTGACCCTCAGATTGTAATTCGTCTAAATGTCACGCAGCCATGGTACTAAACCTCAAATTCAATTCGAAATGCAGTATAATATTCACTTTTTATTTTTATTCTGGGGTCCTGGGTTCTATATTTTATAATAAGTATTACATATTTTAATTTGATACTAGTCATGTGACGTATCGATTAGCATTTAAATTTTCTGAGTATTAAAATGGTGTTTAGTTCAATTAAATCGGATCAGTGGTTTAAGAGTTACGGTTTCTTAGAGTTAACAGAGATTTTTTTTATATTAAATCTTCGTCCTAAATCTCATTGGGAGGCGGGAACGCGAGGGTAGAACCAGTCGGCCCACAACACATAAAAAAAGCCAGCGTGTGTGCCCCCGCATTGGGTTGCGGAGAGGGAAAAAGAAACACCTAAGAAACTCGTTTCCTTACACCAGACGTTTTAAAAATCGCTTTGTCAGTCTAATTCATATGCACTACGATCTGGAGTATAATGTCCGCTGTCCCCCGATCACAGTCCACATTAACATGTAATTCAAACATCTACCAATGGGACAATCATAATTTGTTTTTCGACGAATAAGGTAGAAGTATTTTTTAATATATATCTCTTTATGCGTCTGCCACCGTATCAATGACAGCGTGCCTTGAACATCGTGTATGAAGAGCATTTATTCATTCGTACTGAAAATACTCTTATGATAAAAAGTATTGTACAATTCATCATTCTTCTGCAGCACCACATTTCAAATGCTTCAATTTTCCTTCTTTCCGGTATTCCTAAAGTCCATGTTTCGCTACCATAAAGTGCTGTGCTCCACACATAGAGTATTAAAAAGTCTTTCTAATTCCCAGATCAATATTTGAAACTAAAAGATTTCTCTTTTTCATGAAGGCTGTTTTTGTTAGTGCTATTCTGCTTTTAACCTCATTTTTGCTTCGGCCATCGGTTGTAATTTTTCTTCCTACCGTAAGTAACAGAATTCACTTACTTCTCAAATTGTATTCGATCCTTTTTTTTTATTAATATATTTAATCTACTAGTATAGGTATCATTTCTGCTACATTTCGTCGAACGTGGTGTTGAACCGGCTAACGTTCTGTCCTCACATTCGAGAGGACAGCGGTTTGAATCCCTCTCCGGGCATCCAGAATTCGGTTTTCCATGGTTTCCACAAATCACTCCAGGCGAATGCAGGGATGCTTCCTTCAAAAGGCCAGGAATAGACTACAACCTTGCCTCACGCCGTTTTTAACTGATGCTTGTCTTTGCGTGTCACTGGTTTGATTTTATCTTATGTATATATTATTATATTGGACTTGTTACTTCTTTCCTCACCAATCATTTCCAAGGCTAATTCATTTCTTACTTTGTCTCTGCACTTAATTTTTCGGCATTCTTCTGCAGCACCACATTTCAAATGCTTCAATTTTACTTCTTTCCGGTATTCCTAAAGTCCATGTTTCGCTACCATAAGTGCTGTGCTCCACGAATATCGATTTAAGGTATCAACGAAACGGTTGATTTCAGTTATATGTCTCACAAATTGTACATTAGCATAGGCTATTACGTTTCATACCGGTAAATACTATATTACTAAGAAAATATGATCACACGATCAGATACAGGAGTTAAATGAATTCGGTATTGGGGACTTAGTGCGTGCCTATTGTTTCTGAGTGGGGGGTGTGTATTATACGAGGTGGGAGGCACCAGCTGCTGGAACTCATCATTGAAGGGAAATGTGTCACTTCCCATGTATTTCCTTAAAAAAGGTGTGAAAAAAATGATTAAAATACCTTAAGCCACAAAATTCCATAAATATAGTAGAAGTTGGAAAAAATTTATTTCATTTCACTTCACGAAAAAGTCACGATTTACATCTGCCTGCATTACACAGCAAAGTGGCATCTTTATGAAGTGTATTCATCACTGAAATGGACTAAAGAAAAGCGTGATATCTGTATAAATTGCGTGTTCGGCTGATAAGGCAGTCTCCGGGAAGAAGAAGAAGAAGAAAGATTGATAACTGGGCAGATGTGTGCATCACAGAGCTCAATGTTATCGAATGCCTAGAAATCAGTAGACACACGAGCCGTCATAACTTGCGTTATATTAGGGTAAGTTCAGGTCAGCTGCGCTGGATAAATTGTTGCATTGTGTTAACAATTGAGCTTGGTGTTACAGCCAATTGCACTGTTTGACCAAAGTCGCAATTGCTGTGGATATGATGTTTGTGATACTACATGCATGTGGAAAGTATAAATAAAAACAAAACATCTTGTACATTATTCACTTTTACTTTTTACCCACCTCCCCAGTTCCCACCTTGTCAAGTTATTTTTCACGAGTTCTTGTGGTGGATTATTCCTTCATCACTTAATACCACTTCAATGGACTACTGAAAAGTGTCAAGTACATACAAAAATGTAAGTTAATAAAATACAAAAAAAATCAAGAACAATGTTTGCAGTTCGAAAATATTCGAAAAGTGTGTAACATTACCGATTTCCAAATATTTAACAAGCGAATGTGTGGTTGAAATATATATGATTGACTAGATAAAAAATGGCCAGTGCTTAATAGAAACCGTAGGTATATGTTAATACACATAAATTGACACAACAATGTAGTTCTATCGTCGTCTCTTACACATATCTTGATGCTGAAAATCTCAAACGAAGAAGTACTTCATCGGATAGAGAAACAAAAAGAACTGCTACCCACGATAAAGCATAGGAAAACACAATATCTAGGACACATTATGCGAGCTGGGAGGCACCAGCTACTGCAACTCATCATTGAAGGGAAGATATAGGAGAAATGATCTGCTGGAAGGAGATGGATTTCGTGGCTGAAGGACATTCAGATATGGTACAACTGCACGTCAGAAGAGGCTTTCTGTGTTGCAAAATCACAAATGGCTGATTTCAGTTATACGTCTCACAAATTGTACATTAGCATAGGCAATTACGTATTATACCGGTAAATACTGTATTACTAAGAAAATATGATCACACGATCAGATACAGGAGTTAAATGAATTCGGTATTGGGGACTTAGTGCATGCCTATTGTTTCTGAGTGGGGTGTCTGTATTATACGAGGTGGGAGGCACCAGCTGCTGGAACTCATCATTGAAGGGAAATGTGTCACTTCCCATGTATTTCCTTAAAAAAGGTGTGAAAAAAGAAAATGATTAAAATACCTTAAGCCACAAAATTCCATAAATATAGTAGAAGTTGGAAAAAATTTATTTCATTTCACTTCACGAAAAAGTCACGATTTACATCTGCCTGCATTACACAGCAAAGTGGCATCTTATGAAGTGTATTCATCACTGAAATGGACTAAAGAAAAGTGTGATATCTGTGTAAATTGCGTGTTCGGCTGATAAGGCAGTCTCCGGGAAGAAGAAGAAGAAAAAGAATGATAATTGGACAGATGTGTGCATCACAGAGCTTAGGTTAACGCGCGAGCGCGTTAACCTAAGCTAACACGTAACATGCTGGGCCTGCCTAACCTAAATTATCTACAATAACCTCAATTACTGTATGGGTTTCATGGTTTCTTAGCCTTAACTCAAAACTGGGGTTAACCTCATTTGTATAAGCTAACACGTAACATGCTGGCCCGCCTCTCTTGCTCCCTGTAATGCTCGATACTTTGTTCTATTTCTCTGACTGGTCAGTTTTCATTATTTTTTTTTTATCTATTTTGCACATTTTCACACTTTTTAATAATATTCGTGGAAAGTGGCACATACTTAGTACTTATATCCGGAAAAAATTCATGTCTTATCGAGTGTTGGTGTCTATTACGATTGGGTCTTAAGACTAGTAAGTGATGAAGGACTCATGAAAAATAACTTGATAAAGGACTTTTTAGGGGCGAGTGGTGGTGGGTGTAATCCTGTTAAATCTTGTTTGTGGAAAACCGCTTGTCCCATAGTTCACCAATAGGGCCTCTGATGCTAGTTTAAACGTGCGTGAAGCGAAACTAAGCAACACGAGGTATATAGGCTGTCATTATAAATGAAGACTATTTTGTAAAACGCAACGGGTATAAGACGTATTTCGTGAAACGTTGATTTCAATTTGCACCATACAGCTACTCAAATTGTGGAGACGATTAGCTGACGCTGTAAACATGTCACTTTTAAATCAAACACTTGTAATTTTGTCATCTATAATTTCACCGAGAGTGTTGGCATCTTATTCAGGAGGATACCGGTGTGAATCTCGATCTAGGCATACGGATTAGGGTTTTCTATGCATGTGGGTGAATGGATAGCTGTTGTAACCATTTATGAATGAAGTGGATGTTTCTCACTCTGGTTGAAAACATACCTAAAGTATGGTCTAATTTTTGAGGATTCACCCACGAAGGCTCTGCTCCGGAGAAAGGTTACGAGTTTATACCACAAGAGATGTACCTAAGCACAAAATGTAGCATCTCCACTGGTTAGCTGGTATCCAGCAAAAATAAAATAAAAAATGTTACAGGTTCGGTCGGTCTCGAGCCAGAATGCACACTTTTTGCCCCGTAACCCAGCAAACTCCACAATCAGGGTGCAATTCGCATCATCCTTCATAACACCGACAACCTTTTCACTATGTAACTCTACCTGCCAAGCTAACTGTGTCCATATAAAGTAATTTAGGACATCTAAACTGAGGAATGTTGAATTCTTAATGAAACTGATACATCCTCAGTCATCTTCTAACCATATCAATCTATAACTTCTTTCGTAGAGCGAATATTACATAATTTTGACGATTTTTTACCTGTATTCACTATGTTTTGCGGTTTTCATAACATTTCGGGATTTTATGAGGTGGGGTGCGTAAGAGGATTGACGATGACTGTTGGGCGAGCGATAGCACTCTGGCATCGCATTCGGGAAGCGACTATCCAGATTTAAGTTATTTTTTCCATAGTTTCCTGAAATCACTCCAGGCGAATGCCCACTACACGCCTTGTCAAAGTATGCGGTAAATAGAAACAGAATGAGGATCAGACTGTTAACTCAAGAAATTCCGAAACATCTGTCACTATTTGTGAGGCCGAGCATATTTTCATGATCCTTGACACTGGTGTGTGCATGTATAAGTTGTCAATATTCTGTAAGTCCTAAAAGGTATATACTTTCGAAGTTTGTGCTTGGCACCTTTCCTAGCTTGTTCTTGAGTGGTGCAGTTCGTGACAACTTTTAGATACGACAATATGCTATGCATCTGTTACCGCTGTTTCTGCAGAAAGTATGCATTCTTCCATTTTTCCAACTAACTTTGGTCTGTACCGCATTTTTCGCATGTGTCGGGATAAGAACTATTCACATGTGCCCTTTGGAGGTTACTTTATCGTGGGGATCAGTTCTTTTTGTACTATTATGCTCTATGTGTCTATGCCTTGTAGTGTGTACAGCATACTTGCATACTTTAAAAAAATTGCGACAGTGATTTGCCTCAGAAAGTTTATAAATTTATCACGAAGAACTCCACGTTTTGCAGAAATTCAAATCGCAAGACTCAAGCATCCGTGCGCTTACTCTGCCAGCACCGTACGAACAACTCGGTAATGTTTCACAGCCTTGGCACATCAATGTCCCAAAGATGTTTCCCTGTCAATGTGTGGAGAATTTTAATGTAGTAACTTTCATTAATGAGGTGCGTTGCACTTTTTTTATCTAGAGTTTGCATTCCTATCGACAGTTGAGGATTATTGTAAGGGAGGTAATTTATTTTCGTCTTCTGCAAGCTCTCTAATAAAGTGTTTTGCATTAATTTTTTGTGAAACTTGTATTTTGATACAGCCATTCCACGTAGATGATAGAGTAAAACTGATTGAGAGCATTATCAGGGCAGCCATCATGGAAGAGCCTGCGTGTTTATCTCCCCAATTACGGATTTTGCCACCCTAAATGTCTCAGCTGAACTGTTAGATCAGACATTTCGCAAGGGAAAACTAATTATATTATGCCTTTCAAGCATCACTTTAGTTAGTGGAATCATTCACAAGAGACTTCGATACTGAACTGAAAAAAGGCTGAGAAAGTTTTATTATTTCAACATAAACTGGTTATTTTTTTCCTTGAAACAGACTTGGCGATGGTCATGGCTAGGTGTGCGGTCTCACAAACATCATATCCACAGCACTTGAGACTTTGGTCAAACAGTGCAATTGGCTGTAACACCAAGCTCAATTGTTAACACAATGCAACAATTTATCCAGCGCAGCTGACCTGAACTTACCCTAATATAACGCAAGTTATGACGGCTCGTGTGTCTACTGATGGCTAGGCATTCGATAACATTGAGCTCTGTGATGCACACATCTGTCCAATTATCATTCTTTTTCTTCTTCTTTTTCTTCCCGGAGACTGCCTTATCAGCCGAACACGCAATTTACACAGATATCACACTTTTCTTTAGTCCATTTCAGTGATGAATACACTTCATAAAGATGCCACTTTGCTGTGTAATGCAGGCAGATGTAAATCGTGACTTTTTCGTGAAGTGAAATGAAATAAATTTTTTCCAACTTCTACTATATTTATGGAATTTTGTGGCTTAAGGTATTTTAATCATTTTTTTCACACCTTTTTTAAGGAAATACGTGGGGAGTGACACATTTCCCTTCAATGATGAGTTCCAGCAGCTGGTGCCTCCCACCTCGTATAATACAGACACCCCACTCAGAAACAATAGGCATGCACTAAGTCCCCAATACCGAATTCATTTAACTCCTGTATCTGATCGTGTGATCATATTTTCTTAGTAATACAGTATTTACCGGTATAATACGTAATTGCCTATGCTAATGTACAATTTGTGAGACGTATAACTGAAATCAGCCATTTGTGATTTTTGCAACACAGAAAGCCTCTTCTGACGTGCAGTTGTACCATATCTGAATGTCCTTCAGCCACGAAATCCATCTCCTTCCAGCAGATCATTTCCCCTATATCTTCCCTTCAATGATGAGTTGCAGTAGCTGGTGCCTCCCAGCTCGCATAATGTGTCCTAGATATTGTGTTTTCCTATGCTTTATCGTGGGTAGCAGTTCTTTTTGTTTCTCTATCCGATGAAGTACTTCTTCGTTTGAGATTTTCAGCATCAAGATATGTGTAAGAGACGACGATAGAACTACATTGTTGTGTCAATTTATGTGTGTATTAACATATACCTACGGTTTCTATTAAGCACTGGCCATTTTTTATCTAGTCAATCATATATATTTCAACCACACATTCGCTTGTTAAATATTTGGAAATCGGTAATGTTACACACTTTTCGAATATTTTCGAACTGCAAACATTGTTCTTGATTTTTTTTTGTATTTTATTAACTTACATTTTTGTATGTACTTGACACTTTTCAGTAGTCCATTGAAGTGGTATTAAGTGATGAAGGAATAATCCACCACAAGAACTCGTGAAAAATAACTAGACAAGGTGGGAACTGGGGAGGTGGGTAAAAAGTAAAAGTGAATAATGTACAAGATGTTTTGTTTTTATTTATACTTTCCACATGCATGTAGTATCACAAACATCATATCCACAGCAATTGCGACTTTGGTCAAACAGTGCAATTGGCTGTAACACCAAGCTCAATTGTTAACACAATGCAACAATTTATCCAGCGCAGCTGACCTGAACTTACCCTAATATAACGCAAGTTATGACGGCTCGTGTGTCTACTGATTTCTAGGCATTCGATAACATTGAGCTCTGTGATGCACACATCTGCCCAGTTATCAATCTTTTTCTTCTTCTTCTTCTTCCCGGAGACTGCCTTATCAGCCGAACACGCAATTTATACAGATATCACGCTTTTCTTTAGTCCATTTCAGTGATGAATACACTTCATAAAGATGCCACTTTGCTGTGTAATGCAGGCAGATGTAAATCGTGACTTTTTCGTGAAGTGAAATGAAATAAATTTTTTCCAACTTCTACTATATTTATGGAATTTTGTGGCTTAAGGTATTTTAATCATTTTTTTCACACCTTTTTTAAGGAAATACATGGGAAGTGACACATTTCCCTTCAATGATGAGTTCCAGCAGCTGGTGCCTCCCACCTCGTATAATACACACCCCCCACTCAGAAACAATAGGCATGCACTAAGTCCCCAATACCGAATTCATTTAACTCCTGTATCTGATCGTGTGATCATATTTTCTTAGTAATATAGTATTTACCGGTATGAAACGTAATAGCCTATGCTAATGTACAATTTGTGAGACATATAACTGAAATCAACCGTTTCGTTGATACCTTAAATCGATATTCGTGGAGCACAGCACTTTATGGTAGCGAAACATGGACTTTAGGAATACCGGAAAGAAGTAAAATTGAAGCATTTGAAATGTGGTGCTGCAGAAGAATGCCGAAAAATTAAGTGCAGAGACAAAGTAAGAAATGAATTAGCCTTGGAAATGATTGGTGAGGAAAGAAGTAACAAGTCCAATATAATAATATATACATAAGATAAAATCAAACCAGTGACACGCAAAGACAAGCATCAGTTAAAAACGGCGTGAGGCAAGGTTGTAGTCTATTCCTGGCCTTTTGAAGGAAGCATCCCTGCATTCGCCTGGAGTGATTTGTGGAAACCATGGAAAACCGAATTCTGGATGCCCGGAGAGGGATTCAAACCGCTGTCCTCTCGAATGTGAGGACAGAACGTTAGCCGGTTCAACACCACGTTCGACGAAATGTAGCAGAAATGATACCTATACTAGTAGATTAAATATATATAAATAAAAAAAGGATCGAATACAATTTGAGAAGTAAGTGAATTCTGTTACTTACGGTAGGAAGAAAAATTACAACCGATGGCCGAAGCAAAAATGAGGTTAAAAGCAGAATAGCACTAACAAAAACAGCCTTCATGAAAAAGAGAAATCTTTTAGTTTCAAATATTGATCTGGGAATTAGAAAAGACTTTTTAATACTCTATGTGTGGAGCACAGCACTTTATGGTAGCGAAACATGGACTTTAGGAATACCGGAAAGAAGGAAAATTGAAGCATTTGAAATGTGGTGCTGCAGAAGAATGATGAATTGTACAGTACTTTTTATCATAAGAGTATTTTCAGTACGAATGAATAAATGCTCTTCATACACGATGTTCAAGGCACGCTGTCATTGATACGGTGACAGACGCATAAAGAGATATATATTAAAAAATACTTCTACCTTATTCGTCGAAAAACAAATTATGATTGTCCCATTGGTAGATGTTTGAATTACATGTTAATGTGGACTGTGATCGGGGACAGCGGACATTACACTCCAGATCGTAGTGCATATGAATTAGACTGACAAAGCGATTTTTAAAACGTCTGGTGTAAGGAAACGAGTTTCTTAGGTGTTTCTTTTTCCCTCTCCGCAACCCAATGCGGGGGCACACACGCTGGCTTTTTTTATGTGTTGTGGGCCGACTGGTTCTACCCTCGCGTTCCCGCCTCCCAATGAGATTTAGGACGAAGATTTAATAAAAAAAATCTCTGTTAACTCTAAGAAACCGTAACTCTTAAACCACTGATCCGATTTAATTGAACTAAACACCATTTTAATACTCAGAAAATTTAGATGCTAATCGATACGTCACATGACTAGTATCAAATTAAAATATGTAATACTTATTATAAAATATAGAACCCAGGACCCCAGAATAAAAATAAAAAGTGAATATTATACTGCATTTCGAATTGAATTTGAGGTTTAGTACCATGGCTGCGTGACATTAGACGAATTACAATCTGAGGGTCACACGACACTCATTAGTATACATTTCACGACCCGTACCAACGTGGCACGTGGTCTTATTTAATAATATTCCCATTAAGACAGATTTATGACTAGAGCGCGCACCTGCGTGGCACGTGGCCTTATTTACATAATATTCCCATTAAGACAGAATTATGACTAGAGCGCACCTGCGTCGCACGTGGCCAGGCGCACACCTGCGTGGCACGTGGCCTTATATACATATTATTCCCATTAGAATACGATTTATGATCTGAGCTCACTCCCCCTCCCATAAGAAGTGCCGCGTAGCCTCATTAGCATATTATTCACATTAGTGTACGATTTATGACCCGTAACTTAGGTTAAGAAGTGCCGCGTAGCCTCATTAGCATATTATTCACATTAGTATACAATTTATGACCCGTAACAACGTGGCACGTGGCCTTCTTGACAGCTTGATGACAGGTGTTGATGATTTATGGTGGGCACGTGGCCAGGCGAACACCTGCGCGACGTGGGTGGTCCTGTGCTCACTCGCCCTCCCATAAGAAATACATGGGGTGTTTTGGTCCGGGGTTCTGGCTCACTCCGGCCTTAGAGCACTACTATCAGGAAAAAAAATCATTTTTGAAAAAAAAAAATCTGGTTGAAAACTGGGTTTGGTAGTTTGAAACGTCGTGCTCATCGATGTTGAGAAGGCGTTTCAATGCCACTGAAAAGCGGAAGTGGAAAAGTATGAGTACGTAGGAGGTGCCGCATGCGGGAACATCCATAAACTAGGTGACTCGAACCAGGCTACGTAGCCTTTTTATGCATATTATTTGTCACAGTTAAAACAAGGTACAGAACACACAACAGCATGTGGATATTTATCTCTGTCACTTTTAATTAAATGACGGAAATATGTATCCATATGCTGTTGTGTGATCTGTACGTTATTTTAACAGTGATAAATAATATGAATGAAAAGCTACGCGGCCTGGCTGAGAACTTATCCCCCCCCCCCTCCCCAACGTATCTCAGTGTAGCATTCTACCAAACCCCCCCCCCTCCCCCCCTAGAACGAGCCACAGGACGCAGGTTCGAATTTGGATTTTCCATTGTTTCTCCAAATCACTATACACGATTGCCGGGATGTTTCCTTCAAAAGAACATGACCGAATTCCTTTCCTTTACTTGCCTCCAGTTTAATCCCGCCTCTAATGACATCGACGTCGACGAGGCGTAAAGCAGGAACTAAAAAAATTCCACTTAGATGAGGCATTTCGAAAGATCGAAATTACAGAAATAAATGACTGCCTCGCGCTTGATAATGAGGCTTTCAAGATTAAATTTTTTCGATATGCATTCCATCGGCTAGCAGATCCTCACAGTAAGGCTGAAGTTATTAATCCTTACACTCCATAAACACACAAAATATACTGTACCCATACACTAACTTCCCGTTGCATGCACTACAATGAATGGAAATCAGCTCATGAAAACATTATCCATTCAAATCTGGCACTGTTGGCTCACCAGCGACAAAAACAGACAAGATGGCAACCACAGACAAATGAATAGCGAGCGGGAAAACGCCCTGCGGTTCTCGGTACAGACGGAGCACATTATCCGAAGTAAACAGATTATACAACTTCAGAATTACGTCAAAATATATGAATGTATAAATACGGCCAAACGATAAGGCGCGTTGAGAAACAGTTGCGCAGACGTTCATTTGAGCAATTATGGAAAAAAAAACACACGGCACTAAAAAAAATAATGAACAAGCGGAAACACCAGTATTAATGTCTAGTGTTTCCGTTTGCTCATTATAAACACATTGACGTATAGAAAAATTATTGAATTTCACCAGCAATACAAGGATTCCGACAAAATAGAAACAGATTCAAAGGACTAGGATCTCTGTTCATAAACAATTCGCAAGAACTTCGCGTTAAATGTGGCTGTATCTACGGAACACAAATGTTACAAAATCGATTATGGCAAACATTTTTCGTACTCAAATACATGTGTCCAGCCTAAAATAGTCAGAACTGGATCACAAAAGTTTAAAATATTTTCGAAAGTCGATATGCAGATTTTTTGCGATACCGATCCTCCATACGCGCTGGCCTGATTTTATTATTAAAAAGTTTCAGTTATAACGTGCGAAAATAATGACTTCCGACACTGTTGCCAGAGATTAGTTAAAAAGGCAAAGATCGTGTGCTCAACTCCGTAATATCGTAGAAGAGAAACCTATTAGCAGTGAACCAGCGATTCGCAATCTGTGGTCCACGAACATTTAATATCAACAGTCTGCTCATTAAACAATTCACTTTCAATAGTTCACTAACAATAACGTAATATTGTCCAGTGGTCCGCAACGTTTTCCTACTCGCGTCACACCATAAGGTTATCCATAAATCTCGCGGCACAGTAAATAATTGCACACGTACCTTCAATGTGACACTTGTGCCTGCTTAACTGCACACATGTGGCTGATCCATCACAATGTAATCCTCATTTCTTTATCGAAGAATTTGAGTCTTTCCCTCTTGGATGTTTTAATCTCATTCAACGTCGAGAAGTCCAATTCACAGAAATATGTAGTTGGGAATGATAACAACACATTAACTGCCATGTCGGAGATAGCCAGATTTTCATTCCTAATTGTTAGACAAAATGTATGTAAAGGAACTTCGAGAAGTTTTTTAAATATGCGAGTTCCTCTTGAATACTAATTGGAAAATGTTCCAAATTTGAAACGAATGGATCACTAATCCTGTCGAAATCTTCAACACTTTCTCCAAAGTACTTTTTGAATCTCTGCCGCAGGACTTCTAAATGTTACTTAATTAAGTCCTTCACCATTTTATTACCATCACAAGTGACCATACAGTCTGGAACATCTAACATGACCCATTTACAATCCTCTGTAACTATAAATCCAGCTTTTTCTCAAATCCTTTAATCTTATCCATAACAATAAGAATATTTTCGTTCCTATCTTGAATTTTGATGTTAATCATTTAAAACTTAACTTAGTCCACAACCCGAAGGTTGGTTGGATCCTCCCGAAGGAGGCATAATAAGCCATTTTGGCAGAGTTAGGACGGCCAGTTCCTTTCCTCTGGGACCTACAGTTTAACGTGGAATCCGAACCACGGAGCGTCCTGGCATAACTCATATGGTTAAACACAACTCTCAAATTCCTGCGCCTGCCGGGATTCGTGCCCGGGGCAGGAGCAGCGAAAGTTTTGATGACAAGCGCCTTGGCCACTGAGCTACCAGAATCATTTAAGTGTACGAAAATTTCTGAAAGAAATGCCAACTTACATACCCATTCGCCATCTGCGAATAAATCCGCGTAATTATGTCTTTCAAACCGAGCGTGGTGGTGTAACGGATAGCGTTCTGGCCTCGCATTCGGGAGGACGGCGGTTCGAATCCCCGTCCGGGCATCCAGATTTGGGTTTTCCATGGTTTCCCCAAATCACTCCAGGTGAATGCCGGGATGCTTCCTTCAAAAAGGCCATGGCCGAATTCCTTCCCATTCCTTGCCCCCATCCTTTCCCGTCTCTAAAGACCACGTTGTTAAAAAGGGACGTTAAACTGTTAAAAAAAAAAAAAAAATGTCTTTCAACAGTCAAAAATGCCTGGACCTTCTCTAAAGTTCAAATATTCGCGTTAACACCTTTCGTCGTGGCAGCCAGCGTACTTGTGTATGTAGCAGGAGTATAGTGAGTTCTGAACCCATTTCCTGACAGAAAAAATGCCGCGAATTTAGGGGCTGCGATTTTATGAAGATCACGACTTTCACTACTTTGTCCAGCACGTCTTACAGAGAAGGTGACAGTTAGCAACAATGGCTTCGCGGCGAATGAGACAATGATCGCATCGTACGTGGGGATTTACTTTTGTATTTTAGCTGCAAATCCTTGAATGGGCCTTGAATGGGCTCCGCCTGTACAAACACTAACGCAATCCTTCCATTTAATCATTAAGCAGCAAATATGCATCAGTCAAATGAAATATTTCTTTACCGGTAGTTTTCGCTGGAAGTTCTTTGCAAAAGAAGAAGTTTCTTACAATTACATCTCCATCGATGTAGCGAATGTAAGCCAGAAGTTGTGCGTGGCGGTTAATATCTGTGGACTCGTCGCTCTGAAGTGAGAACTTCTGACTGTTGATTTTCTCCTTCATAATGTCTTCAATATCATGAGACATTTCAATAACTCGGCGACTGATTGTGTCAGCAGAAAGAGGAATTTTTGAAATTTCACTAACAGATTCTAAACTCGGAATTATTCTCACCGTCTCTTTGCAAACAGGCTTTAACAGCGTTTCTCATACAATAGTATGTAGTTTCTTGGCCTTTATAATAAGTGCGGCTGCCTTGTAACTAGCTTCCTGTACTTTTTCCGAAATACATACTGTAACGGTCATGAAAGTTCTTTGTTTTTTCTTATTTTCAAAAAACCGACGAAAACTAAATGACGTCTTTGCTTGACAGAGAAAAATATTTTGTTGACAAATGTTGTTTCAATTTACTGGAAACCATAGCAGCGTTACCGAGTTTTTCACCACAAACGATAGTCTCGGGAATTGAGCACGTTTTCTCGCCACAAAAAATCCATAGGATAAGTAATTATCACTATGAACGCTTTCACCAGTTGCACTCATAGACGGTACACTCCGTTCAAGGAATAAAATAGTCTGCTAATTGTAATAGAAAATATCAAGACTAACTATTAACACAGTTTTCGGACCACTTCAGAGCAGAGCTATGATAGAACTGAAGTAATTGTAAGAAGCGAGATTTATACACTTCAAAGAATTCACATATACAGTGCCGATTGTTTTTACAGTGATGTCTAACAATGCGTTGGTGCAACGATACAGCAACAAAGTAGTATTGTTGAAGAAGCACCGACACCGACAACTTAATAAAATAATACTCGTATAAGGCTTGGAAAGTTCTGCTACTCCCAGCAGTTTAGACTGAGGGAAACGCGCATACGCAGAACATTCGGGAAATATAACGGAACCTCAAAGCGCAGCAGTAGAGGCGAGGAATAAAAATATTAAAAAAAAAAAAATGAATAAACAAAACTAACAGCAACTGTGAGTCAACAAATAACATTTAATTTCTTAGAATACGGCAATACGTAACAATTCTCGGCACATGAAACTAAATATAATTAATAAAAACTTAACAATTAATTCCTTATAATGCGTAAAATTTCGCGGCACAGCTTTCAACTCTTCGCGGCACACCAGTGTGCCGCGGCACAGCGGTTGCGGACCACTGTACTATGCTATAGTCGTACTATACAATAAATGCAAAATGTTAAAAATATACACGTATGTAAAAAATGAGGGCGATATAAGTTAGATATCTGCGGAATTTTTTCTGAGATTTTGTTGAAATACGTTTGAGAAACGATAGGGTTAAATTTAAAATCTTATAAGAAGATTTTTTTATATTTGAAAGTGAAACTTGTATTACGTTTTGATTTATCCATGTTCCTAAAACGAAATGCAGTGGATAATCCGAAATGTTAATTGTGCTAACGCAACATTTTTATTCTTTTTATTTATTTACTTAACAGATACGTGAACTTAGATTCTGCATACCCCTGCACTTGTTACGCTCTGGAATTCCACAAAGTACCGATACCTAGGTGCTAACCCTGGTACCTGGCGCTTGTTATTGTATTCTCTGGAGCAGTCGAAGTCAGCAGCAATCCGCATACTAATGTGTAGGTCAGTTCCGTTTAGCTGTTGACTTCTCTTAGTAGGGCTATGTAATATCATAACTTAGCTAATGTAATATTAAAGGTAAAATAGTTTTTAAGACAGTATCTTATCATACTGTCAAAACGCCACTGTAACAGATTTTGTATCCGAACCAATCTAAAATCAGAAATAAATTAAAATCCCATTCGAATCCCCGTCCGGGAAATCAGATTAGGGTTTTACATGGTTTCCCCAATCACTCCAGGCGAATGCTGGAATGTTTCCTTTCCATTCCTTGTCATCAATCCCATCCCCACAGTCTAGCGCGAGCGCTCGCGGAGTTAACTTCCTCGTACGTGCAGTGCAGTCATCGTGTTTACCTGTGAATAGCAGACTTTATCTGCGTGTGACATAATATTAAAGTAACGTTCTAACGCCAACAAAAGAATAAGTGTCGTGTGCCGGGAAAAACAGGGTAGGGAGGCAATCCCCAATGGAGACGGTCCGGGACACGGGCCAATCCATTCGCCAAGCTCTGGAGGCCTGCCACAACGGGGATGACAACCAGATGTGTGCAGCCCTAACACCAAACTCAACACAGATGCCCTACCAGCAAGGGCTTCCACCAGACGAGAACGACCAGATGGACTTCTCACCTGGGGAAGAAAACAGCACTGCCATCCAGCTCAGCTCTCACTTGCAGCACAGGACAACAGGTACACCTCCAGTCATGGCTACTCCCCCAGTAGACGAAAGCAGAGCAAATATCTTAGATAACGGCGGGCAACCAAGTAAAGATTACGTACAGCAGTGACGAATAACGTAGTGATAGAGGAAAGCATTTCCAATCCCCTCTACCAAGGTGAAAATAGTCAGTCCTCTCCTCCAGTGAACATACCTCCAGCAACCCTAACTAAAAAACATCCAAGCAAAAACAATCGGTGTAATGATACAGACATAGGACCTTTCTACGTCTTCGTCGAGAGCATGGAGAAAAATGTCGGCATGCTCCATCCAATGGCAGTCGGGAAGTTGCTTTTCCAACATAACCCTCAAATCAAGCAGGATGTAATAAACATCAATTCATTAGGGAGAAACAGAATAAGAATCGAAATGAAATCAGCGGCTGCAGCGAACCTACTGGTTCAACTACCCATAATGACTTCCAAAAATTTGGAAGCCTGTATTCCTAACTTTCTTGTGCATAAACTTGGAATCATCAGAAATGTCGACACATCATTGAGCGAAAATGAAATTAAGGAGGAAATCCAGTCAGCCTATCCCGTGATATCAGTTAAACGCTTCACGAGGAAACGCTCGCACCAGGAAAGCCAAGAACGCGTAGCCATACCGGTGTGTCTGTTATCATTCCGCTCTCAGTGTCTACCAAGCTATGTTTACATCCTCGGCATGCGTTGTCCTGTAGAACCCTACATCTCACCAGTGATCATGTGCAAAAAATGCTTACGCTTTGGACATAAGATACAGCAATGCCGGAGCGCTGTTAGATGTAATAAGTGCGGAGGACCCCACCCCATGGAAGGCTGCTCCGACATTACTACCATCAGATGCGTGAACTGTCATGGCCCCCATTACGCCACAGATATAACATGCCCGGCATATCAACAACAAAAACAGTTAAAATATAACGCAGCTCATAACGATCCAGGACTCCAAACAATCTCTCCTCCAAGACTCCACAGCTATGCACATATGGCTACAGCAACACCCTCTCAGAAGAACGAAGAGGAATTTCCACCTATCACCCCGAGGCAGCCACATCAGCCAATACCTCAACAGGAAAACGCAGCGCAAGAAATGAGGCTACAAAGCCATAGGCCGCGACAAGAAAACGCAGCAGCATCCACCCCAAATCTCAATCCAATCTCACCACCTCCCGGCAAACCCATACAACCTAGAGTTGACAGAACTTCTGTTACCCCTTCCACCAATCCACAACACATCTATGCCACCCCCTTGGCAACAAAAGCCGTATATCCCAGCACAACTACCCATCAGTCCGATGATCCAAAATCCATATCCCCCTCTATATCATAATACAACTAACCATGCAAGACATGAAGGATTAGTTGAACAACTCCTGCAGTTAATTACATATTTCATATCCGAAGCTCTCTCCGCACCCGACCGATCACTTCCAACTGGTGTCATCCGTCAGCTTCTATCAAACTTATTCGCAACAAATGGAGGAATTTAAGATACTACAGTGGAACGCCAGATCAGCGATATCAAATTAAGAAACCCTTCAACAAGAGTTAGTCTCTCAAAAAATATCAGTAGCTGCAATCAGCGAAACCTTGTTTCGCCAAGCAACTAAGTTTCGGGGATATTCAACTCTCCAAGAAGTTCGCATAGACGGCCACGGCGGAGTGGCACTACTGATTAAAACTACTCTAGATTTCCGAAAGATCGAACTAGACTTAACCAATATCCATCAGTTCCAAGCCGTCGCTGCCCAGATCGTACTGCCAGTTTACAATCTCACTGTTATTTCTATTTACCGTCCCCCACGCACGCAGGTAGATCTACAGGAATGGCACCACCTACTCAGACAACTAGAGCCTCCCTATATCCTCTGCGGTGATTTCAACGCACTCAGCACATCTTGGGGATGCGTATATGAAGACCTACCCGGCCAAGCAGTTAAAGAATTATTGGACGACCACGACCTGATAATCCTCAATGACGGTTCACCCACTCTTATCCCAAGACCAGGACACCGACCTTCAGCAGTGGACCTAACCTTAATCTCCCCATCCATCTCAAGTGACTTCCAATGGAGTATCGTACCGTACTCGCTGGGATCGGATCATTTGGCCATTACAATTTCCTATCTAACCCCAATAAAACAGACTGTAAGCTTCCCGAAAAACAAATGGGACATACATAAAGCAGACTGGTGTCGATATTCCAAAATTGTAGACTCACTGCTCCACACTTGTGTACAAAATGCCTCACAGGAGGAAAATTACAACTCTTTCATGTCGTTAATTAATCAAGCAGCAAACATATCGATCCCCCAAAACCGCTCGTATGTGAGGAAACCAGCTACAACCTTCTCCATGGTGGTCCCCAGAAGCTTCAAAAATGATTACCAGGAAACGTTTAGTATTTAAAAAATATAAACAACAATCCACATGGGAGACATACACGGAATATAAGAAAATAGACGCGAAAGTTAAACGTTTCCTCAAACAGCAGAAACGGAACAGCTGGAAAACCTACTGCTCGAAAATATCTAAGGACACGCCAACAAAGGAAATATGGTCCATGATCAGAAAAATGAAGAAGAAACCATCACCTACCTCAACAATCACCTGCGACGTCGAAGACCTTGCCACAGTACTTGCCCCTCCATCGGTTACCTTACCTCCTTTCGAGAGTATGATCAACCCAGAAGAAAAAGACATTGATCATAACATATTCCGAAGACCCTTCTCACTGCACGAATTAGACAGGGTATTAGCCTCATGCAGCGACACCGCCCCAGGATATGATAACATACACTACGCCATGTTGCGCCATCTGTCCCCAAGAGCAAGAATTTACCTGCTACAGCTGATACAACAGCTGTGGTCAACAAACAAACTCCCAGATACATGGACTACTCAAGTAATCGTTCCAATTCTCAAGCCCGGAAAGGACCCCAAGATCCATCTTCATACCGCCCAATCGTGCTGCTATCATGCGTTTATAAAACCGCAGAACGTCTCTGGAAACATCGCATTGAATGGTGGTTGAAACGCAACAAACAATTCCCAGCATCACAGTTTGGTTTCCGGAAAGCCCGTAGTACCATGGACAGCCTAGCCATTCTCACTACAGATATCGAACGCGCAATAAATAACCACGGATACTTACTGGGACTGTTTCTTGATATCTCGAGTGCTTATGACAACGTACATCTACCGATCCTCATGAGGAAATTACAAAAGGTGGACCTCCCGAAACATCTATTGCAAGGTATATACTCCTCCCTGCATCAACGCACCATCTATATTCGTAAGAAGAACAACGCTCTATATGGACCTTTCACAATAAATCGAGGCATACCGCAGGGTTCCATACTAAGCCCACTTTTGTATACTATATACACCAGTGATCTAGAGACATTGTTGGGGTTACATATCAAGATCCTTCAGTATGCTGACGACATCTGCATCTATGTCTATTGGATGATTCTCCGGAGGATCTCAGAAGCAGTAGCAAAAGTCACCAAATGGCTTTTGCAACAAGGCCTGTCCCTATCTCCACAAAAGTCATCAGTAGTTGTGTTCACTCGTAAAAGATGCCCTCTCTCGCTGGAACACATTCACTTGGGACAATACGATTTTCCTGTACGATCAACAGTAAAATTCCTTGGACTCATCTTGGATAGCAGACTTTCCTGGATTGCACATGTAAAGGATATAATAGCCAGAACGAGCAGCTCCTTAAATATACTTCGCGCAGCAGCTCACACATGGTGGGGTGCAGATCCTGCGACCTCCCTACTACTCTACAGGTCATTAATTAGATCACGAATAGACTATGGAAGTATCGTGTATGGCAATGCGCCGAAACAGCACATACGGAAACTAGATCAACTACAGTATCGCGCTCTACGCATCTGCATAGGAGCCATGAAAAGCTCCCCCACGAACGCGTTACTCATAGAAACCAGCGAACTTCCACTCGAACTCCGCCGTCAATACCTCGCGGACAAATACTTACTCCAAAGGCTCTCCTTCACACAACATCCCTTACTCCCTAAACTCTTAATTAACAGCATGGGAACCTTCGGAGATAAACGCCCTCCACGATGCCCGCTCCTGGTGTACAGTTACTTCAACCTCAAACTCACAGAGCCGCTTATAACGAAGGAACCCGCCTTACCAGTCATCTCGAAACCCTATGAATGCTCTGTTCCAACCCTGCAAACCTATATCCTAGCACCCCAACTAAATCCGAAATCTGCCCCCTTCCTTTTATCGGCGATCTGGGGGGAATTCACCCACATCTACACGGATGGTTCGAAAACAGATCACAGTGTAGGATGCGCTTACTACTGCCCAGTCAACAACTACGGAGCATCCTTTTTACTCCCACCGGAGACCTCAATCTACACTGCTGAAATACTAGCCATCAAAGAAGCCATCAATTATGGGATGGAACAAAATTTTGAGAAAATTCTGATCCTATCCGACTCCAGGAGCACACTACAGCGGCTCCAGAACCTACAGTGGAACCTTACCAACAATAGCTACATTATGGACATCATCGAGTGCGCAGTATTAACCCAAGCTCCAGACATAAGATTCATGTGGGTGAAAGGTCACTCGGGTCTCATATACAATGAACTGGTAGATGCCCTCGCTAAAAGCGGAGCTACAGAAGGCACGCCTCTATTCTTGCCCCTACCTTACATAGACTTCCTTCCGAGAGTGAAACAGAAGTTGAAACAAGACCTCCAAGAATTCTGGACATCAACATCGTATCACAAAGGTAAACACTATGCTACCATACAACCAACAATCCCAAAAAAGGCTTGGTTTCAAGACTTCAGAGCAAAAAGACAATATATAACATCTATAATACGAATGAGACTAGGACACGGTACTTACCCCAGCCACTTGTATAGAATAGGCGTGGTTGACTCACCACAATGCGACGCGGACGAGGAGGAAGAAGCAGACTTGAACCACATATTTTTTGCATGCAGCAAATACTACACCCACAGCCAAAAAACTGTTAAACAGCTTGTTATCACTCCAGGTGCCTCTGCCTACATCGATAACCACTCTTCTAGCGTCGAGACACGCGAAGATATACATAAAACTTATAGACTTTCTGAGAGATGGGCAGATTAACATCTGACGAAAACAATACAAGCAAATGGACGCAATATATATATGTGTGTGTATAAATATATATATATGTATTTTAATGGGTGTATGTATATATGTGTGTGTGTGTATGTATGTATGTGTGTAGGTATGTATATATATGTACATATAAACTTGTCTGTAAAATGTCAATTTGAATTATGTTAAACCTCAAATCTGCATCATGTAAAATCCCTCGTGTAAATCATTAACATGTTAAATATTATATATATGTAAATTAAGTTATGAGAAAACGTCAGAACAACTGTAACAGGAAAAATTTTGTATGTGGGCTGGTGAAATGGTCTTACAACCAAAAACCAATTAAAAAAAAAAATCCCATCCCGCCTCAATCGACCTCGACGTTTTTTTTTTTTTTTTTTTTTTTTTTTTTTTTTTTTTTTTTTTATATAATTGTAAAATGTTGATAACAACATTTTGATGTATCCTCTGACGTCTACGTGCTGCTATAACTTATCCACTCCACGTGATTCTAATTTGTCGATGACTGTTCGGAAGTAGGAATGTAACGGATATCCGCATCCGCAAGTGCGGAAGTTTCGCGTGAAATTCTAGATCCGCTTTCGCATCCGCAATTTTAAATGCGGATGTATGGCGGATGTATTGTTTGCTTTGCAATATATATATTATTATTTTCTGTTTATACGAGATTCTTTCCATCATCGCTTAGTTAACAACAAAGTATTTGTTTTTTTCTTACCATCTCGCAACAAAAGAACATTAACAATGAACTGAATTGTGTTATTACCTAAGCAACGCATACACAAGTTTGAACTCGCGTGTAAAGTAAAGCGGCCTATCCACGGTCCAACGTACAGGACATCCGTGCAGAACTACCGTAGGATGCTCTCACCCATTCACGGTAATCGAAGGGGTCCAACAAAATGTTCCAAGCAGGACTACTTTCTCGCAGCACACCATGTGCACTTGTCGCACACTCGTAGGATGTAATACCTTCCTCCAGTATCCACAGCTTGTTGGACAGCAAGGACCCTTTCTGGTTGTCTGGGAGTCCAACAACATCCAACACGACCTACTTGTAGTCCTGTAACCCAGGGCCGGATTTAAATTTTTTTTACTGCAGGCTGTTAATTTTGTGCTGCCCTTTTCTCCTTCATACTTATACTAATCACTAATTCATATACGATTATATGTATATGTGAATGGATATAGTTTAAGAGTGACTTCATTACTTGAAAGTATTCAAATTTAATCATAAAATAGAAACAACAAAAATGAATGTTTATTATGAAACAAGAATACAAACAAGAAAATAAAAAAAAGTAATACATAATTATAGTTTTCTACGGGATTTTTGACTGGCGAACATAGAGGAACAACTTTCTCACTGACAGTTTCCATACGACAAACTTCGTAACACACTTTTTATCGGCAAAGAACAGAAAACGCGTTAAGACGTAGGCTCAGATTTGTAATCAATTATTATTAAATTATTATAATTTATATTAATTTCAACCAGAATACCGATTTCGACATAGTTCAATGCATGTTCCTTAAAAATTTCAAATAATTTAATTCATTATTAGCTGAGAAATGACGAGTTAAGTTTAAAAAATCATTGACTTTTCAATTATTATTTCAATAAAATTAGGACTTACAGCGCTCGGGGACTTTCAAAATCCAGATACTCAATTAACGAAATCTTAAATCATACTTAAGTATTTTTATTATAGAAATCATGAAATGTAAGTCTTGTCGGCAGAAACTTACCTCTGTCTATCGAGTCTTCCTTCGGAAATATACGACGGGATACAGACTGCGTTGAACAAGATAGAAAGTCTGGAAACTATTGAAAAATTAAATTAATAATTTAGCTAATTGTTCGCTGTCACCACTTAACTAAATGAAAATTGATAGTAAACATATATTTCTTTTCCCAGTTTGTCACTTCACTACTAGATGTCACCACTTAAATGAAAATCTGTAGTAGTCGTTTTTGTATTATGTTTATAATCACACACAAATTTGATGGCTTACTAAAGCTGGCACCCTAGGAAATCTGCCGCCCCTAAAACGCTGCTGCCCCTAGGCTGGAGCCTATACAGCCTAATGGGAAATCCAGCGCTGCTGTAACCCCTTTTCAGGAGTTCTTTATCGAAAATCGGATCATCACAGGTCCTACAAGTTGTACTGTGAATGCGCCACTGGAGCGGTGGGAAGGCGGGTGGGCGCTAATGACCCCGTCGTCGACGCGCCCTAAAACCTAAATAACAACAACAACAACAACAACAACAGGAAGGCGGGTGGCGGGCACGGAACCGAGCGTGGTGGGTGAGCGGTAACGCTCTGGCCTCGCATTCGGGAGGACGCGCGTTCAAAATCCCATTCGGGCATCCAGATTTTGTTCTTTCATGGTTTCCCCAAATCACTACATGCGATTGCTTCCTTTAAACTGCCATGACCGAATTTATTCCCGTTCCTAGCTTCGATCCTTTGCCGCCTCTAATGACATCGACGTCGACAAGGCTCAAAGCAAAAAAAGCGATGTCGGAGATGTGCGGTGGCGTGGCCTTGTGCTTGACGCTTCAATTAGTCGAGTCGCATACTCCGGAAAGATCACATGACAAAGACTTTTTTTTTTGACGCGTCTGTAGTTATGTAAACAGTTTAATTCACTTATGAAATCATCACAATTTTTTTATTGTAAAAAATGAGGCATATATAAATAAATGTGGCAGTATTATATGGGGATAGACTATACTTAAGAAAAAAATATATAAAATTTGGCATAAATTGCATACTTATTTTGATTTTTAATTTATGTTTGATAAAATAAAAAATTCAAAATAATTATAAATTTATTTTTCTACATCCGCTTCCGCATAACATCCGCATCCGCAAAAATGACATCCGTTTCGACCCTGTTCGGAAGCATACGAGTCTCCACATCTGGATGACGCTAAGCGCGCCACTTGCAACGCTGTGAAGCGTAGCACCTGTGATCGCCCGTGACGTCACTTCCGCTGCGCGCTTAAGTTGAGAGCGGGTGTTTTTTTTTTTTTTTTTTTTTGTGGAGCTGCCTGGTGCCGTGGCACACACGGAAACAAAGTGAAAGTAATGGCCGCTGCAGGCTGCGTAATCCAACTCCGGCGCCGATTGATCGACGAAGCCAAAGGACGGCTGCGCAGCGCCGAAACGCTTTTAAGTGCTAAACGGTGTGAGTTGAACCAAACACTCCGACACAATTCCCGCCTGGCTCCGAAATCAAAGACCCACTCACTTCATCCGAGGCTCTTCCCACGGCGGACACGTTGCCAACGCCAGAAATGAAGTATACACATTGGAATAAACAACATACCCATGCCTCTTCTTGTAATCTATTCTTATAAAACTCTTCTTTGGTCACGATGTTCTGTCACGCGGTGACGTCAGACTATTACGTCAAGCTATGACGTCACGCTTTTCACCTTCGTTGCCCAACACACCACGAGAGGTGATGTTCTAGGTTATGAACGTTATTTAACGACAGTTCTATTTAGCCAAGCATCGGAGAATAAATCAATTGACAGAACACTGAAAGAAAAGTATGTATTCCGTTTAAATCGACATAACAATTATTTGTTGCTTATATTTATTAAATGATTTAGTAATTAGAAAGAACTTTTTAAAACTCTATGTGTGGAGCACAGTACTTTATGGTAGCGATACATGGACTTTAGGAATACCGGAAAGAAAGAAAAATTGAAGCATTTGAAAAGTAGTGCTACAAAAGAATGCTGAAAATTAAGTGGACAGACAAAGTACGATATGAACGAGTTTTGGAAATGATGGGTGACGAAAGAAGTTTGTAGAAGAAGCTTACAGAGAGAAGAGACAGGCTGGTAGGTCATATTTTGAGACATGATGGTTTGGTAATTTGCTGGAGGAGGTAAGAACTGTAGAAGAATACAGAGATTAGAATATATTATGCAGATAATTGAGGACGTGGGTTGTAAGGGATATGTAGAGATGAAGAGGTTAGCACAGGATAGGAAGAGATGGAGGATTGCATCAAACTAGCTGAAAGACTGATGATAGAAAAAAAAATTACTATTCGTCCGAAGTAAAAGTATTCGTAAAAATATTTGTCAATAGATATGTTAGATAAAAACTTTAATTTCCGATTAGCGGCAGTTTTGATTAGATTGTTTTATAACCTGAACTTGAGGTTACATCAGAGGGTATGAGTAAATTCATTTTTTTGAATGATTTAAATTGTTTTATTAGTGTGCTGTTACGTAAATCATTAGTACACTTGAATGAAAGTAGTCCTACACTGATCGCGATCTATACGGCCTACGTTACAATTAAAACTAGTATTACGTGGCTTAACGTAAGTTGCTAAGATTTTCTTTACTTTCACTGATGATATATTTCAGCCGCCATTCAAAAGTTGTGATACCGATCTGAATCACGGATAGCAAAAAAAAGGAAGAACGCATGAAGATTTTTGATAAAATTTATATAGCGATGCATTATTGACACTAAAATGCGATACAGTGCATGTATTCATATGCGTGTGATTGAAGTATTGTTTTCTGGCGGCATGTTTAGCATAGTACGTGGTTAAGTTGAAATGCAACCTGGACCCGGATGGAAACGGAAACCTTTTGCTACATCGCAAGGCATTGTGTTTTATTTTATAAAATTGTACTTACATAAGCATCTCCAAAGAAATTAAGAGTAATTGCCAGAACACTCCCGTAATCTTGTCAGTTATGATGGGCTTTGAGTCTAGTAAATAATACAACCTGTAGTGCTCCAACTTTTTTGGCTTTTATCTCACTTTTTGATACAGTGATCTTATGGCGCCCCTCTTACGTGAAGTTGGCGATATCATATATGTAGACAAACAAGGACAGATTTATAAAATTTCTTCATTAACAATATTGGTGTTTTGCTGTCAGTTTGTTTATAGATACATATTGTAAAAAATATTGTTAATTAAGTGGTGTCCTAGGTACAGAGACACCAATTATTCGATGTTTGGTGTCGTGAATCCACGTTTCAATACTGAAAAAAAATCTGTTTCTTTTCTTAGCTAATGAATTAAACCCTGTTTTGGCTATATATGATAATGGGTTGCGATTCAAACTTCTTTGATGCACCCTGAGAGCTGCATACAATACTCAAAAGCAGGGGAGGGCGGTTAACGCTCTGGCCTAGTATTCGGGAGGACGCCGGTTCGAATCCCCGTCCGGGCATACAGGTTTGGGTTTTCCATGGTTTCCCCAAATCACTCCAGGCGAATACCGGGGTGCTTCCTTCAAAAGGCCATGGTCGAATTCCTCCCCGTTCCTTGCCCTCAGTCCCATCCCGCCTTTAATGACTTCGACATCGACGAGGCGCAAAGCCTGTTATAAAAAAAAAGAAAATAAAAACAATACTGGAAAGTAGGGGTCGGTTGCTGCTCTTCAACGACCCCCAAATTTCCCTTGGACCAGTAGCGCCCAGTATAATGGCTGGGGAACCAATGTCCCTTGCTGCTAATGTACAGTAACGTCTTTATATTCTAAACCGTACTGTAAAAATGAAAGAAAATAAACTTGTGTAAAGAGAGGAGTTGTATCCATTCAGGGCTGTACACTGTTCCGACAGCTGCTTGATAAGCGATAAGCTGGGACGTTTGTTTCTTATGGCTTAACGCCTCATCGAGGCAGAAGTCGTGAGAGTCGGGGCGACCAACGGGAAGGAATTCAGCCATGGCCTTTGAAATCTGTATGGCTCGACGGAGATTCGAACCTGCGTCCTGCCGAATGGGAGACCTTACTCAGGGCATGGATGTTAAGTGTTGTGTGTCTTTGTGAATGCCCTGTCCGTCCTGTGGTGTCCATACTCAGGAATTAAAAAAGTACTGGAGAAACTAATTCACTGGAACAGATATCATAAAAACATATTGGGCTGGCTGAATGGCTTAGTTGCCAAAAGCAATTAAAAAAAAAAAAAAAAAAAAAAAAAAAAAAAAAAAAAAAAAAAAAAAAACATAGATATTACATCAAGGAAGTGTAACAGAAACATTTCTTATCTTACAAACAACGTGAATAGCAGTTTGAGATTGTTTACTGATGATGCGGTCATCTATAGGGTAGTAAGGAATTCGGTCGATTGCTTAAAAATTCTACCGATCTGGATGTTATTTCAAACATGTTTCGACGAGTGGCAACTAGCAGTAAATTGTAAAAAGTGCCAGGCAATGTCCATAACTAATTCAAAGAATCCCTTTGATCAGAATTACAAAATAAACATTTGAGTTGTTGATATGGACGATTTCGTAAAGTATTTGGACGTAACAGCGAAAAACAACATGAAATCAGATTAATAAATAAATAACGCCAAAGCAATTGAAAGTTTGTACATTTATTGACCTCCCGAACGCGTTTCACTTCTTTTGCACAAGCATCTTCAGCGGTTTCACCTGGTAATTACGTACACACGTTGTAGTTTGGTTAAGTTGTACAATGAAATTATTATCTGAATTATACTAACATTTTTCGGTCTATTGCATTTATTTATTTATGCTCCATTCCCAGCACCAGTGATTTTTTTTTTTCTTGTTAGTAGTGATTCATTTCCAGATTGTTATTTCACTAGTGATTAGTACAACACTGCTGAGAGTGGGCCATCAATTAATGCAATAGACCGGAAAACGTAAGTGGATTATAATAACTCCCTTCTACAAAACACAAGAATATAACCAAATGATAACATGTGTACATAATTACCAGGAGAAACCGCTGAAGATGCTTCTCCAAAAGAAGTGAAAAGCGTTCGGGAGTGCAATAAATGCTCAAGCATTAAATTGCTTTGACGTTATTTATTTACCAATATTATCAGTAATTGAGCCAAATGATGCACAACGTCTAGAACATGAAATGGGACTTTCACATTATTTCGGTCGTAGGTAGAGCTGGTTGAAATGTGGAATTGGACAGACAGTGGAGATCACGTACAAAACTCTCGTGCGACCATTACTTTTGCGCCGTTTGAGATCCTTTTGGCAGGGCAGTACATAGTTTCCAATTAATTTTTTCCGAGTACCACTTAAGAGAGAGCTCTACCACGCGTACTATAGCCCCAGTCCAGTGCTCCGCAGCGTTACACAAACATAATCCACTCACACGCACAGTCTGTCTCAATACATATGAAGCCCCGGGGGTGCAGCGACAATCGAGACTACAGTACTTCTACACCTACATCTACATATACAAATATACTCTGCAATTCACAAAATTGTGGGTGGCAGAGGGTGCTCAGCACCAAAGCTAATCTCTTTGCTGTGCATTACAATCCCTAATGGTACGAGGGAAAAAAGAATTCACATAAGAATCAGTCCGGCACCTTATTTCTCTAATTTTATCTTTCCGGTCATTCCGGCTCAAATAGGTTGGTGGAAGAAGTATTTCACTACACTCAAAAGTGAAAGTGGGAGTACGCATGTTTACCAATAAGTTTAAACGAAACGTGTGTCGTCTATCTACCAGAGACTCCCAACCTAATCTACTAATCAGTTCTGTGACGCTTTCATAAGGACTGTAGCAAGCGGTCACGAATCGAGCGGCTCTTCTCTGTACTTTCTCTATACTTTCGATCAATCCCTTACGAAACGGGTCCCAAATGACACAACAATAATCCAAATGTGTACGCACAAGAGATTTGTACGCTATCTCCTTTGTTTGTTCATTACAATTGTGCCACAGTCCTTATGGAAGCGACACAGAATTGATTCGTAGTTTCGGCTGGGATCACTGGTTGACAGACTACGTAGGTTTAGATCGAGACCGTTACTTAACATACACAAACTTTCATTTACTAGTGCCAAAAATACTTAGTCCGCGAACCTAGTTGCGGAGTGAGAAGATTAGAGAAATATACCTATCAGACAAAACATTATGGCCACCTAGTTACTAGCATATTGGCCCACCTTACGAACACAATGCACCATAGATTCGGCGAAGCATGGATTCTACAAGTCCTTGGTAGTCTTCCAGACGTATCTGACACAAGATCTCTACGCACAGGTCACGAAATTCCCTTAAATTACGGGCCAGTTAGGGCACGAAATGCAGTATCAAAAGAAGTGGAAGTAGAAATGGGAGTGCCGCAGGGTAGCGTATTGGGACCGTTGCTATTCATTATTCTAATGAATCATTATGATCATTGTTTACTATCTGAAATTACATTGTTTGCAGATGACATAATCCTATATAAAAGGATCAAAACGGTAGAGAACTTTAAACAGTTGCAGGGTGATCTGGACAGGATATCTAGTTGGATTGGTAAACATGGGATGAAGATAAATGCAAAGAAGAGTCAGCTTATTAGATACACAAATTAAAAACAAAAGGTTAATTATAAATATAAGGTGGGGAAAGAATTGCTTGCTCAAGACATGAAACGTAAATATCTTGGCATAACATTTGATAACAAGCTTAACTGGGCAGGACACTTTGGACAGGTGGTAGGAAAAGGTTTCAAAATTCTGCACTTGTTGGAGAGAGTGACGATGGAATGTACGAGAAAACTAAAGGAATTTGGTTACAAAACTTTGCTGAAACCATTGTTTGACGGTACTGTTGGATGGCACCCACAGTTTGGGTATCAAATACAGGAGTTGGAGAGGGTGAAAAAAAGGGGTTAGATTTGTTTCTGGGAATTATCGCAGAATTCAATCAGTAACAGATATGATAAAAGAGCTGGAATGGGATTCATTGTAAGACAGGAGGAGGATGAGGAGGGTCATGGGAGTGTACAGGGCATATACTGGCGATGAGGCATGGAAAGATATTGCAATAGGTATGAAAAGTAGTGCATGGAAGGGAAAAGATGACCATGACCACAAGCTGGCACTCGATTTCAGGTACAAGGGTGTGGGAAGATTCACTTTTTTAGGTAAGGGTGTCAGGGATTGGAATAAGTTACGAAGGGAAATGGTGAATAATTTACCAAAAACGTTGAAAGAATTTAAAGTTAAAATTTGTAGGGTGCAAATTTAGGTGAGTTCAGGAAAGGGGGAACATGGGTGTTTGGGGAAATTGCTACAGGATCGTGTGCACCATTGCTATTAAAATAAATATAGCTCAAATAAATACTTTAATTCTCCTTGTGTTGATGACAGGCATCAAATATGAGGTACGTTTCCGCCAATGCTATGGGTTTGTTAGAAGCTGATTGGAGGTCTAATTGGGACGCATTCATTCCGATTTGATTTGTGGACATGACAACAGCTGTACCATAGTTTCTCTCTCCCCTGACGAACATGTGGTATCTGGCTGTTCTCCCAGGTATCCCCATGAGGAAAGATTTAAATTCGTATCGACAGCTCCCATAGGAAAAAAGCCACCAAGAGGAAGAAACAGAAGGTAATGATATAGGAAGAGGAATTTGGAATTTCCAAAAGTTATTTGTGAAAAAGCATCTTTCTATACACCTAATGCTCTTGCACATGAAAGTTAGGGTTCAAACGAAGAATTTAAACACTATTTGTCGCAAGCAGTTGTGCACCTTACTGGCAAGAACAAAAAAATTCAATTTGTCATCACGTTTGCTCAACAGCGATGAAGTATATTTGTATCGTGGGGTAATCCGTACCTGCGAGCGCTTTTTTTCTATGGCCGTCTTCATAGCAAGCGATGAGGCGAACCGCTTGGACCCTAGTAGACTGGGCAGACTGTTGTTCCTGATAAGGTTGGACAACAAGCGCTGCAAACTGCAAACTAAAGCTGTTTTTTGTAATCAATTAATTTGCAAAATAAATGTCTTTTTGCATACCGGATACTTTGATTTAGTTGTAAAAAAAACATTAATTAGTTTAAAAATTATAAAAGATCGGTTATTACGGTGTGCTTTTGTTTTACATGATTGAATTTATATTGAAAATACAAACTGGAAAGCAAATTGAAAAAAGATCTGGTTTTAGAAAATCGATCTTTTAGATCTTGATTTTTTGTGAATCGATTTATCTATCATATTTCGATTCGAATCGTTTTCTTAAAGAATCGCCATCACTGTGTTGGAGTGACGTGTGTGTTTGTTTTGTTGCAGTTCCTTGTCCGTGTGTGCTGTGTTTCGTCTCAACTTCGGTCTTCTGTCTCAGGTGAGTACATGACAGGTAGACTACTGTAGCTAGCGTCCCACATTAATGCTCAAGCACTTATTTAGCCTGTGATGCTGCATCGCACTTATGGAAACTTATAAAATGTAACCACAATTAAATTGTGATTATCGACCTGTTTTATATATTTATATATATATGAGAGTGGATCAAATATAAAGGGGACTTATTTTTTAAATTTATTTACGATAGCAAATGAACCAAGTTCATACTATTTCTCAACATAACTTCCTGCTTTGGAAATACATTTTTTCCAGCGTATCGAAAGCTTTTTGATTCCGTCATGGTAAAAGAAAGGGGGTTGCGCACGAAGCTCTCCACCGCGTTTCCGTCTTTAAATTGTCGGCCTCCCAGTGCTTCATTCACTGGTCCTAAGACAGGGCGACAGACAGGTCAGTGTGTAAGGAGGATGATCACGTGACGTCCAGTCCATTTCTCCAATTTTGCTCTAGTGGGAGCTGTAGTGTTTAGCCGAGCGTTGTCATGGAGAAGAATGAAGACGATCAAACTTAACTTCCTCCGAAAGGTTGCAATAGTATGCTGCGTTGATGGTGCGACGTCCATGCAAAAAAAAAAAATCTGCAAATTAAACTGACGAATTGTGCGAATGTTCTGCCCTGTGATGCACGTCAGTGGACGACGATCGTGGTTCTCATTTTTAACCTCTTCGCGGCCTTTCAGGAATTTCGTGCCCTACACAAACACACAAGTCCTTGACAGTGTACCAACCCCGAACTGTGCCTTTGATCTTCCACTGTCTCCTGTTTGGAAAAGTATCCCTGTGCATAATCGATTCTCTGTCCAGTCTCTTCTCTCTACGTCCTCCTTCAGTTGGTCTATCCATCTTCTTCTTGGACTTCCCACTGGTCTTTTGCGCGTTATCCTTTTTTGCTAATAAACTTTTGGTAGTCTTGCACTCTTCATTCTCTTGACATGCCCAAACCATTTAAGTATAGATGACCTAAGTCTCTCTTCCATGGATTCCCCTAATTTTGGGTTTGATCTAATGTCATCATTCGTTACATGATCAAGCCTAGTTTTCTGGAGGGCATTTCTAAGAAACTTCATTTCACAGGCCTGGATCTTACTAAAGTTCTTTGATGTTAGTGTGCACGTTTGCAGAGCATATCTGAGAATAGGAATATGATTTGTACAAGACAATTTTTGTTCATCTGGGAACCTTCATGTCCCATAGTAAGCCCCGCACGGTACTGTAGAAGTTGGCTCCTTTGGTTTATTTCCAACTCAGAAAACACGGAAAACCCAAATCTGACGAACCAATGATCAATATGTAAACACAGTAATGCTAGCAGCTAACGAGTCAGTTTGCGTTACGAAGTGTAGAACATGCACACTCGCCGTCGGTGTGTGCCCTGCCGCCTGGTCGCTGCTGGTTTCTACTCGCTGGGTGTCACTCGAGGGAAACAACTGCAGCCGGCCAGATTACGGCCGCCGACACAATTTGGCCGCGCGCCACTTTGTAGTAATATGTGGCAGTAATATCCGAGTGGCTTTATAATGCGGCATTCATCAAAGGACCTGATGAGGGCCCATTCACGGCGACGTCAAATGAACCGCCGTCGCTCTGTGGCGCGGGATGAACAACTTCCTCTGTGGCACGCCTTCAGGCCACGCACAGTGGGAGTTCATTCCAAATCCCTATGTCGACTAAAAACATCAGTGTCAACAAAGTTACTGTGACGCAAAATGTATGGGTCAAAAACAGATGAAACAATAAACAGGAAAAAGAAAGGACACTCGAGGTATTTGAAAAAAGAAATGAGTAGGGTGTAATCTATAGAGCAGCAATCAACTGTTCTTTCTTTTTTTTCTGTCTTTCTATTCTTTTTCTTTTTTACACACTTTATATTAGCTTGGGCTTTTAGTAATAGTTCTCAGAAATTAGAATTCATTTGAAGGTGAGTCACTTGTCGCGGTCGAAATGTTTCTTGTGATTCGAGGTGAGGAATGAAGTAACTGTTTATTGTAGTCTCCCTTTATGGAAACGGAGGAGGCCGTGGATCACTGTGTTCTTGTTCGAGTTGGTTTAAGAGATGAGTCAGTAAAGCCTCAGGATTTTGCCAAATTACTGAATGGGATGAGCAAAATGCAGAGGGAAGGATGTAGGTTACATTTAAACCAAAGAACGACAGGAAAGAAATTTATGCTACGTAATAAAATTGTTGAAAAGTTATCTTTGCATGAACTTTATTTCAAAAAGAGTACTTGCAATGTACTCTACTGAGCAACTTCCGACAGTGATAGCTCGGGTCAACGTACACCAAACGCTAGATCGCTTGATCGCTAATACACTTCTCGATGATCCAGAGGCAGAAATAATAAAATCTGCAATCATTGCTTCTCTGTACGCGCCTCACGTAATAACTTCATATACTGATGGTTTATGTTTTACTCGTAATTTAACATGAACGATTCTCTGTATCCCGATTAATACCATATTTCATCCATGATACACGGACCAAGACCGCAAATTTTCCAGGTTTTGTAAGTGTGCGAACGTATGAAATAAAAGCCAACCACTTGAACTATGCTGCAAGTAACCTCGCCGTAGATTCGAAGTGATAGCGACGCTAAGTTAATTGTTCCGTAATAGAATCTGTCTGGCGCAAGGCTCGCCTTGTTATGGACGCGGAACAAGGGCGATATCAAGAGCAGAAACAGCCAGCTCACCTGAGAAGGAGTCTCTCAAACACTAAACGGACACTCGCAAAAACTAATAAAATAGTGCAGCGTGCGTGCAATTGAAACATGGACATGAAGCGTTTTATATGTAGTATCTCTGTAGTACGAATTACGACGAATGAAAGTACTAAATGATGAGCGAGGAAAATAGTTTGCGGAAGAGACAGAATGGTGACTCATTTGTGAATACAAGGGCGTCTGGTTATTTTGTTAGCGGGGGGAACAGCCGAAGGAACGAAGAATAGTGAAAGAAACAGATGACGATATGTGACACAGGAGATAGTGATGAACAGGTCAACTGAAGAGCGAAGAAATTGAGGATTGTTCATCGTGGCAGACTGTTCAGAAAATTTTTTTAGTCGTCCATCAGTTCCAGAACACGTTCCTCTCGTATTTTATTTTGTTGGTTTAATTTTCCACATCCTTGTATAACATCACATTGGAAATGCCTCACTTCTACGAAGTGCTGCACTTCATGTATACAACTTAGAACATTATTGCCGATTTCAAACTAAGAGATTTGTTTAATGGAAGAATTTTTTTTTTTTTTGGTAGCGCTAACTTAAGTTTTGAAATAGTTCTTATTTCTGTCATAAGCAGTAATTTAATTCCTGAGATTTCTTAGTTGTTCTGTTACATCAGCTTCTATTTTTCACATGTACTATAGTGTTATTACCATAATTTCTGGTACAATTGATGACATTTGTCTCCGTTTGATTAATATTAGCGAGTATTTTGTTCATGCCGTTCAGTAATTTCTAAATATTCTTACTCTATTCTGTCGAGAGGACATCCGCAACCTGAATGATACCGATTATTTCTTGTTGAATCGTTTGGCCAGGTTCAAAATTTTCTTTCACCGATTTTTCCATCAATATATACATTTTTTTGATATTGGAGATATATTGCAACCAAGCCAGACATATTGTTTAACTCAACTCTGTGTCTATTATTCTTTACTTTTATTATAGTCATATGCGTATTAAATAAATTATGAAATCACGTGAACTATAGATTTTAAAAGAAAAATCCTTCTTTTAGCAACTAGTTTTTTTTATTATTATTATCTCTCAGACGCGTTTCGCCTCCTCTGAATGGGGCATCATCAGTGACTGTGAATGTATACATATGTTGTTAATACAAAGTTTACAAACATGACTATATACAATTAAATATTTACAAGGTACATTCTACTTACGAATTTTTGGTTATCACGTGAACTATATCAGCAATTCCGAAAAAATTTTACACGCATTCAGGAAAAGATGAATTATTACTTCGGCCGTATTATCAGAATGAATAACAGTAGAGTAACCAAAAGAATAGTCAACCTGGGAATTTTCTATGAAAATTAAAAACAATTGGCTAATTGAAATCGTAAAGGATCTTGAGGATATCGGAATCACAGATGATATCATACAGGTCAGATACAGATTTAGTAGCATGGTCAATAACCACCAATTTGCGAACAAACAGTGAATTAGAGGAAGGAACACCTAGACGGAAGAACGCAGGAAAGAGATCAGAGAGAGGATGAGATTTTGGAAAAAGGAAAAACATCTGCTAAATAAGTTCATTATCGCTTCTCAGTGATAGTGATGGAAGGAGCAGAAAAAGAAATTGTGAAATATTCGAGTATTTTATATTTATGTGGATTGTTGTCTGAAGCGCCGTCTTGCGACGTTGCTTGACTTGTGTCTTTTACATGTCTATATTTATGTGGATTGTTGTTTGAAGCGCTACATGGCTACCCCGCGCCAGGACGTTGGCCGTGATTAGCTGAGCGTGCCCGCTAAGCGGCGGAGGTAAAAACAGCCGCTCTGCTGGCTGATAGAGGAGCAGTATTAATGGATTGTGTAACGATCGCCCGCAGCGCGGGGGTGATTTATTGCGAGCGAGCGAGCGCGCAGGGGAAGATCCGCAATCCGGTAATGTTTTCTTTGCATCTGAGGCTAAACCTTTACGAAACAGGGCTCGCGGAGCGGATATCCTGGAGAATGTTATTCCAGCGAGATAGCGCGCCAACCAGTTGCTGGAACCCAGCTCATTACCAGAGCAGTGCAGCCCGCGGCATTAACGAGGCGCGCCGTTTTCTTTCCCCCTTCATTCGCGTCGAGTGTCGGGGGTGCGCCAGCCCCCGCCGACGTGACTGCTCCCTTCACAGGCGTACCTGGCTAAGGGCCCAGCCGAGCCCTGCACTGCACACACAAAAAAGAAATCCGCCCTCTGTCGCCGCAAAGTCCCGGGGGCGCGGTCGCGACTCTCAGCCGATAAAAAAATATTACTGCGGCACCACCACGAGCTCTCGTTTGAAGTTAATTCCGTGCGGCTACCTTAGTTTTACTCTAGATTTAAAATAGCTTTTATGCTCTCGATGAAGCCGCGTCCTGCTTCTAAGAAGAAACTGCTGTTCTGTTCTAACGCCCTGTCAAGGTTCTCACTGGATAGTCCGTACAGATGATGCTGACTGCAGCTTAATTCATTAGTTATTTAATTAACAGGTTACTTCCGCACGGTCGCCAGGTGAGTTTAACTTTCACCAAACGGTAATAAATAACACAAATTCTGATTTGGAGTTCGATTAAATAGCAGGGCCGCTGATACGATTTTCATTTCACGTCTCATTCTATCGTAATCTTCACAAAACAAAACACGCGGAGAAGCATCAAACTTCGTCCAGAGATACTAAAGCACATTGCAAAACAATTCCAACGAATAAACGTCAGCGAAAATTCCCGCTTAACAACTCACAAACAATTATCAAATACTGACGTCGACTCTTAAATAATTACAAAAAACTTCTCACGACGACTGTTTCTGCTCGTCGTCTCCGCGAGCTTAAATAAGCGCCAGAGAAACATCCAGAACACTATAAAGAGTGCCGACTGACGTTCCTTGAACGCTGACTATCAAAATCATACGAAAACAATTAGAATCGCTCACAATCATTATGAAATACTTTAAAATGGAAATTAAAGCTATTTACAGGCATTAAAACATAAAACTGGTGATATAAATCACTCAAAGCACCGTAGTTAATATCAAAATTTATAATTACCAGCATTGAATTAATATTTCACACATTATACATACAGCTTCATATATTATACAGAGTATCCTTCCACAGAAGTAATATTCAGTCACATGAAAAATTTTGTAAATTAATAATTATTCAAATTTTACCGTTCTGTACTTTATTATTAACATTAAAATTGATAAACGTCTGGGTTTAAGGGCTGTTACAACGCTCTGCTTAACTAAACGAGTCAGCAGACCTCTCGTCGCATTAAAGTGAATCATCTCTTATTTTATTTGTTGCGTTGTTCTAAACTTCTTCCGGCCAATAGTTTATGCTTGAATTACGTGTAACGAAACAGACGCAGAAATAGAGAGAGAGAGAAAAAAGTTTTTCCTTCCTTGTTTGTGAACAGAGAGACATAGACATTTTTTAAAACCTTCTTTATGACGTTTAATGCACATCTATACTCTCCTGTCTACAAGCAGTGCGTGGCGGAGTGTGTACGGCACCAAAACCAAGTCTTTGCGAACAGCACGGCAGCGTCAGACAGATTTCTTATTTCCCTAATCTTATCTCTCGTCTCAAATAGGATGCTGGACTATGAATTTCATTTCACGCATTAATGAAGGTGTTGTTCGCGCGTTAGTACGACGGGTACCTGCCAGACAATCCCAGACCATTCTGTGTATCATTTCTGTAACGCTTCCATAAGGCATGTGGAACCAGTCTCGAATAGAGCGGCAGCCGTTCATTGATGTTCACACTACAAGGGGAGGCTGCCAGTTGTAAAGTTTCGTACTGTGTGCCAGAGGTGTGACGTGGGGAAGCAATAATATGCGCTCGTTCACCGCTGTCGAGAAAATCGGCGTTGAAATATTCCGTTGCGATCAAATACTTGCTGTGTGGCCAAAATTTTGAGGGGCTGAAATCTCGCTGCTGGAAACATTTTTTATTTATTCAAATGTTTATACAGATAATTCCCTGCAATCAGTTTAATAAAGTATAGACGTAATGAGGTTTTTAAAACGTATTTTGTTGTGAAAAAAGCGACGCTTTCGAACTTCGTTATGTTGTTCGCAAACGAACTTATATTTCCAAAATAGAAATCTTTGTTCCGGCAGGTAGGGAATATAAACATCGTTACGCGACCGTCACTGTTGAAGGGCAGATGGGAGAGGGGAGGGGCGAAACGAAAGGCCGCGAGTTTTCCACAACAGAAGACATTTAAAAAACTTGTTATATACATAATTGCTGAAACTGATTGCCAGGAGTTCACTGTAGGGAGCATACATTAATTATGTGAGGTGAAATAGAGGAAGGGGGGGGGGTCTGCTGAAATCTGACAAAGGGGAGGGGAGCGGGGAGGGGGGGGTCGATGGAAATATCACGTGAGGACAGTAAAACTAAAAAAAAGTCCGTAAACGGTGCGGATATCTCCTGTGTGGAGGGTATAACCGCTCTCGGAAGCAGAAGAGGTAAACCTACTATCACGTCGATCAGCGGGGGATACGTCAATGGCTCACTTCATCTTAGGTGGCAGGGTCCGGCCAGATCTCACCAAATGGAATCTGAATTTTACAATTGTAAGCATGGCGTTGGGATTACCCGCCTCGCCTCTGATGTTTGTGTTTTGCACTGGAGGCGCTGCTTGTAGTAATCTGAGCGGGACTGCCGCCTTGGGCCATTCATCACACGGAATCTCTTACCCGCGTCCCCGGGGGCAGTGCGTCCCGCCGTCCATTACGGAATTGGCGCCGGCGACAGCGGAAATGATCACGTCGCTCTTCCGCGAAAGCTGAACGCACCAAATGCCGATTGGGACTCCCCAGAGACAAAAGCGTTTACATCTTCTGTCCAGAATTCATTGGTTAATACCTTAAAACTTCTTGAGAAGATTGACGCATTAGCGATAAAAGATCGTAAGAATCTCGTCTTTTTCTTTGTTTTCCTTTCCATTATCTTAGAAGAGGAGTCAGCAAACATCGGCTCCGGAGTTGCATGCGGCTCCTCAAAGATATTACTGCTGCTCTTTCGCAATATTTTTTTATACATCTTTACCGACAATAGTAATTGAGAATATATAACCTCCATATGATTTTTTTTATCTGCTTAACGTCTCTCTAACAGCGAGGTCTTTTAGAGACGGGAAAGGATGGGGGGCAAGGAATGGGAAGGAATTCGG
This sequence comes from Vandiemenella viatica, assembly GCA_031002005.1. Classification (NCBI taxonomy): domain Eukaryota; kingdom Metazoa; phylum Arthropoda; class Insecta; order Orthoptera; family Morabidae; genus Vandiemenella; species Vandiemenella viatica. The sequence continues at coordinate 272,693,158 of CM061919.1, forward strand.
CCATGGCCTTTTGAAGGAAGCATCCCGGCATTTGCCTGGAGTGATTTGGGAAACAATGGAAAACCCAAATCTGGATGCCCGGACGGGGATTCGAACCGCCGTCCTCCCGAATGCGAGGCCAGAACGCTAACCGTTACACCACTACTCTCGGTCTCCATATGATAGCAAAATAATACAGCATGAGGATTTCCCTCAATAAAACCAAGGTTATGCCCTTTGCTGGGAAAAACCACAAAATCTCAATAGACAGCACGCCCATAGAACAAGTATCAGAATTTAAATACCTAGGTTACAACCTCAGCTACACCCTAGAAACCGACATGATTAAAAAAATTACCTTCAGACCACCAACGGCAGACAAGAATCAGGTTATAAATGAATGTAATCTTTCTCGGCGTTGTTTATTTATAAACGTTTCTCGGGCAACAAACCGAGTGATGTTGTTATTAGCACCCTGGCTAAGCCTACACTACTGTGTGGCAGCGAGGCCTGGACACTACGCATAGGTGATGAGTGGAGACTAACGGCGGCTGAGATGCGATTCATGAGGAGAACAGCTGGCTACACATTACGAGACAGAAAGAGATCTGATGAAATCCTTAAAGAACTCAAAGTCAAACCAGTTCTCTAAACTGTGCAGACATCTTGGACTGACCATGTACTAAGGATGAAGACGAAAAATCTTCAAATACCATCCCAGAGGCGGGACAGATGTAGGGAGACCACCAAGAAGATGGCCTAACATTGTACACGAAGATGAAGAAGAGAAAGAAAAAATGCACTTTGCTTTCAAACGAAAAGTTAACTATTCTCAAAAAATTACAAAAAACAGACGATACTATCTTCACTGCTGGGAAGACTATGCCGGATTCGTACAATGAGTTCAAAAGTTCCTAGTACCTTTTGCTCGACAGAAACGTTTTTCAACATGAATCTTATTAAAAATAAATTGAGAACTCAAATAATTCATGACAACTTGGATTCATGTTAGAAATTAAAAACAACAAGCTATGCATCAAACATCATGAGACGTTCCAAGGAAATACAAGCACACTGTTCATGGTGAATACTTATTATTGAATAAATTATATTAAAAATTATTTATTAAAATATATGGCTCGTATGCATTTTTCCCGACGCCCTCGTATAGGTGAAATTGAATCTTAACCCCTAAAGTTAGCCGACCACTGTTTTAGAAGAAAGAATTACTTGTAATTCGATTTGTAATCTACTAAAATATGTATAAAGCATTATATAAGCCAGGACGCCCACTAAATATTCGCAAGAAAAAAATAGAAAATGTACGCTCAGTTATTTGAAAAGTGAGTAACCGTTACGTGAGCGGTTGTCACTATACGCTTGAAATCCTTTAACGTGGTTATAACCGTGATTAGACTGGCGGTAACAGAATCCTTGGTTCTCTAAGATATGACCCGTGGTCAACAAATAAAATCAGAGGTGCATTTCAATCGTACAATACGAAGAAAAAAATAAGGGAACTATTAATTAAAAGACTAATTGAATGTTTGCTTTATTGCCTGGCGCAACATGGGGCACGCACTCGTAGCTAAAGAGACCGCAGGCTGCGTAGATGGCCGCTGGTTCGAATCTCCGCCTGGCCATCGTGATTTGCGTTTTCCATGGTTTCCCCAATTCACTGCATGCGAGTGCCTGTGTGGTTCCTTAAAAGGCCAAGGCGGAATTCCTTCCCGTTCCTCGCCCGCTGTCCCTCGGCCACACTCGGTGTGTTTAATGTTGTGAACATTGCGAGCGGCCAGCGGAGACCAAGTTGGAGGCGGCCGAGTTGGTAACTCGCTGCGACCAGTTTAATTATCAGGGTGCCTGGCCGCGTTATCACTTATCGCAGCCTCTCCTTCAACTCTAATAGCAGGCTTACCAACCAAACACAGCCCCACTGACCCCAATACCGCCTCGTATTGATCTCATCTCCCGTTTAGGCTCTGGTGCACTCCAGTACTTTGCGTACATTTACACAAGTTTCAACTCTACTCTTCATTCGTTTTTGATATTCGCCTTTTTTCGTAATTTACTTTTTCCCTTGTTTGTAAATCTGTGTATATTGTCTTTGAAACTGGTGTTACTAACTACTGTACTTTCCTGTTACATTCGTTTTTACATTTTTTCCCATCAGAGAGCATTATTTCCTTTTCCTACGCTAACCTCTTCATCTCAACATACGCATTACTACTTACTCTGCGTCGTACATTCAAACCTTCGTCTTCCCCCTACAGTCCGAGCAAGTTAACCAATCTCGCAAGTCTCAACATGTCCCTTCTTTCTGTCAGACTCTTCCACAAACTTCTTTCCTCGCCCATCATTTCCAAAACTCTTTCATTTCGTACTTTGTCTGTCCACTTAATTTTCAGCATTCTTCTATAGCACCACGTTTCGAATGCTTCAGTTTTCTTTCTTTCTGGTATTCCTAAAGTCCAAACTTCACTACCGTCCTGTGTTCCACACATAGAGTTTTAAAAAGTTGCTTTGTTAGTCGTAATTCAATATCTGTAACTAAAACATTTTTCTTTTTGAAAGAGTGCTTTTTTGGCTCTGCCATCACCGCTTATTGTTTATATTTATTTTCCTCCGAGTTCATGATGAATTTCTCAAACCAGTGTTTCTGAGACCAAGTGATGGAATCTTCATAGCAAATGCCAGCGCCACTCGCACGTGCAGTGTAACACGTGACCCTCGATTCAATATATCGAGACAAATGTTACATTCTCCGTGATAGTTATTCTAAACACTGATGTGTAGCTGTTGTTATGACAGTAAAAGCAACAACGAATTACAACCTCTCAGTTCGAAATTACACTGCTCAGTAGTCTGTGATCGCTTCAACTGTTGGATAGGACGTGCAGAACATAAGTCGTAAGAAATATTATTGCTCTCCGAAACATTTTGGATCGCACATTAATGTATGCCCAGTATTAATGCCGCCTGCCTTTTAAGTGCTCTGGCCATGTCGTGATGGTTTGTTCAGCAGCGTAACATGCGTTGCGGAGTAGCTAAAGGGGACCACCCCGTGGTATAGGTCGAAAAAAATCAATTTTCGGTTTTCATCATATTTCGATAGATTAAGGTATTCTTTAAGTATCCTGAAAAGGATTTCGATGAAAAAAATTTTCGGGCATTTAAATAGCATTTCCCTACCACATGCGTTTCGCTGCCGCGCCCACTTTTTTGCATATATTTTAGACCTTAACATCCCTTAAATTGCACGTTAGGGATTTTTTTTCTGACTCCTGAGTGTGTTGCCTATCCTTGGAGGGCAACGGTTGGTATTCTCTTGCTTCTGCTGTTTATAAACAACATACTTTGAGACATGCTATTAGTTTTGTTCAAGTGCGTTTGCGAGTGGTAGTTTTCTTTAAAGTTAATTTCCCGCAAACTAAAATGTTCATTACATATGCCCCATTATATGAGAAATTATCGAAGATAATTGAATGAAATTTTCAAAGATTCTGCATAACAAAACAAAAAAAATCTCTGGTACTACAAGCATTAATATTCCCCTTTTAAGATGTCCACAAAAAAAACAAAAAAAAATTCTGAAGAAAAAACTTAATAAATTTAAAAAAGTATTTCTTAAAAATTATAAAACGTATAAAGTAGATATTAGTACAGTTGTCTTTACTAGGATCATGCAACATTCAGTAAAAATATTAAGGTCCTGCATCAAATAGTTTTTTTCGAGAAATGTGTCGAATACTTGCTTAAATTAAGATGGCGTTAGATAGGCAGGGGGTGGTCCGCGTAACACTGTACTGTACTCGGTACCACGAACTGTCGTGTTAGCAATGAAACCAGATCCAACCAGTAATAACCTCGCATTAAATGCACAAACATTAATTCTGCTAACCGGATGTGACGAGTATGCTTCATATGTAGATTAGCTCCATGTAACTGAATTTAAAAGTAATAATCTCTGTATATAATACAGCTACTGGGGAAAAGGTAGCACATTTAACATACATTGGGGCTACTATTAAGAAGCCTCACACGGGTACCAATCAAATCCTCTTTAACTTGTCTGTGTCTGTCTCTCTGAGAGTTGAAAAAAAGAAACTGATCTACCGAATTTATAAGGTACACTCATCTCTTCAACTGCTTTTCCCTAATACTGTGTATGAACTAAGTAGGCAGAATTCAATACTTGTCCAGAAGATCGTCCTTGTCATACATTTCACTTTACGAATAATGTTTGCTGGAATAATGGAATACACAGAAGACTTCTCCTGTTTTCACGAACCGAGTAAACTGTAAGCACTATATATAACCTGTTCGATCTGAACTGGCCTGATGCTCACCTTAACCCCCCCCCCCCTCCCCCCCCGTTGTCTACCCCTCCGAGTACACCGCTGCCTACAGGCACGCAAGAGGCATTGTTTGCCAGATCAAGTCGTAGACGAGGCCATTTCATTTCAATTGTTCATAGTGAACGATACCGTTTTCTACCTCAACGTCAATTAAATCGCAATGATTTTGGTTCAAGAGCCTAAAAATATGTCAAGATCAAAAATACGATTGTTCTGAGTGTATCCAGAGTTTCAAGCGCAAACAGATAAAGAGAAAGAAGAATGCTAACTACCGGTTATGCCGTGAGAGGCGAGTTGTCCGAAATGCTTTTGATATTTTAGAGCTCAAAGATTTCGAATTTATTTTAGAAAAATTAATTCTGCTCCAGCATTAATTGATAATATAATTTTAGCAACATGTATTTTGCACAATTATTTACGGAAGGATAAAATTTCATGCTATGTAGAAAGTGAATTTCAGGATGAGAGAGAAACCCTACTTTAAAAATATTCTTTGTTCCTGTGCTAACGCTGGTACAGAAGCATTTGATTCATAAAATATATTCACAATATTTTTTAAAAAAAATTCGGAAACAGGATCTGTATCTTGACAGTACTAAAATGTGTAATAATATTTGAATTTATATTAAAGTTTGCCGACTTTATAATAAACAGAAATAACATACCCTTAAAACATTTATTTTTTATTTATTACTCTTTATTTATTGCTCACGAGCATAGTTTTCAGACGTTCGGCGCCTATTGGACTGACCTGACCTGACCGTTGCTCGTTCACACTAGCGGTCAGGTCAGCTCAGCTCAGGTCTTGACCGTTGTTGATCTTCTGTTTGACCTGCCTTGCCCTGACCTGAGCGGACCGCGTAGTGTGAATGCTCCCATTGGATTACGTGTATAGTGATTTTTGACCTGAGCTGAGCTGATCGCTAGTGTGAATGGGTCTTAGTTTGCGGCGGCACCTGCTGACGTGTCGTGTTGAGTTCTATGTTCAGCAGTGTGTTGTTGTTTTAGTAACGTACTATATTTTACGGGACGGGACTGTCCCGGCACTTGTCTTGATGCCTGCTCAGAGGCGCCTCTAAGCCGCAGCCTGGACGGGCCGGTGCGCGAGGTCGTGGGATCGAGCCCGGCCGTTGTACCTGACCATCACTGTGCCACAACGGCGGCTCACTGAACGCAAACAAAATAACAAAGGGTTGGTAAGAACGGAGTCCGCGCAAAGGTGATTGGGAGATGCTGCATATGCTCACATGGGACAAAAGGAGGAAACTGCGATGGTGGAACATAGTGTAGACTCTAGAACATAGGACATGGCTTCGACAGTACTTCGAAATGGCCAGGGTGCTGGCGAGTACCAGAAGCTTTTAGGATAGTGTTCGTATAGAGGCAGGTCACATTTGTGTTCTTCTTCTTCTTCTCCTTCACGTGTCGTTGAGAGCATCAAATATGAGGTATTTTTTCCACCAATGCAACGGATTGTCAGTAGCTGACTGGAGGTCAAATTGCGATACATTCATTCCGATTTGTGGACAAGAAAACATATGTACCATAGTCTCTCTCTTCCCGCACGAACAAGTGGTATCTGGCTGTTCTCCCAGCTATCCCCAGGAGACAAGAGTATCTTTGGAAGGGCCAACTCCAACTCGAAGCCTATTTAGTGACTTTCGAATGGGCCATAGTTGTTCAGAGCCTCTTTTGGCTTGATCCAGTCGGTATCATGTTGCACTCTCTTCTCCCAAGCCAATATTCCTTCTTTGTTCGGTGCTGCATTTAGTGGCTTTGAAGTTCGCAGGAAGCTTGAACTTGTCTGGTGTGTAGAGGGTGTGGGGCGTCTTCGTTCACTCTAAGCCTTGCCACGCTGGTGGCAACTTCCCGGCATATGTCTCCAGGGGCGATGCCAGCTAGTATCTAAACTTTCCTCAAGTCCGCAGGAAGCTTGATCCGGACCTTAGTCTCGATGTATAGCCATGTAGAGCGTGTCGGGTGTCTTAGCCTTGCTACGCTAGTGACAACTTCCCGGCGTATATCTCTAGGGGAGATGCCAGCTAGTATCTCCACTATCCCCACAGGCGATGCTCTGAGGAAACCTGTGATGAGCCGGCATATTCTGTGAAGCACAACGTCTACGCATGACCTGACTTTTGCCACACAGGACATGCATACTCTGCTAAGGAATAACATAATGCTAAGACAGAGGTGCGGATGACGCTTTGTTTAGCTCCCCAGCTAGATACGGTAAACCTCCTTAACGTTGCGAAAATGGCTTTTAAAAGTGATCTTATATATCGGAGTTGTGACTTTGTTTTGTAATGCTTTGGATGCCGGTCATTGAGGCTGCTCGTCGTCAACTTTCCGTGTATCGTACTCCGCAGGGTGCTAAAGGGGCGTCGATTAATTCGCTTAAAACATGTCTTTGATCGAATATGAAGCATTTATAGACTGAGATATCTGGATGTGGGAGAGCTGGTACGTATTAGTGACGCCGGAACTGTCACCACAGGACACGGGACGGAGAGCGTACTAACGCACTGGTTGCCCGCGTCATGGCGACCCTGCCAGGACAGACGGATCGCTCTTGATTTCACTCATGTGATGTCAGTAACGGCAGGCTTAACTGAGTTCATTTCACTTTCGATGAGAAAATTTTTGATGAGTGACCAATTGACTTTCTCCAACATTTAACTACAACAGGCGGGCTAGAGCCACCTTGCCGTCCCGGACGATGATTTCCGAAGAAAATCACCGGGGTACTGAACTGCCCGCAGTCATTCAGTCTGCCGTAGGGATTTCTTTTTATTTTTTATTTTGTTTTTTACTTAAGGCTCTACGCCTCGTCGGCGTAGAGGTCATTAGAGGCGGGATGGTACTGGGGTCAAGGAACGGGAAGGAGTTCGGCCATGGCCTTTCGGAAGGCAGTTTCCCGGCATTGGCCTGGTGTGATTTGGAAAACCATGGACACCCAAATCTGGATGTCCAGACGGAGATTGGAAGCTGCGTCCTGACGAATGCGAGGCCAGAGCGTTAACCATTCACTCACCACGCTCTGTCGTCAACACAATTGAATTGACTCTGGAACACTGAGGCGCCTAACCAGACGAGATCGGAACACGAGCGAGGGCGGATGTTTTCCTTGAGAGCAAACTCAACAAATCTTGGCCCTCCCCGGGCGCGCGTTCTGCATAAAGCGCCCGTTACAGAGGTCCCCTGCCTCGTAATGCACACAGATCCACCCTCCCAAACAATATTTTTCTCGTCCCCGCGCGGACGCAGAAGCAAGTGCCATCTCAGACGACACTTCCGGCGAAATACAGACTCAATAACGCTCGCAGGGGGCGGGGAAAAAACAGCCCCTGCGGCCGCAGTCCTCGGCGCCAGGCACGGGGGTGGTTTGCGCCGCGGCAGTAAATCCGGCGCCTAATGACGTAGAGCGCGCGGGACAGAGTGGTCCCAGCCAATGGGGCGCGCCGCCCTGATACGGCAGCGCCGCCGAGACGGCAGTCGCCGCAACTAGAACCGACATCACGCAACAGGCCGACTCGCAGAGCACTCGTGCAGTAATACCCCGCTAATTGGGCGCGTCAGTCACTTAATGTCAGCTCAGCACGTCCTGAAACTACACACAAACTAGAAACCACTCCACGAACTGTTAAATTAACAGATTGGAAGCTGAAACTTAGGGTACGAAACGTAGAATCAGAAAACGTCTAAGTGAGAACGAGGGTTCCACAAGGTTCAGTACTGGGATCATTGTTGTTCAATATTTTTTTAAATTTTTTTTTTTACTTATCGCCTTACACCTCGTCAACGTCGAGGTCATTAGAGGCGGGATGTGACTGGGGATAAGGAACGGTAAGGAATTCGGCCATGGCTGTTTGAAGAAAGCATCCTGGAATCCGCCTGGAGGGATTTGGGAAAACCATGGAAACGCAGATCCGGACTGTTCTTTATTCGAATTCGTTTTCAGTGAGGATTTAGGTTGTTTGCAGATGAGTTTGAGGTATATGATAGGATTAATGCGGCAGACAGCCGTAAGCTATAGTAGACGGGTCTGAACAGGATATCTAATGCGATAGTGAAAATAAATGCTAAAAAAAAAGTAAGATTACTAATCTGGGAGAAAAAAAATTAAAGAGCTTTCATGATAATAAGACGCGGGAGGAATGACTCATGGAGAACATGAAATATATATAGGAAATCAGTAATAAATCCAGTTGGGAAGGACAAATTACACAGATGATATTGGAAGCTTTCGAAGTCGTGCATCTACGGGAGAGGACGTACCACTGAAGATGGCAAGTGTGATACAAAAACTTGGTGTGGCCTCTGCCTGAGGATGGTGACGAGGAGATGAGCCGGATTACAAACTCGCTGCGATTGGACGATGTCTGAAATTTTTCATTTGAGGTCGAGGAATAACATTACCGACGGATATGCTAAACAAGTTACCTCATAGGGAATAAGTTAACCAGGAAATGACTCTTCATTACGATTATTCAATAACCACTAAACCTCTGCGAATTTTTGATGCCGGCCCCCCCCCCTTTTTTTTCCAGGGAGATTCCTGCTTACCAGAAGATGTTGTGGGTTCTGAAGCTCACCACATTCACATAACTCGTTTTCAGTAGCGCTGAGGTGGACTGTACCCCTGCCACCAGAACGTTGATAACTCAGCACTAACTCATACAATGTTCACCCATGCGAATGCTCTTAACATTCTAACATATTAATTCTAAGATCATGTTCTAAATTCATATACAAACCGAGTTAAGAAATTGGTAGTGATCTTCCAGAAGTGAAGTATATGTTTTGAAAGGAATTATTAATATTTAATAACACGGTGAATTATTCCACGTGCGAGGATCACCGCAATATTTAGTTAGGCACAGCACATAACGAGTGTGAGTTTGAAGACTGGAACCTATTCCCTTTGGTTGCTAGGGAGCCCCAGCAGTAGACAGGGCTCGATTTCCCTAAAGGGAGCTGACCCAGACCCTTTTTTTTTTTTAATGGCATTTGGCTTCTTTAGGCCATACAGCCAGCTCAAGTATGCGTTTAGTTCATCCAGTGGTTTTTCAGTTTCTTCACGTGTATATATATCTTTCGAGTAATTCTAGACACACCACAGGACGGACACGACAAGCACACAGACACACAACACTTAAACACCCCTTCGGTGCGTGGGGCCAGTGCGCTAGCCCCTACGCTACCGGGGCCGGCACACCCAGACACTGAGAATACAGGGAAGCCACTGTCCGACTGGCTGGAGCTGGCGTGTGCCGCGGGACTGCAGCCCCTCTCAGGGGAAAGCGCTGATCACCTCCCGCCGTGCTGTGAGCACTGATGTATTCCTCTACTGTGCGGTTATCGCATTCCGTTTCTTTGCTGCATCAACCCGTACTAAAACAGAGATTTATATTTACCTATTTTTTTTTGTTTGTCCACGATAGTAACTATGCAAGCGTGTGACGTATCTAATGCTGTTTGTTTAAAAAATGTTCGAAGACTCCCGTCGATACCGCGAGTTTGTTTTCTCTTCGGCACGCTAGAAGCAGTGCAAGAGCTCAGTTTTAACAGGACTGAGTAGGAGAGAATTTGTCGCTGTCTCAGCTGGGACGATCGGTCAGTCATTTCACCGCGCATATTTCAGTTTCAGCTGCCTGTTTGTTGTATATTGAAAATCTAGCAATCGATGTTTCGCAGTGTCCGATCGACTTAAAACTTTGCGTCCCCCGGTGAGAATACAATGTTAACTTATTACCCGTGCTTAACTAATTAAACAGTATGTGAGACTTTTTTTATTCACTTCTCACAATCGAAATTACTATATTCCATTCTTTTGCTGGGTCTAGTTACATAAAGGTCGATTTTTGTTGTATAATTTGTTCTGTAGGGTCCGATAGAGGGAGCACGCTAGTATGCTATGATTGATATCTGCTATTTCTTCTTGATCCGCCGATTTTGTGACCGGTAGCGGTTATTGCCGTTGCAACGTTGCGATTGTAGATTGCCGCACTCTCCGGTTGCTAAGCAACTTGTACAGGCAGTGTATGACTGCTAGACCTCGTGTTCTAGGTAACTGATAGGAGGGTTTTCTTTGGCGATGAAGAGTGCCTCCATTCCAAGGACTGCTGCGTCGACTCAGGAGTCACGTGACACCCCCAAGTCTCGCCAGCTGCCACTGTAAGGTCCAGGAACTCGTCGCCTTTCTCACTGCAACGTGTGAGAATGGTCAGTGGGCAGGAAGCCCGTATGGTTTTGTGTTCCTCCGTGACTTTCTTGAACACCAATCGTGAACAAAACTTTCGAAATTGTAATCGTTGTGTTACAATGTTGAAAATGACACTCCACGATATTCGTGGAAAATGCACAAATTTGCAACCTCTTAATTGCTATAAGGGTTCGGGAGAGACTATATTATACTGAGCGTTATGGTGGCTCAGTGGCTAAGGCGCCTGCTTTAAAAATATTCGCTACTCCTGCCCCGGGCACGAATCCCGGCAGGCGCAGGAATTTTGAGAGTTGTGTTTGGTCATATGCGTTATGACAGGACGCTCCGTGATTTGGATTCCACGTTAAACTGTAGGTCCCAGAGGAAAGGAACTGACCGTCCTACCTCTGACACAATGGCTTAGTATGCCTCCTTCGGGAGGATCCAACCAACCTTCGGGTTGTGGACTAAGTTAAGTTATGTCAACCTCTCCTTCACGTGTTGTACCCTGTTTGCACAGACCAGGCTCTGGCGACTGAAAGATTCCCAGTATAAGGAATCACCCACTGCTTGCCAACGACTTCCGAAAGGAGGTCGGAAGAGTGGGGAGCGGTTCAGGGCACCCTCTTGCCCTTGGGGTTGGAAACGGCCCCTAAAGGCGGATGAATCAAAAATGATCAACGGCATGGGGATGCAGAAGGCAAGGGGAAACCACTGCTTTAAAGACCCAAAGGGTATCCCGAGGACATGTAATCCCCTCAAATTACATATATCATGATGGCTTCTTCCTGCGTAAAATATTTCGGAGGTAAAATAGTCCCCCAACCGGATCTCCGGGGGGGGGGGGGGACTGCTCAGGGAGGAGTCATCAGAATGGATAGAAACATTCTACGAGTCGGAGCGTGGAATGTTAGAAGTCTGAATAGAAAACTTAAAAAGGGAGATGCAACAACTTAAGTTAGATGTTGTTAGGATTAGTGAGATTAAGTGGAAGGACGCACAGGATTGCTGTTCTGGGAAACACAGGATAATTAGCACACAAACTGTCAATGGAATCACTGGAATAGGAATTGTAATGAATATGAAAGTAGGCAAACGGGTTAGTTATTATCAACAGCTTAGTGACAGGATTATTTTGATGATGTTAGTACAAGTCTATATGCCAACGTCACAGGAAGGTGGTGGAGAAATAGAGAATGATGTTTTATAGGCGTATGCATGTTTAAACAATCCGGCCTCCATTGGTCTGTTGGAAACCGGTCACGGGGTCACGTGGTACCAGTGCACAGGACACCGTCAGCTGAGTACGTTAAGCCTGGCGGGCGTATGGAGGTCCTTCGGAAGCGCAGGACTACTCCTCCTAGCAGTCATTCCTATCACACATCACATACAGTACATACACATCAATCACGGGGGAACGCAAGAGGAAACCGCTCTGGAATATGTACCCACCAACGTAACAGGTGCGGACAAAATAAAAGAAGATATATAAAAAGCTCGAGTGTGACGCATTTGTTTATTGAAAGGACGTAATAAGGAATTGCACGTCCAAGGTGTCGAAAATTTGAAGCAAGGACTGAATGTAATAAATGAGTGACACGGAAGCTTATGAGACTTGAATTTAATTTTGTCTTGAATAATATCAGTATTAAGAAGATGTATTATTTTTGTTCATACTTTCTCACTTATTTAATGTCTTATCGAACGCTTCTAATTCTTTAAAACGAGTAATCGTTTCTATTCACTTAACATAGCTTTAATTCAGCTTTATAGCTCTTACAGCACCAGCAGAAACCGAACACAAATCAAACTAATATCGGCGTTCGTTATACCTGTAGTTTGCGTAATCCTTTGAGGAAATATTATTTATTCTTACGTCGTCATCCCGAAGCAACTCAATCTGTCTTAGCAACTAACGTAATCAAAAACAACAACCACAAGAAGGTAACAAAATCTGAAGGAATCTATATATAAGTACATTTGCATAACATGGAGTAACTTTTAAACATGTGATCACCACAAACAAGTATGTTCGTTACGTTGCGCGCGGATGGAAAATGGTGTAATTCTTCAGGCAATGAGTTCACATTCCCTAGTGGAAGATGGCTGCTATGGCCTGAAAGTCAAAGAATACAGTGTGAGATCACGATAGACAGCGATTCAATGTTTGCCGAGATCGTAAAAGCAAGTGTTCGTTATGAAATGAATAATCTAGTACAGGCGGCTACACACGAGCCAATTTCGGTCACAATCTGCAGGGGCAATCAGCAAGGCAATAAGCAAGGCAATCATATGGGGCTTTACTCCATACAGCACAATTTCGCTCCCAATTTTAGTTTACATTGTGATCGCATGACTGCTAGTTGCAATGGCTCCCATTATGTCAAAACAACAAAAAGTAGACATCGTTTTCACAATAACCTGTACTACAGTTGGTTCTGAGAGAAAAAGAAGATAGTGGTTGAAGACGTGGATTTTATTAAGAAAAAATTTATCTCACATGTACATTTTGAGAAGCCTGAAGCCAGATTTTAGAAACTTTTTAAAAGATTCTGAAACATTTGCAGAAATAGACTAATCGCTTAAAGTATAAGCGCCAAAAAACGATTAGTCGTTACTTTGCAATTTTTGTTAAGTAGGCGAACCTATGAAGATATGAAATTTAGTTCGTCAATTTCACTATATAAGCTTTCACACATACCTGAAACATATTGGGAAGAATAAAGACATGCAAGTGTCACTTCCTTGTAAATTTGGAGCAAAGTTTTAAATCCTTCTTTCGCATTTCGCGGTTTACATAGTTTTTTGTGTTTGTCACACAGTTGGGGTGTATTCTTATAATTTTCGAAAATATTCGTCCGTACCTCTTTCTATTTAATATTTTTAACGAGACACACAACTAATGGCACGAAACACACGTTTCAATTTGCTCCCTATCTGCAGGGACAATCTGTGAATTGTTTGTCGGGCTCTACCGATATCCCGTTATCGGGAGCAGCACACCCAATTCGCCTACACAAGCCGCAATCTGACGGGCGCCTGCCGGATTGCTCCTGCATATTAGGACCGATATTGTGTCGTCTGTATCCGCTTTAAGTGGCCGCCTTCGACAGGACAAATAGTTTAAAAATCTCTTAACTGGCGACCGTGTACAGGACACGTAATATATGGCGACCGTGACAGGATGAAAACACCGTCATTCATCTCTCTAACAGGACAGTAGTGTGAAGACGTGACATAATTTCACGAGTAACGTTAAGACTGGTGACAGGAGCTGACGAAATTCTGTGGCCGCATCCGAGGGGCCGTCGGTATTCCAGGCGCGGCCTACTTTGCGGTGTGCAAACCGCTCGTTCTGAAGTGGTCGTCTCGACTTTTTTGTTGTAATTTACTCGCACGGCGGGCGAAGTTTGCGCGGTCAGCCAACTTGGTCCCGGGCCGGCACTTATCTGGTGATACCGGAGCAGCACATGGCTCGGGGCGCTCATAAATGAATACACACGGCGGCATAATACGTCCCCGCGGGACGATGAGCGTTAATATTAAGCGTAATAGTCCAAGTTGGAGGCTGATAACGCGCCAAGTTTTCTCGCCCGCTCCGCCCCAGTCGTCAAATTAGAACTTCATACCGCGCCGGCATCAAATAACCCGCTCCCAGTTTTTCGTTACCGTGTCTGCATCTCGATAACGCCCTCCCAGCAGGACCCTCGAACTACCAGCCTCTGTTGCTAATCAACGCTAATAACCTTCACTTTGTAATGGTGCACACATTTCGCTGAAGTTTACAACGCGACGCAGTTGGAACTACTTACGAGCGGCTCAAATAATGACGTCAGTAACATGGCGCCCGTGAAACCAAAGCAGATTAAAAATAAATCCTAACAACTTTAGCTAATGCCGCGCAGTATTAGTTTTGACTCTGGTCCAGATGGCGGTAGATTTTGAACTGTTTCATCCGCATCAAGCAATGACTTCTGTAACATGGCGCTAATAAAAGCAACTTTATTTATTTTTTTAAAACTACTGATGCTGTGAAGACGAATGTCCGGCCAGCATTTCAATCTAATCAAAATCTCAGTTAAAAGTGCCGCCCGAAAATTAAAACTCCCATCGCCCCTGTAGTTATACACTCACTGTATTGGTATAGAAACTTGACGCCATGTTTCTTAGATCAGTATAACAGCGATATCTGTGGACGTAGAATAGCACGAAAATATAATGAATATAAATAAAAAAGAAACTTATAATTAACGTAGGTTTAAACGAAATATGTACTTTTCTTTGTGGTTGGTTCGAAATTTAAGTGATCTTATTTCTTAGCTCGCTGTGGTAGCGACAGTGACCAGAAACACGTGTGGCAGTTGTTAGTCCAACAACAGAAGCCTACGTCACAGTGTTGCAGACACGGTGACTAAGATTGCCTTTTATCAGTATCGATAAAGTCTATGTTTTTTCCATACGTGCGTTGTTCTTTCTGCGATTCAGTTCCTGGCGCCTTTTTTTTAGTGTGTTTGAAAGTTTAATTTTGTTCCTTTGTTCGATCACGCCTTAACTGCTCAACACAATTAAACGAAATTTCGCATCGAATTAATACATAGACTGAACATTGAAATAACATAATTTTCATTACGCAAAAAAAACGCATGGTTTCTTTGTCATATCGCATAGTTCCGACACCAAAGATTCTCTTATTTCGTAGCCAGTATCGCCATCTTTACTCTTTGTTTTTTTTTTTTACGTAAATCGTGCACACTGCTTTTCAGAGATCAAAACAGTTGCGTAATGACACATTCAATCGTATGTTGATTTTAAAAGTTCCGGAATTGATGCACTTGATAAACTAACAGGCGTATTTACTTAGTTTCTGGTACCGTGCTCGTTTGCTTACAGTTATCCTGGCAGATTGCGGAGCTGAAAATAAAAGATTATATTTATGTGCCCTTAGCATCTCTTAACCTCAAATATATATTTAAAAAAAATCGTAACTCTATCTGTTGACAGATTGCAGTACTAAAAATTTGTATAAAACATAAATTTATATGTTAAAGTGGATTTTTTTTTTTAATTAACTCAGATTAATAACTACTTTCTTTCTTTTTATGTAGTTCTGTGGTTCGTTTAAACACTGAACTTTCTCACTTTTTACCCAAATAATTTAATATCTTTGCATTTGTTTTAGTAAATCAACCCCAACATAGCCAAATGTAGAAATTGGTTCCAATTGAAACTAAAAGAAACTTATAATAATATTACCAAAGATCATAATGATGAAACAATGAATACTACTGTAACATGTAAGTTTCTATTTTAAAGCAAATTTACTCGATGGAGTCGACATATCGACAAAACTAAACCTAATATCCAAAGAGTTAATGAGGTCCTTTTATAATAATTTTTAGACGTGATGGGTAATCGTTAGTCGAATACTCCAATTAAATGTAGTAAAGCTAGACCTACGAAATTACAGATTGTTAGGTTCTTGGTGGTTTAATTAATTAAATAGTCCACCATAAGGTTAAGTTTAAGATTTTTGTTTATTTTTCAAAACAACAAGTCAGCGATATTTTTCACATGCATAGATACAATCCAGAGATACTACTGACGCAGTTTCAAAGATAATCTGTATAAACTGACTGTAAACTAGCTCTATCCTACTGCTGATTTCTTTATATATGCTCTACCGAAATTTCTGGAATTCTTCAAAAGCGTCCACCAGATATTTCTCAAACATTAACAATTATTCAAAATTTCAGTTGGCATTGAAGAAATACATAATTAACATAGCAAGCTCCAGGAGAAAAAGGGGTCCTGTCATGTTGACTTGAACCTCTCTTTCTTATTACAAGTATGGCATAAAATAGTACAAACAAACTAAAATACTTCAAAAATTTTAAGCACAGTCTGTTTATACAGATTCTCTTTGAAACTGCGTCAGTAGTATCTCTTGATTGTATCTATGTATGTGAAAAATATCGCTGACTTTTTGTTTTGAAAAATAAACAAAAATCTTAAACTTAATCTTATGGTGGACTATTTAATTAATTACAATATTAATTAAACCACCACGAACCTAACATGGCGACCTAACAAGATGCCGATTAGAAATAGTTAATTTCTACTTTAACAAGTAAATTTCTGTTTTGATTGTTCGAATAGAGGTTAAATATTCCGGTAATTTTGTTGCAGATTATAAATTAATGTAATATTTATAACTACTATTGTTATTATGGGAGAAACATGTTGTACTGCTACACACTTGTAACCACTTCCTTTTTTCTAATTGCATTTGGCTTCTATTAGGCCATACATCCAGCTCAAGTGTGATTTCAGATCACCCAGTGTTTTCAGTTTCTCCATTGCATTGTATATTATTTGCAAGCAGCTCTAGACGCACAAACACAACCCGTGTCCGCGGCCGGACTCGAACCGGCGACCTCCGGCACGTGAAGCTAGCACCCTAGCCCCTACGCTGCCGAGGCCGGCGAGCCGCTTCCTAGTGTCATGTTTACGGCGTCACGTCTGCGCTTTTGCTCCTTCGTCGTTAAAACAATTTTACGGCTTCATTTACTGAATGGCGCTATTAAACGTGTCAATGATAAATCAAAACACGCACTAAACCCTGCTTCTTTAATTAAATTTAATTTAATTGCGATTAAGCGCTGACTCCGGTGGCAGTTTCCCTACACACCCAATTCCCCCTTTCCTCTACGCACCTACATTTGCACTCTACAAATTCCAACTTTAAATTCTTTCAAAGTTTTCGGTAAATTATTCATCATTTACCTTGCTAACTTAATCCAATCCCTGACACCCTTACCTAAAAAAGATAATCTTCCCACACCTTTGTGCCTGAAATCGAGTGCCAGCTTGTGGTCATGGTCATCTTTTCCCTTCCATGCATTTCTATTAATTCTATTAATTAATATCCTCATCTTTAATGTACGCCTTGTCCATTCCCATGACCCTTTTCAACGTCTTCCTGCTTGTTTTTTATTTGTGTATCTAATAAGCTGACTCTTCTTTGCGTTTATCTTCATCCCATGTTTACGAACCCAGCTATGTATACTGTCCATATCTCCCTGCAGCTGTTTACAGTCCTCTACCGTTCTGATCCTTTTATATAGCATTATGTCATCTGCAAACAATCTAATTTCAGATAGTAAACAATCAACACAATTATTCTTTAGAATAATGAATAGCAATGGTCCCAATACGCTACCCTGCGGAACTCCCATTTTTACTTCCACTTATTTTGATACTGCATTTCCTACCCTTACTTTCTGTTTTCCTTTTAAAAATTCTTCTACCCAACAAATCATTTTCTCATTCACTCCAATTGTTTTTACTTCATTTACTACCATTTAATGGCTCACTCTATCAATAGCCTTTGACAGATCTACTGCTACACCATCAATTTAGCCTCCCTTGTCCATTTCGACAAAATATCTTGCATATATCCCGCTAACTGACATTCGCATGAATATCCTTGCCTGAACCGATGTTGCCTACGTGAATACCACTTACGCTCCTCACATATATTTCTGATGTGGTTCCATATCAGTCTCTGCATTAATTTATCTAACACTGCTGTCAAACTGATTGGCGTATAATTTTCGACTCCATTCCTTAATGTACCGGCACTTCTAGTCCTGTGGTAAGCAGCAAGTATCCAGACTCAATTTAAATAATATTTCAAGATAAGGTACAACGTCACATCCTGCTATCTTTAAGACATCTGTAGTAATATTAGCTACACCTGCCCCTTAATATTTTTTCAGATTTCTTAATTCCTTCATGACATCTTCACCATAAATTTCAGATTGTTTAGTCTCCTTATTTCTAATTGTGTTGTTAAACTCGTTCTCCGACTTATATCCACCCATTTCTGATTCATTGTCCCTAAAGTTCTCACTAAACCAGTTACTTGAAACCTCTGCTTTTTTAAAATCCTCAGTAACTTCTTCTACATCCTTATCTGTAAATCTCTCTTCCACTCGGTTTTCTTATGTAGCCATAGAAATTTATAGATGTATCAGTCAGTGGTACCATTGCACCGACAATACTTGTCATAAACCCATCTAAAGCCATATTTGCTATTATTAATTCATGTTTTAGTTGTTTCAAATATTCCCTGCTACCCTTCTGTCTCTTAGTACATTAATAATCTGAGAAATGAGTAATCCAATGTTATTATTTAACTCTTATAACTGTTGAGACTCGTAGAAACTTCGGCAAAATTTTTAAGGTTTTGCATCTTGAATAACTACGTGTTTTTTTTTAATATGTACAGTGAATACGCAACAGACGTCTTCATAAACCAACCGACCTGTGTGAATACAATGGATTGCCGACCCCGGCAGCGTCGGGGCTAGCGTGGGGGCTAGCGTGCAAGCCTCGCGTTGCAGCGGTCGCTAGTTCGAGTTCAGCCCCGGCCATAGGTGGTTTTAATTGAATGTTGTGTTTGTCTTGTGTCGTCTGTACGAGGTAGAATCTATAATCCATTGAGTGATACAACAGGCACCTGCAAACTACAGAATAACATAGTGCTGCCTGTAAGGACGAGCTTGCAGTTGCTTTGTGAATACTGCTGGGGTGTGTGGAGCGGGTTGGCGCCTTGGGTTGGTGGTGAGCCAGCAGTGGCGACAGATGGGGCCGCGCGTTGCCTTAAATACTGCTTTATTATGTCGCGTTGTGAATAAATTACTCCCAATTTACGGCAGCAATTTGGCAGGAACACCCGCCAATGAATCATTAATACCGTAATTAATACTTGTTTGGTTATTATTAATTTGTCGTGGCACTCAAATAAATGGTTTTTACGACTAAACGATGCGCGCGCGGAATTTATTTAATATTGAAAACATAATTTCTAATTTATTTGCGATATTACACACACCCGGGGTTGTGAGCAGTTCGAAAATTTACGAGCGCTCTAATCTGAGTCGCCGCCATTTTAGTGAATACCCACGGCACGGGTTCCCTTCTCGTCCCCACAGGAAGCCTGGATGCATCCCCGTCCGTCCATCCCCAATCACTCCACGCACTCATTACGCGGAAAAACAGTTTCGATAAGGCCTAAATGAATTACCAAGCATATATTAATAATTTGATGCACGTCGCAGAATATTAACGTAATTTCTACAAAGCCATCACATAATTATATTTATTGTGAAAGTTAAGCAATTGTTTAAGGTGGTGACTTTTTTTTTTTATTTATACCTTTCACGTCTCGTGGACATTATAGCGAGTTGCGTCGTTTACCTTTTTTTTAGGTTTTTTTTAATATATTGTTTATTTATGAATTTACAAGTCCGCTAAGTCGCCATCTTAGTTAGGAGTCAAAAGTAACTCCAATTTACGAAACAAATGATGAAAATTTAGCTATGGAAGGAAAGTAGACTCAGTCCAACAAAATGTCATCCCTTTAATGAACAACCAACACCCGTCATACATTTCTGAATAGCTATATCATTAATGATGAAATAACGAAAATGCCCGAATTTCTTCACTCAAAACCACAACTTCGTACACCGACAATTTGGTCTATTTTATTTATACCATCCAGAATTGTTTTTTGTAGCGATATCTAAAATAAACTTGCTCTCTGGCGATTAAAAGCCGATATGTTGCCAAGTCACGTGATTTCAAGAATGGACAGCGAACGTCCCGCTTGAACACGAAACTGTTTTTTGAAATCTTAGTTATGGAGTATTATTCTTCTAATTTTCTTGATCAAAACTAAAGAAAGAAATAATTGATTTAATTGAATATTAACCAGTTGCGCTACAACGTCGATCTCATTGTTTGCTGTCGTCAGTCTTTCGACTGGTTTGATGCAATCCTCCATCCCTTCCTATCCTGTGCTAACCTCTTCATCTCTACATACCCCTTATAACCCACTTCCTCAATTATCTGCTTCATATATTATAATATCTGTCTTCCTCTACAATTCTTACCTTCGACTGTTCCCCACCAGCTAATTGACCAATCCAGCATGTCTCAAAATATGACCTATCAGCCTGTCTCTTCTTTCTGTAATTTTCTTCCATAAACTTCTTTCGTCGCCCATCATTTGCAAAACTCGTTCATTTCTTGCTTTGTCTGTCCACTTAATTTTCAGCATTCTTGTATATCAACACATTTCAAATGCCTCAATTTTCTTTCTTTCAGGTATTCCTAAAGTCCATGCTTCGCTGCCATAAAGTGCTGTGCTCCACTCATAGACAGCCAGGAAAACATGGGGTCGAAGGAACTCGGTAGAACATAATCAACGCGGTTCCTCCCTTAGTTACTACTGGTTATCCGCGCACTCTGGAATCAGACATAACGAGCACGTCGATATGTTAGCCAAGGAGGCATGTAGCTCGCGTTGAAACTTAATCCCACCCAGGAGCACCATTGATACCAGGCAACAGTGGTCAGCAATGGGCGAGGAGCTGGAATGAATCGAAACAAAATAGAGGCCGACAGTACGCTCTAGTACAGACGTATCTTCTAGGTATATTCATTAAACATCGATGCATCGTATCCATTCCATGTTTACCGTACGATACATCGGATTGATTCGATGTTTTGACAAACAATTTTTGTATTCGATGCAGCGATTTTTTTGATAAAAACATCGAATGAATTTTAAAAAAAAAACTAACTCTGGCTAATAATGACAAAAATAATAGAAAAAATGTTAATGTTACTAACTTTATTCAAGATTAATGTAAATTATTTCAATTTGAAGTAACTATCATTAACTGTCATTAACAAGTGGTGTCACCTGTGAGCAACGACGATGAATTTATCTTGCCGTTCGCTATCTTCTCCGTATGAGTAAACGAATAAAATAAGTTTCCTACTCCTACTGTTTGCCGGTGTTTGTTGTGAATCAAAATAATATATTATTACTCTAAAACAACAACGTGATACTCTAGAATACTTAGTTATAAACCGGGTTGGGACAACATCTGATTGACTATTGTCGGGGCTTCTGTTGCATCCGAACGTTTACTTCCGAAGGCTGCCAAAACGATCAATCAGCAAAGGATCAGAGAGAAAGGAAAACGATTGGATAAACTTTTGATTTTGTTTCTGCAAAGTTTGCCTAAACACCATTGGTTTTAAACGGTTAAAGAATTAAAAATAATATATTTAGGCAGATTTAGAATTAAGTATTTAATGTTTGGTTTTTTATTGTAATGGTCCGGTATCGTAATAAAATATTTATGTAAATCTGTAGTCTCTATTTCACTTAAAAAGCTCTACTTAACCGACAGACAGTATCATAATTTTTTATTTAATGTTGGGTGAACGGTTAACGCTCTGGCCACGCATTTGGGAGGATACGGGTTCGAATCCCCGTCCGGGCATCCAGATTTTGGTTTTGAATGGTTTACCCAAACCACTCGAGGAGAATACCGGGATGCTTCCTTCAAAAGGCCTTGGACGAATTCCTTCCGATTTCTTGCCCCTAGTGCTTTCCCGCCTCTAATGACCTCGACGTCGACAAGGCGTAAAGCCACAAACAAACAAAAAGCATAAAATTAAACACATCATTACAGCTATTGCGCTACATCACTGGTACAGCGTTGCTCTGTGTTCACACGAACCAAACGAAAGACAACCAACTATCTGCGTTCAGTTGGAAACGGTGAATATCAAACTATTGTCACATTTTGTTGGCGTTTTTAAAGGGACAGGTAAGAAAAACATAAAAAGTATTCGATGTTAAAAACATCAATGTTTTTAAGCGATGCATCGAAAAACATCGATGCAGGGTTCCGATGTTTTAAATCGAATAGAAACATCGAAGTACTTTTTAAGTGGACACCCCTAGTATCCTCCACGAAGACGATCGAACTCTCAGCTACGATATATCACATCTATCATCCGTACGAGAGTCAACTAGGCGCATTCCACGGTCTCTTCTATCGCACCCGGGCGGTAAACACACCCCACTGCACAGGCACTACAGGCCCTCAATCATTTAGTCTTCAACTGCTCTAATTTTCACCAACAGCAAGCAAATCTTATTTAGCTCTGACTATATAATTAATGGTACTGTCCTTAGAATAGTAGATTCCGCTAAATACCTAGCGCTAACAATTCGTAATAACTTGTCGTGTGATGAGAATACCGAGAAGGTAATTGGGAAAGCAAACCGTATGCTCCGATTTGTAGGTCGTAATTTAAAACACTGCACACCGGAACTTAAATCGATTGCATACAAGTCACTAGTGTGGCCTCACTTAGAATATTGTTGATCTGTATGGGGTCCCCATCAAAATGGGTTTATGTAGGCTCTGGAGACGGTTCAAAAAAGAGCTGCCCGATTCGTGACAGGTATATATAGTTGGAGGGAAAGCGTAAGTGCGATGTTGAAGGATTTAGGTTGGGAAGACCTGGAACACCGAAGGCGTTGCTCTCGACGGAAGCTAATTAAAAAATTCACGTCTGACGTAATTCGGAATGACAGTAAACAAATATTACTACCAGCAACATTCATATCTAGCAATGACAGAGAAAATAAGATAAGGGAAATAAAGGCCAGAACAGATTCATTTCTGTACTCATTTTTTTCCATGAACGATTAGGGAACGGAATAGGAAGTATTTACCGGGTGAGTAAATTTAAAATGCGACAGGGGTAGCTCTCGATAAATCACTTCGGCCATTCTGATCTGGGTTTTCCCAGATCGCTCCAGGCGAATGCTGGGTTGCTTACTCAAAATATCCCATGGCCAACACCTGTCATATCCCGTATATCCCTTCCAGACTATTACCCTTTCTGATAGTTGCAATGCACCCTCTGCCACACACTTTTAGCGAATCGCGGAGTAATAATAACAATAATAGGTCTCTTGTGCTAGCACAGCAGTCACTTCCAACCAGTGTTACAGTACTAAGCGCTACAAATAGCAACAAAGTCTACTGTATCATTAAGGACGCTGACATAGGCTACATATTTAATGCATTATATATCTGTAGTTCCTTTTATTATCTTTCACGTTTTAGAAGCACTCGTTGTAGTTGTAGCAGGCTGACTGTACTGTGTGCCTTGGTCTGAAGCCACGCCGCACCCTGTTTTTTGCGGAGGTTGGGCGAGTGTTTCATTAGGGTGGCTGCCCTGGGCTGTAGGCAGAGTCCCCACGCATTGTGGATTACACAACTACCTGCTGTTTACCGCCCGCAAATATTATGCGCAAAGAAAACACTCGCCCAGCAGGTTTACGCTCCGGCGGATGTATTTTTTTTTAAGCCTCGCTGCGGACCACGCTACGGTGAGTGCGAATTGGCGACCGCTGCAAGGACGCGATTCTGTCGCCTGAGCGCAGTCTGTTTCCCTACACGCCCTCCCAGCAGCAGCAGCGGACACTGCCACACCTGTTGAACTCTCGACACCCCAGCTAGCCAGAACATGGCGCCACTTTAGGCGGTCTGCGAGCTCACTAAACACTACGAGGCTTAGTGATTCCCGAGCAAGGTTCGCAGTTTGCTTCCAGCAGCCTCTGAGAGCGCCCAGCGCGTGTATTCTTCATTTCTGACGATTTCAGTACCAGTGCTGCCAACTCTAAAAATCATTGCATGCCAAATCTATGTTTATAAAAAGCCAAAAATATGGTAAAGTTTTCTAAAAATGCTAATAAAAGGCCAACAGAATTAAAGGAAACATTAACATCCATCCAGATAAATCTCGGCTCAAAATAAACTCTATTATTAACAGCTCTGCATCTGTGGTCTTGTCCACAAATTGGAATTAATGTATCCAATTTTAACCTCCAATCAGCTACTGAAAAAGCCATCGCATTGGCGGAGAAACTACCACATATCTGATGCTGTCATTGACACGAGAAGAAGATGAGTTTGATAAAGTAATGTTACTTCCCTACTTTATAAAAGGAGCTGGAGTGTGATAAATTGGAGAATAGAAGGAGGGTGAAGAGAATGATGGTAGTGTACAAAGCCTATACTGGTGATGAGGCATGGAATGATATTGGTGGGAAAATTAAGAGAGGAGCTTCGAAGAGTACGGTTGGCCGTGACCACAAGCTGGTACTTGATTTCAGGCATAATGGTGTGGGAAAATTTTCTTTTTTAGGAAAAATGGTAAGGGACTGTAATAAATTGCCAAGAGAAGTGATGAATAATTTACCGGAATCACTAAAGGAATTTAAGGTAAAAATTAGTAGAGGGCAAAAGTAGGTTGGAAGGGGAAAGAGGGGGATGTATTGGGAGATTGCCACGGGATCGGGCGCTCCATCGCATTTTTCAATTATTATTATTATGATAATCACAATTATTGGGGAACAGGTGGGCAGTTACTAACAGAGAAAGCAAAGTAGCCGGCAGGTCAAAAAGGCTGACTGCGTCTGGTGTACAGTGTGGTTTGCCGTCGCACACAGGGGTATTTGACACAAAAAGACGATCAAAAGGCCAAAAAAAAGCAAATTCCAAGAACCCGTATCGACCTGACTCGAGGAAAATGTCTATAGAATAACAATCAGCTATGTTTTTTAGATAAGCTTCATTCCCCACCCTGTGAACAGTCATCTTCTGAACACATTTGAAGACCCACGTACTGTAACCAAGCAAATACAAGGAAATTATAAGTTGTACCAATTTAATTTGTGATGTTAAGTGAGTAGTGGTGATTTTAATCATGCATATTGTTCAGCGTGGTACCTAGAATTTAAATAACAGTAACATAAATCCAAAGGTATAGCATAACTTTATTTCTGTAGAAATTTTCTACTGATTTTTTTATTACGAAAAGTATTAAAGAGTGATTTTGTTATATTTCCGGACCTTTCCCGAGTCTGATTTCTTGAATGGTATTAGTTTAGTGTACCATATTGGTGTTTCATTGAAAATTAGATGACAAAAAGTGCCAAACGTCTATTTATTCGAAAAAATTCTAGATTATTTACAATGAAACAAACTTACTTTTTTCCGTCACATTAATTCATCTAAGATTTTCTTTGTTATGGGCTCTTCTGGCTTCATGCTCATGGCCCGAAAAGTTATTTATGATATGAGTAAACACAAGAAAGGAAATGGTTTCGTGCAAAAGATAGAATTAGCCCAGAAAAATATTTTAAATCAACCGACATTCACGGTCGAACAAACGCAACGGTTCGAACAAAAGTTTTCAAGGCTTAAATTGGAAATTAAAAGAAAATGGCAGGCTGTTAAGAGAACTGAGAGTGTATTTTTAAAGAAATACCATGATTGGTTCAAAAGATTTATTGAAATCCCCATAAAATCCAGTCCGACCAATGTGGGTCGGCCTAGACAATCTTTCGATGATTTGACCGATTTTAGCAATTGATGCCCGGAGAGATAATAGGTATTAACGAAACATTGATTGACAGGTTTTATACTATTATGTGAATGATACACAGTGGGCACAAGATTGATATATATATATATATACTCGTATATAAAAATTATTCCGTGCTGCCACGAAAAATTTAAGATGTACTGCACACTGAACTGTACTCGTGGCATCCAATGTCGCCTATACACGAAGTATTGATTGAGGGCCCACTTATAATAGAGTATGCACTTTTACCTGTAGGCAATCTGTCAGAAGTAGCAGCAGAAGCTAGAAAACAATATTTCCGACGATTTAGGGAGAGACACTCCAGAAAACATAGTTGGGTTTAGTGCAACACAGATGTCAATAATAGGCTTTCATTAAGTTAGGATTCGTATTTGAGCTTCATCAGGCACAAAACCCCCAAAAGATCTAAATCATTCAATTTAGAAACTATTAAAATATCACTTTAATGGGACCCGAGTACTCAAGAAGAGAACGAGCCGTAAGGTGAAGGTTCCGACGACGAAGGATGGGACGGTTCGTCAGAATGATATTTTAGTGCTCATGTGTGATTATTGTTTAGGTATTTTGTAAATATTCGCCTAATATGTTATAAAGTGTATGAACACAGTACCTGTTCTTTATTATTACTCCCACTTCACAGTTATAAGTTCTAACACACGAAAGAAGCGAAACAAAAATCCAAATTACGTAGAAATAATTTTGATGGACTTTTTGTGTCAGATACCGCTGTGTGCGTCGGTCCGTACGCACAGTGGTGACCTCTGCCAGCCTGCGTGAGCCTGTAGCGGCGGTGTAGCGCCTAATTGCCGTCATTGGTCGCGGCACATTGAGCTCTGCTGAAAGCCGACTTTTATTTAGGACGGAGCCATCAGGCGGTAATGGCCCGAACACCAGCCCTGGCATAGCACACCACACCACAATGGCGGACTATGCGGACACGAGTTCAGAGAGGAAACGGGGATATGTGGTGAGGAGCATCATCCTGCAGCGAAGATCATCTGTCTCCAGCAACACGCAATACACTCGATGTTGCGAAGTACTCACAAGGGACTCCTTTAACCACGAACGCTCGGATCCGCACGAAAACTAGCTTAGAACAACAAGCGATCACAAACAAAATAGTGGTGTGTGTCATTTCCATGCAGAACCCCGCAGAACCACTGCTAGCGCCATTAAGGAGCCTATTGTTGTGTGATTCCTGGTCAAATCATACAGATCGTACCCTTGTAGTTGAAACTTTTCCAAACAAAGATGTTAGGCTGAAGATATTGCCACCGAAAACAACAAAACATTGCCAACTCCTTGATGCTTACTTCTTTCAGCAATGTAAGCTCTATATCAGAAGGATTTCTTATTTTGTAATACTACAATGTTCCAAACCACAAGTGAAGATACATGATACTTATTTCATCATGAAACTTGACTGGGTGATTTACAATCAATTTGCTGCACCTACGTATAAGCCTATGTTGCAATATGCTTGGCGAAAGCCAGGTTATGACGTTGACGTACCAACATCATCATTTGAAAATGTAATTAGTGTGGCTTTTGATATTGGACTGCGTGAATGCAAATATGATTTGGAATGTGATAACGTGGCTTTAGTGAGGTGTGCACATTGTTCTCTTCCACTTTGCTTTAACCACTTCATCGAAATCCCGCCTCTGCACTTTGAGGACTAATATAAGCACTATCTGGTATGTGGTACTGCTCTATATGCTTGTTTTGTACTTTAAGTAGAGTTTTTTTTTTGGCACTGTTGATTGAAAATGTAATGATACACTGACGGCATTGAATTACGTTTAATTTCCTTCATATGATTTTGATATGTTCTCTCTATTAGAATGTTACTTGAGGAATAATGCAACGTTCTGCATGGAAACGACACAGGTCACTGTTTTGTTTATGATCGCTTGTTATTGTAAACATGTTTTCGTGCGGTTCCGAGTGTTCGAGGTCAAATGTTTCCCTTGTGAGAATTCTGTTGAGGTAAGGCTGACAACTGCCTTGGACTGCAGCGAGTGCTACCACACTTGTTGTAAGACGTGATCGTACAGATTTTTATCTCCCAGTTTTGGTCCGCCGTATCTGCCAAACCAAGCAACGCCTCACTCAGTATTATATACGCAATTAATGGAGGCCATTTTTCTACATTTAATCATTAAAATAATAAATTATTGTTTAATAAAGACGCAGAGCCAACTGTTGTTGGAATTTTCTTGATCTCCGGCGAGTCTGGTCTGTCGTCGAAGTATTTTCAGCGATCCAATTTTCTGTAATGTTTGCAGTATGAACCGGTTTTTCTTAACATATTCCCCACGTTGGGCGACCAACTGTAAAACAGTTATATTAAATTTTCTGGATTACTATTTCAATTAATAATTTGTATTGTCTCGTATTTTTGATCATAACATAGGGCTTTAGAATTGAAAGATTTTCTAAACGCTAACTAATAATGATCCTGCCATAATCGCAAACGAAGTACAACTCTACGTATTCAACTGACACGCAACAGGTTAATCTCCACAAAATGAATGAGCAAACTTTACATATTGAATGGCTTAGCATCGTCAACCGACATCATAATTAGGCCTTCGGGTAGCAACCTAACGCCATGAATAAATTTAAATCGTGAATTCATTACATTTCTGTGCCCTCGAAATTCAACGCAAATGCCGCTTCAAAAGGCATATGTAGATGAAACACATCTTACTGAACACCGCACTAGCGAAATAAATGTCAGGAATGTGACGTCAAATGATTTGCACCGTAACTCGTACGACCAGCTGACGCAATAGTAGCGTTTACTTTCAAAAGCCCCCTTGTAAAGCCCTTAACGTTTAATATAGGTCTACTATTATGGCGGTGGTAAATTTGTTTTCAGTCTTCGGTAAAACACTTCATATATCACGAAACTTGAGTTCCTTTTGTCACTGTCCACGGGCCATGAAAATACATAAGTACGTCGTAATGCCTTTTTTTCTGTAGATTTACGCCTTGTCGACGGCTAAGGTCATTAGTGGCAGGATGCGACTGGGGACAAGGAAGGAGAAGGAATTCGGCCATGGCCTTTTTTGAAGGAAACATCCCGGCATTCGCCTGGAGTGATTTGGGGAAACCTTATAAAACCCAAATTTGGATGCCCGGATGGGGATTCGAACCCACGTCCTCCCGAATGCTAGGCCAGAGCGTTAACCGTTCAACCACCACGCTCGGTGTCGTAATGCCATACATAAAGTACTTTCAACCAGCTTGGTTTGGAAAGGTTACTAGCATAGCATCGCAAAACGATAATAGTCAATAGGATCGTTCGAAATACACGCTTTTATTATTATTACAGTTAATGTTTTGACACACCGTTTGCCGAAACACCAGTCAGTATGAGGTTAACTGAACTGACTTCTTGATTAAAGATGCACTGGTGGCAAGCCCTGTTTGAGCGCGCGCGTACAGAGTCGCCGTGGATTTTCTCTCACAGCCTCACTTGTCCACACGTAGACTGTTCCCGCAGTAGCAGAGTTCACTGTAGACTCATTACAAAGTACTCATTACAAAGTACTTTTCATACTCATCGGACACTTCTGCGGACTCGCTGCTTCATCACAGCACCGGACACGCTCGTATAGCTTCTGCATGCTCCTTAACCTGTGTGTTCACTGGCGCAATCTTTTCTTTCTCCGCGATCCTCTACTCGCCGCGTCAACATCGACAGTTCAGAGATACTAACTCTGTCGTTACATGCTGCTTAGGTCCCGGGTTCAATTCCCTGCGCGTGTCGAATTTGAAAGAGTTGTGTTTGATTATATGAGGACTGGGGGCAAGAAACTGGAAGGAATTCGTCCATCTCCTTTTGAAGGAACCATCCCAGCATTCGCCTGGATTTGGCGAAGCCATGGAAAACCGAAATCTGAATAGTCTGACGGGGATTCGAACCCACGTCCTGCGGAATGCGAGGCGAATGCGTTACCGCTCACTCACCACACTCTGCCGAAAGTGCCAAGAAATCAGGAGCTTTCTCCACTAGGAATAATTTTGAATCGCCGACATAAAATTCTTGAAGGCGTGGGTGGCTTCTCGAAGCTACACTAATATTATAAATGCGAAAGTAACTCTGTCACTCTGTTTGATTGTTACGTCTGCACCACTAGACGGTTAAATCAATTGGATGAAATTTCACAAGGCTGCACAATGTTTCATTAGGAAGGACATTGCATACTTTTTTAATGATAAATAACGTATTTTGTCATGAAATTTTGCAAACTAACCGAACAGATAGCGTGCGTTGGTCACTGCAATGTTATATCGGTCGCTCAGGCTTTATTTATCTTGCAGTCATTTTGTATGATCTGATTGTATATTTCATGTACAGATACAGCTAAGATTAACCTTTCCGATGACTATCAATAAAGTCGAGGCACAGACACAGGAATTTGGATGGTTACGCTTTGAAAAGGCGTGTTTTCGTCCCTCAAAGGCTATATATCTCAGCAAAGCGAAAAACTGAGAACGCTGTGTACAAAACGTTATTGACATAAGATGTGCTCAGAAGCTGGCATAATTTTAAACTACAAACAAAAATCTGCCGGAGGAGTTTAGTTTGTTGCTATTTTTAAACATGTTGTAAATTGGTTCTCTTCATGAGACGTGTACATTGGTAGGGAGGTTTGATGATGGCTTCCCCGTCATATTATGCCGACTGGAACACCTTTTACGTTTTACGTAACTTACAGCTCTGTCTGTCCAATCATAACACTATATATATATATATATAGTGTTATGATCTGGACTTCTCATAAAACTATATATATATATATATATATATATATATATATATATATATATTACAGACATCTTAAAAAGTGTCATGACGCAAAAATGACAATGGGCTGGCCATATTCCTCGCAAAAGAGATTAAAGATAGACTACGGCAGTACTGTACTGGATAGCAAGGAACCTGAAAAGAGCAAAAGGAAAACCCCCGGAGCGCTGGGATAAGGATATACGTCGAGTTACAGGCGTGAACTGGAAGAGAGTTTCTCAAGATTGATCAGCCTGGAAAGAACCACAACAAAACTATGTAGAAGTAAAATCTAAAATATAGCTCATTAGACTTAAAGAGGCTACATCGTGAAACAACGATTGATATAGCTGCAATAATAATATATATATATTGCAATGTTGTTGTAGGCCATGTATCCGCAGTTGCTTAATTAATTACTAGTAGAAAAATAGCACCAATGCAATTTATTTATTGCTGCGTCGTACACGTTTCACCTCTCATCGAAGGAGGCATCATCAGCGAGAAATTATTTACATTTGTTATTTAGGTTATGCAGCTGCCTATCTCCGTTTTATTATCCAAAGCATCTTTTGCTTGCATCATATTTACAAAATCGGTGCTTTCTCATCACTCGGTCGCCTGTTATGGCCAGCTGGTTTGTTAATGCGAACGTATGGATCAGGTATCATTTTAAAGCTTAAGGTCTCCACTTTGATCACATCGTATTTTCAGAAAGGTATTTTTCGGAATTCGACCCTTAAAGGGCAAAATTATCATTATTTCCATGTCGTATTTATTTTGTCACTAGCCCTTTATCTCCCTTCATAAGTAATCTAAATCTAAAAATGAGGTCTCCGCATCGGTCAAATCATATTATAAGAAAGGAATTTTTGCGAATTTTACCCTTAAAGGCCAAAAGTATCAGTATTTATACAACCCCTTTTTTGTGTTACGAGCCGTCATCTAACGGAAATAGATAAATGAGCTATTAAGGTCTCTCCTTTGACATATAATTTCTTAAGAACGATTTTAATTATTTTTTTTTTTTAAATTTGACCCTTAAAGGAAAAAAGTAATAACCGTGAAAGTCGCACGTATGAGACAGTTCAGGGCCTAACCACTAGATAGCAGTAACACATGTCACAGAGATACTAATAAACTGCTTCACTGGCGTCGACTTTTGTTACGTACCTATCACACTAAACAAATAAACAATTGAAACAAATGAGGCGGGTCTTCTTTCATCCTATTACAAAACCGTAACCTTGCTATTCAGTGTATTCGCGAAATTTAGTGCACGGGTCTTCTAGTTTTAGCAATAAAATTCTAAGTGCGCGCGTACGGAGCTAGCGGGTAGCGGCTAGTTCCCTTGTAGCTCCCTGCCAGTCACTGACGGTGAGTCAGCAGTAGCTGTGTTCTGTCAGCACTGCCCACTCCCAGCCTCTACTGGCCTCAGCTCCAGGCACTACAAACAATTAGTGAATACTGTGCGCACTGGCAATACGAAAGTCTTGTAATAATTGCGCGCAGCATTTGATTTTTTAAATTAATTTTTACGACTGTATCCAAACGACTCTAAATTGTAAAAAGTGCAGGACAATGAGCATAACTAACAAAAAGAATCCAATTGTTCAGAAATACGAGTTAAACAATACAGTTATTGATATGGTCGATTCTATGAAATATTTGGGACTAACAGTAAAAAGGAACATGAAATGGGACATACACATTAATTCGTTAGTAGGTAGAGCAAATTCTAGGCTGCGATTCATAGGTCGATTCTTGAAAAATTGTAATGAACAAACAAAGGAGATAGCGTACAAATCTCTTGTGCGTCCACATTTGGATTATTGTTGTGCCATTTGGGACCCGTTTCGTAAGGGGTTGATCGAAAGTATAGAGAAAGTACAGAGAAGAGCCGCTCGATTCGTGACCGCTTGCTACAGTCCTTATGAAAGCGTCACAGAACTGATTAGTAGACTAGGTTGGGAGTCTCTGGTAGATAGACGACGCACGTTTCGTTTAAACTTATTGGTAAACATGTGTACTCCCACTTTCACTTTAGAGTGTAGTGAAATACTTCTTCCACCAACCTATTTGAGTCGGAAGGACAGGAAAGATAAAATTAGAGAAATAAGGTGCCGGACTGATTCTTATATTAATTCTTTTTTAGGGATTGGAATGCACAGCAAAGAGATTAGCCACCCACAATTTTGTGAATTGCAGAGTATATATGTAGATGTAGATGTAGACTACAGTGTGGAGGAAGAGACGAAGACCGAGCGTGTTGGGTGAACGGCTAACGCTCTGGTCTCGCATTCGGGAGGACGCGGGTTCGAATCCCCGTCCGAGAATCCAGATTTGGGTTTTCCTTGGTTGACCCAAATCACTCCAGGCGAATACCGGAGTGTTTCCTTCAAGGGGAAATGTCTGAATCTCTTCCCGTTCCTGGTCCCAGTGCTTTCCCGCCTCTAACAACCTTGACGTCGACGAGGCGCTAAGCCATTAAAAAAAAGGACATAAAGGTAAATACTTGACTGCAACATAAGGGAAATTGATTCTTAATTAAAGAATAAAAAAGAAAAGAGAAAGACTACCGCATATATCTTGGCGCAAAGCAGCAGATCTGGAAAAATACAGCAGTATGTGACGCGTCGGAGAACCCCTTAACAGATAATCTAAAGTTTCGTAGCTTCAACCGCCTCGCCCATTCTGGTGATCAAGTTGAAAACGGCGGAAAGCGAAACCCGCAGTATATAGCCGCGTTTCGCCACAGAGGGTACTGACGTACTCAGTCTGATGGTTGTGTCGTTTTTACCAGTAATGATCCTTTTTCAATTTCTGTGGTTGGTTGTTCATGAATGCATTTGCGTGTCCAAAGATTAAAAAAAGAATTTTGACAGGAGGAACCTGGATAATATCAATATAAGATTAAGTAGAGGTAATATATTTAGTTATAGCCTCACTAAGCACTTTTAAGAAACTCAAAATTATAGGAAAACTTCTTAATTTCAGTTAATCACCACGAAATACATATTTTTTGCCATATTATGCGCCTTTTCCATAAATCGGTTCCCCTTGTTTGGCCGTGGCTGGAAATATAACTAATGATCTGAACGTGCAGCTCCACACGGTCTTTTAACCCCACGCAACAACCGTCAGTGTTACCAACTGGACAGAACGAAAACTGGTTCAAACTTTTATGGACAGCATAGAACGGGAGGTAAACTTTGACGTTTTTGTTGCATTAATGGCAGGTCTGATACTCGTCCTTTACCGTCAATCGTACATTACGGCGGAATCAATGCGATAATATAATTCTACTCCCTTTACACTCATCATCATCATCATCAAGTGTTTCTGCTATTCAGCAGATCCATGCGCAGTGACGGCCTTCCAAGTCTCCCTCTGTTCCGCCATTCTCTTAGTATCTATATATTTC
Organism: Vandiemenella viatica; assembly: GCA_031002005.1. NCBI lineage: Eukaryota > Metazoa > Arthropoda > Insecta > Orthoptera > Morabidae > Vandiemenella > Vandiemenella viatica. The sequence continues at coordinate 272,727,255 of CM061919.1, forward strand.
CCATTCACCGTGATGTCATCAATCATTTTTTCGTTCGCCGACCTCTTCTTTTTTCTCCGTTTACAATCCCCTCCAGAGCTGTTTTAATCAGGCACTCATTCCTTAGCACATGACCAATCCAGTTCCTTTTTCTGTTCCTTACTCTTTTTATGAGTGACCTTTCCTCTCCTA
>CM061919.1:272728425-272910490 GCA_031002005.1 Vandiemenella viatica
CACAACAGCGGCCGAATTCAGAAACTGTGGTACTGTGGTAGATATGGTGGTTGTAAATGGCCGACCAAGGATATTTTCGTATTTCGACTGTCTCCGCATATGTCACTTTTCTGCCACAACTACATAGCATAGAGCATTGGTGTTTGTGTTTGGTAGTAGAATCGTATCTCATGTAGTGCACTATGGTTGTTAGATGTCGGTAGCTATGGGGGTGTGGGAGAAATGGGGGTTGAAAGTGGTCAACCTGTGGCAGTTTTCATACTTCTGCCAAAGACAAAAGTGTCATGGTGTATCACTTTTCAGCGAAAACTATAGATCACAGATAACTGGCGTTTGTGTGTAGTAGTAGCACAGAGTCACCTTTCGATCACAACAGCGGCCGAATTTCAGAAACTGTGGTACTGTGGTAGATATGGTGGTTGTAAATGGCCGACCAAGGATATTTTCGTATTTCGACTGTCTCCGCATATGTCACTTTTCTGCCACAACTACATAGCATAGAGCATTGGTGTTTGTGTTTGGTAGTAGAATCGTATCTCATGTAGTGCACTATGATTATTAGATGTCGGTAGCTATGGGGGTGTGGGAGATATGGGGGTAGAAAGTGATCTACCTGTGGCAATTTCATACTTCTGCCAAAGACAAAAGTGTCATGGTGTATCACTTTTCAGCGAAAAACTATAGATCATAGATAACTGGCGTTTGTGTGTAGTAGTAGCACAGAGTCACCTTTCGATCACAACAGCGGCCGAATTTCAGAAACTGTGGTACTGTGGTAGATATGATGGTTGTAAGTGGCCAACCAAGGATATTTTCGTATTTCGACTGTCTACGCATGTCATTTTTTCTGCCACAACTACATAGCATAGAGCATTGGTGTTTGTGTTTGGTAGTAGAATCGTATCTCATGTAGTGCACTATGGTTGTTAGATGTCGGTAGCTATGGGCGTGTGGGAGAAATGGGGGTTGAAAGTGGTCGACCTGTGGCAGTTTCATACTTCTGCCAAAGACAAAAGTTTCATGTTGTATCACTTTTCAGTGAAAACTATAGATCACAGATAACTGGCGTTTGTGTGTAGTAGTAGCACAGAGTCACCTTGCGATCACTACAGCGGCCGAATTTCAGAAACTGTGGTGCTGTGGTAGATATGGTGGTTGTAAGTGGCCGACCTAGGATATTTTCGCATTTCGACTATCTCCGCATATGTTACTTTTGTGACACAACTACATAGCATAGAGCATTGGTGTTTGTGTTTGGTAGGGGAATCGTATCTCATGTAGTGCAGTATGGTTGTTAGATGTCGGTAGCTATGGGGGTGTGGGAGAAATGGGGGTTGAAAGTGGTCGACCTGTGGCAATTTCATACTTCTGCCAAAGACAAAAGTGTCATGGTGTATCACTTTTCAGCGAAAACTACAGATCACAGATAACTTGCGTTTGTGTGTAGTAGTAGCACAGAGTCACCTTTCGATCACAACAGCGGCTGAATTTCAGAAACTGTGGTACTGTGGTAGATATGGTGGTTGTAAGTGGCCGACCACGGATATTTTCGTATTTCGACGAAAGGCATGTGTCTCCGCAGATTTCACTTTTCTACCACGACTACATAGCATAGAGCATTGGTGTTTATGTGTGGTAGTAGAATCGAGTCTCCCATCGTGCACTAGGGTGGTTAGATGTCTATAGCTGTCAATATGAATTCTTTACGATCACGAACGAAGTCGTGGGTATCAGCTAGTATAATGAATATAAAACAAGCTAAATTGTTTACACCACAAGGTCAAATGTTAAAATAAACCCTTTCATATTATTTTTAATTTAAATGGAATTGTTTGTGTATATTCTTTACAGAGTTTCGACTTTGGCTACCGTTTTCTCAGGGACTGTTTTTGCAACGTTTTACTAAAAATCGATTTGAAGATTCTGTTCTGATATTTACTAACTTCTGTCTCGCAATGCGACGAGACAGTAATTTGTTGTAGGGTTTTGTTGGTTGAAAAGTCAGTCAAAACGAGTTTGCACCAGAATTAAGTTAAACTTGTTTCGAAGTCAGGGTGAAGCACTTTTAGCGTTTAAAGTATTTTCGTACTTCATGACTCAGTGTTATAGAGATACATGTTCAGGGTAGGACAGATTAAAATATTTCGATACTACACTTTTGAATAATTTTTTTAATGATTCATGTATTTTGTATGTTTCCAGGAATGATGAAGAGGGATTCCTGCAGTTTACGTAGTTTAAAGAAGTATTTTCAATAAGGTTAACTGTTTAGGAAATCTCGAACTTTCAAGACGCACTGTCGAATGCCACTGCTGAAGCATAAAAGACCTTGCTTCTTGATTCCAGTAATGTGTAGTTGGTGAGTGTATCTGTATACCCATATATTTGTAGGTGTACATGTGGACATACACATATACGAATGCAAATACGTAAGTTTATACGTATGGCCCATCTTCTGGGTACACCAACGTATGTATGAAAGTGAATTAGTGTGAATGCATGTTTATAGGAATATACACAAAAAATGTACACTGAAAAAATCATTAAAAAAAGAAATTTAAAAATCTGTATATATATATATATATATATATATATAGCAAAATATATTCACACATATAAAAATACACAAAATTAAATATATCTTATATATAAAATTGAATGTTTGATTCCGTGTTCGTCGTCTATGCTTTCCTATACCATTCATCCGATTACTAAGAAACTTTGGTAAGTTATTGTGTGCACGCGTGCGAAGTTTTCTGATAAAAAAATTAAACAGATCATCCCCTTTCCCCCTTTACAACCCTTAATTTCAAACGAACACACATTTTTTATCCTATTTCGATCGAACCTTGCACACGTCTACCTTAAACTAAACAAAATAATAGTGTCTAACAGAATAATAGTGTCTACATTTGGTTTTTAGAATCCCTACCCTCTCGCCATTTCTACCCCTTATTTTTGTAAACGTTCTTTATAATTACGCACACATTTCAAAATATTGTCCAAATTTGATTTTCAGAAACTCAACCCCTTTCTCTTTCCACCTCCATAATTTTTGTCAGAAGACGGAAGGCTGAAAATATTGTATAGCCAAAAGTATCAGAATAAACTTTTTCAATTTTAATTTAACTGATAAAAATTTTTGTATTTCGGTAATTTTGTACATGTTAATGTGCCTGTTTTCTACATGCGTACCCACTCAAGAAATAAAAATAGGTATTGCACAGTGGGCCAGAATCGTAAAAAGCTGGCCAAAATATAAAAAGTTGTTCAATTTGTACCAAAGTTAGTATGTAAAGGTTATCGAAGTTGCTGATTAAGAATATATTATCAAAAAGTGAAAATAGAAAATGGCGGATCCAAGATGGCGGACAAATATTGCTATAAGTCATTTTAGTCATATAAAAGTAATTTTTGTGGAATTATCCAGGTTGCTAGAGTTGTTCAATTTGTACCAAAGTTAGTACTTAAAGATTATCGAAGTTGGTGATTAAGAATATGGTATCAAAAAGTGAAAAAAAGAAAATGGTGGATCCAATATGGCGGACAAATATTGATAAAAGTCCTTTGATTCATATAAAAGTAATTTTTTGGGATTTATCGAGATTGATGATGAAGATTGTGACTTCAAATATTAAAAAATAAAACAAAATGGTGGACCCAAGATGGCGGGCGGAAATTGGTAAAATTCTTTTTATTGTAAAAGTCAATATTTAGAGGCTGTTGTAGTTAATGGTTATAAATATAAGCTCAAAAAATGGAAAGCTCGAGAAAAGTACCAAATAGAGGATAGAAGATAGTATAAAATATTCCAAAAAATGAATTTTATTTCAATTACAGTTAATCATTTAGTAAATTGTTTGTGACTATAATTAAAAGTTATTATTTTCTTCTTCTTTTCATCTTCATTATCTTCTTCTTTTTTATCTTCATTATCTTCTTCTTCTTCTTCTGCATCTTCAGCTGAATCGCCATCATCTTCAAAGACTGTTTCCTCATCATCTACATCGGAATCTTCATAATCTTCCGGCACAGGAACTAAGAGGGCAACGGCTTCTGACGACAAACTCTTCAGTTTGTTTGATGATTTGCGCAGAGAAGAAATGTTGAAGTCTGTGGTTGCTAACATTCTCCTGAACACGTTTTCGATACTCTTAAGTCCGGAAAACTTTCGTGAAAAGCCTAAACGATATTGCTTTATCAACTTATTGGTTGATTCTTGAGCATACTCCGACAGTTCATATAATTATTAATTTATTTAATAGTTATTTCTTAACACGTGTTTGAAAGCGTTAGAAAGTAATTCCACGAAGTATGTAGAATATTTGTGTTTCAAAAAAATGTACTTTTTCATAATTATTAATTAAAAGAATTAACTTAACATTAATAATTTCATTTTTTTAAAAAAGGATACATTTTGCAAGCGTCGCTTAAAAAGTTGTTCAAAGTCGTAGTTGGTACTAGTAGGTGGATTTGAAGGTTAATTTATTTAGGTAATAGTATATACTTGGGGACACGGTGCAAAAGAAAGCGGAATATCGTGGAATTCGTAACTTATCTCTATTTTTTTAAGGACATTTTAAAATTTTCTACCGAATTTTCCGGTATTATGTTAATTTAAAAAAATATGTGTAATTAATAATTTAAAAATTACATAAATTTATTTTAGTTAGTACATACTTCCTGGAACACAGTCCATATTTAAAATATTCGTTTCACTTACACAGAACGCAAATATTTATCTTTAACGACAAGACTATTTTGTTTCCTGGTCGGCTGGATGCACCGCTAGCAATGAAGTGCCGACTTTGACATGAAATATAAAGGAGGAAATGAACAATTGATCGTCCAAACAATCGGTATTCAGTAGTTTTTTTTTTTTTTTTTTAAATAATGGCCTTCGGTCATTGCGACCATTTAGCCAGCTCCAATTTGTTTTGTACAGAGTATTGTTTCAGGCTCTAATCATGATATTGTGGACACTACAGTGAGGACAGCACAAGACGAACACAACACTTAATTAAAACCACCCATGCCCGAGGCCGGACTCGAACCGGCGGCCCTTGCAACGCGAAGCCAGCGCGCTAGCCACTACACTGCCAGGGCCGGCGTATTCAGTAGTTCCAACATTACTGTAGCCAACCTGATAGTCGAAAATTCCCATCCAGAAACTTTTTTTTTTTCCTTTTTGGCCACGTTTTCAAGATTCTGGCCCACTGTGCGCATGCCGGGAAAAGGTAGTAATTTTTTTTTAAAATACAGTAACGAAAAAATTCTAAACTTGTATAAAATGATTAATAATTTATTATTAAAAAGAAGTTACAGAAACTAACTCCTGCGGAGTAGGCAGCAAACAGTTTGGGTAGTTCGCGGTACTGCGCTAATCTAAGGCTCAAAACTCGGAAAGATGTCTTGAAAGGTGCTCAGAGGTGCAGTGCAGGGGATGCGGAACAGTCTGCCACAGTAGTTAGATGTTTCTGACTAAGTTTTTTCTGCAAGTTTTGAGTATGTATCGAAATTAATTAGGTTTTGGCTGGAGTGACGTCGTTTGGTGGTGCGGAACCTTGTATTCGAGTTTCAATTAAACCAGGAGCGAACTTCTGACAGTCAGAATTATTTTTTAGTAGTGTAGAAGAACCTGAGAGGTGAACGGTAGAGGAAAGTCCCCTACCTTGGACCCCTCGCCCTGAAGTGGAGCCACAGTTTGGTGAACTCGTACCACTCTGTATCAGAAAGCTCACGTCGCCCGCTTCTTTGGTTGTTCATTAAATCCCCATTACCTACGTGCTATGGCTGTGGACAAACTTTTTACATTCTGCTACATTTTTTAAAAATGTCTCCTGGATATGGGCAGGTAAGCGTTCAGACATATATATACCCTTAAATGATAAGGTATTATGTTAATGTTTATCGCTAAACTGTTTTGTTGAGAGGTTTGGTTAAAAATGTGTTCGGTGAACAAAATTATAGGATATAGTTGTGCAAATCGGACCCCCTAATATTGCCTAAACCGGACCCCTTATTTTTTTATGCTTAAAGTATGGAATGTATTGCTTGCATTTTTACGGTCATCTTATAGTCCTATTGACGGAAGTTAATAGAGCTAAAGAAGTCTAGGAAGCTCAACAGCCAGCGCGTAATCGTGTTGGAGGAGGCTAAAGCAGTCACGGCCAGGAGCTTGGGTAAGAGCTCGTGGAGAGGAGCTTTAACTTTGAGAAAAATGTGACAGACTCAAGCACCGAGGATGAGAAGAGCGTGACCCTGTAGGATTGGACTTGGAGATCCACCCTGGAGTGTCCCCTTCAAAGATGAAGGTTGGTACGTGTTTAGTGACAGGAAATTTATTGAGGTTTCATAATGGGAAATTTGGATGATGTGCGTTATATGTTCACTGTGGGCCCATGTGGATTGTGCTGGGGCGAAAAAGGATATGTACATCTGTGATTTTTGTCGTTAAACTATATAATTATTATATTTATTTTCTATCTCTTCATATCCTATATATATATGTACTGTACTTGTATAATTTTTAAAAACTGAAACCTATAATTGTGATATTTCAGTTTAATATGTGTTTCCCGTGATTCAGTACCACTTTCTAATATTTTTTAGTGTTATATCGTTAATTTTTATGTGGGGTTCGGTGTAGGCAACTATTTTTCATATCGGAAAATAATAAAGGTTTCTTAAAAAAAAAAAAAAAAAAAAAAAAAAAAAAAAAAAAAAAAAAATATTTTTATGATTTTTAGTGATTTTTTTTTTAAAAATCAGAATGTAAAAATGCATAAAATTCTGAATTAATTATTTTATGCTTTAAAAAACTGATTTTCTATTAATTTATATTTTTTAGAAGTAAAAAAAAACAAATAAATGGGGGTCCGGTTTTGGGCACTTTCCCCTATTAAAATCAAGTACACCACCTCCAATTTCTGCTGCGACAGCAGGTTACTTGAAAACACATCAAAGAATGTGTTACATTAAAACTGAAGTAAAATGAGCTCAAATGAAAGACGAGGTTGCTTTCCTCCTGTGTGATTGCAGTATAGCGAGGCGGCGGCAGAGGAAGTTTGGAATCCCATCAGGGCGGGACGCGAAATGCGGTTTGCAGCGCTCGCAAAATATGGCGGCGCGGGGGGGGGGGGGGGGGGGGAGGTGTAACGAGGTTATCTCGCACGGGCCGGACACGGCCACTTTATGTTACGATCGCCTCCGCACAATGGCGGCAGGGTAAACCTTGTTTATCACCAGCAGACGCTCCAAATGAATAAAAACAGCCGCATTACCTGCCAGATGAGAATTCGACGTCGAAACAAAAGATAAAAAGGAACCACTGGCGATCAAGTTCCGCCGCCGCCTCAGCATCTCACGAGTCTTCCTCCTAACGTCGAGATCGATACTCAATACTCGAGTCCTCGACTGCTTATTTGAAAAAGATGCGACTTTACGATCGCAAGCGATCGTCTTCTTCTGATGAAAGTCACGATTAGAAATGCAGACAAAACATTCCACCGTTTAATGAGTTTGTTAACTTCCAAACAAGAGCGAACGAACGTCGTGTGGAAAAAGAATATGCGTCTGAAATGAACTAGCTCTGGCCTCGCATTCGATTCCCCGTCCGGGCATCCATATTTGGGTTTTACATCATTTCCCCAAGTCACTCCAGGCGAATGCCGGGATGCTTCCTTCAAAAGGCCATGGTCGAATTCCTTCCCGTTCCTAGTCCCCAGTCCTTTTCCGCCTCTAATTACATCGACGCCGACGAGGCGTAGAGCAATATGGGGAAAAAATTAAATGAACTGGGGAATGCAATGATACTAAGGACTAATGCCTTCAAATATCTTGGAGAGTGATGACTCCAAACATCAGTGAGGACTTAACCATGAATAGCAGATGTGCCAGAATGGAGAGAACATACCACACTTGTAAGAACATGTATGGCTCTAAATCCCCCTCCCTTCAACCTCAAACACAGGCACTATAATACTGTAGTACAGGGGTGGCCAACCCAAATGATCTTGTGGGCGACTTTGGAAATGCATCATAACTCCGCGGGCTGCATATAAAATTATATATCCCCATATTAGATTTAGACCCACTACACGTAGATATTCTTTTGTAATGAAAAATTTAAACATAATGAGTTATTATTATTGTGCTTGCTATCATTATTACAAGTAAACATAGAAAATATAATTCTAGTAATGATACTAAATGCACATTTGAAAGAAATATATAACATTAAAATGAACCGTAAAAAAATCCATAAATATAAATGAAATAAATTTTGAAAATATGTATTTTTTTAATACATTGGATTTGACTACTTTGGCCATTATAAAATATTTTGTAAAAGTGTGATGAAACTCATGGGCCGTAAAAATGTTTAAGGCGGGCCGCATGCGGCACGCAGACTGCGGGTTGGCCACCCCTGCTATAGTACGACCATCAGTATTGTACGTATCAGAGTGCTTGAACATGCTAGCAAAGGGACAACTCAGAAAACTAGAACTAAAGGAACGTAAGATCCTGAATCAAGGGTCCTGTCAAAGAACAAGTAAAATACAGATTCAACCATAATAAGGACCTCTACCAACAACTGGAGAGGATTACAATAGCCATGAGAAAAAGGAGATTATGTTCTATGATCGCATAGCTCAGATGGACAATCATAGACTCGCCTCCAAAGTCTTCAACACCGTGTCTAGAGGCAAAGCGACTAACGCACGACGAGGCTAGTCAGAAAACATCTCGAGCAACTGGGGGTAGCCCCCAGTGAGATTACATCAGTGATAAGTAAAGAAAGGATCAGATTCTCTCCAGACACCAACAGCCAAAACACTGTGCCATGGATTTGGGGTGAAATTGACCCAAGAAAGAAAAGACAACCACAGTGCAAGGACGAAAGAATATTGGGCCAAAAAGAAAGCTCACCAGAGTTAAGAACCACGTGACCCGTAGAGGCCAAAACGAAAATGAAGAACATGAAGAAATACCGGCATCAGCTGAAACCAAGCGACGACTGCGGATCGAAGACGCTATCGAAAGTTGAGAAAAGGAGATTGCTAGTCAACAACTGAAAGCCGGCACAGGAAACAGGTGAGTAACTCATTACGTAAACTGAACATTACTGTATGTTAATATCCAAAACCACGTCCGAACGGAAATGAAATGACAACATTATTTGCAGCTACCGAAGGAATCGTATAAAATATTCTCGGGCTTCCCACCGGGGAAGCGTGACGTTTTGGAGGTCTCTGGTTCCATCTTAGAGCGACGGAAACGAATGTTTGGCGCCTGTTATGTTGGCTCGGACACCAACGAGCGTGTTTCTATCCATGCAGTTGATGTGGCCAGCAGATTTCTAAACCGTGGAACTTTTGTTTGGTGAGTCTAGAGCAGGGGTCCCCAAACTTATTATCCCGTCGACCCCTTCATAGGATATTTACCTTCCTATCGACCCCCAGATTAAGTTTTTTTCTTTTTTTTTAAAAAAAAAACATTAAATCATTTTTGACATTTGTAATACAAAGCAATAAGGAGACCTGCATAAGAACCCAAGGAAAAAATTTAGAGTTTCCATAGGTTACAAAATCCAGCCAATATCATTAATAGGAAAAGGAGATATTTTCCATAGTTATTGTAATCTCAAAAATAATAAGAAAATTATGGATAGATGTAATAAATTTCATATAAAGGTTTGCCAAATAGAAAAGATGGTCATATAGCGATGGATCCACCTTCCTATGAAACTCTTCAGAGTAGAGTCTGCAAACCTCTCTACAACCACACAATTTTAAACCAGACAATGCGGATAATTAGCGGATGTATTAAGACCACTCCACTGTACTGGCTACCCGTTTTGTGTAACATCGAACCGCCTACAATAAGACGATACACTCTCCTAATTGCCCAATATAATAAGATCTGTCAAAACTTGGATCTGCCCATCCATGGCGACATGGATAATATGTTTGTGAGACTTAAATCAAGAAATCCAAGTGTAAAAACTCTAAAACAGATTATATCTGATAATTTTAATGGGAGAGAAGCTTGGAGATTGGAGTGGATAGCCTCAGTCCCACCAGTACTCCCTGCTTGACAGTCAACAGGCACTAAAGGGACTCGACCTTCCTCGCAAGACCTGGGTAGCTCTTAACAGAGTTAGGACTGGTCATGGAAGATCTGCTTCATCTTTGTATACATGGGGAATGAGAGATTCACCGAGATGCGACTGTGGTAAGGAAAAACAAACCATCCGTCACGTGACATTTGACTGCCCACTTCGAGCCTTGAGGGGATCACCGATAGATTTTATAACATATCAAATGAAGCTTTAGATTGGCTACACCATGTTAATTTTGAATTTTAATTGTAATTAATGTTAAATTGTATTATTTTTGTGCAATGGCCACAAGCTAAATAAATAAATAAACCTCAGTGTGCAAATGTAATTGGTTGAAAGTTTCATCATTTACTTCACATAACTTCGCAAACAGACGGGGATTGAGAGGATGAACTTTAATTTTATTTACTGACCTGATTTTTATAGGAACATTCCTATTTTTCCCTAGACAGTTTAATTAATCCTCTTTAATATTAATCGACCCCCGTGTATTTATCGACCCCTGGAAAATTGCTATCGACCCCAAGGGGTCGATATCGACCACTTTGGGGACCCCTGGTCTAGAGAATAATCTTATCTGTTGGTATTCATAACACTGTCAGCGCCTGCTTGCTTACGGCTTTACGCCTCGTCCACATGGAAGTCATTAGAGCCGACAAAGGTAAGGTAAGGTAAGGAATTCGGCCGTGGCACATCGAGGACCCATCCCGGCAATCGCACAGTGGTCTGAAATCCCGAAAAGCTGGCCAAAATAGAAATACTTGTTCAATATTCATGAAAATTTGTATACATGATCTGTCTAGGTCGCTGATAACGAATATCTACGTCAATCATAAAAAATAAAATAAAAAATAAATAAAATGTCGGTTCCAAAATGGCAGAAAATATTTAAAATGGCAGATTATCTAAAAAATAGTATAAATATGGGGTGATTTAATATCTGTTATAAAAAATCTGGACATTATTTGTTGAAAAAAAAAAAAATGGTGGCTTCAAAATGGCGGATGCTAGTACAAACAATTATGTTGAATGCATAAAATATCCTATAAGTTTATGAAATGGGTGATAATGAAAAAAATTAAAACAATATGTCATACGATATTGAATATATCACGACTTTTCTTAATACTGATTAAAATTGGCTCTGATAATATAAAAATGGCAAAGCCATTGGGGTTGAAATTTTTACAAACAGAAAAATAGTATCTTTAAAAAAAAAAAAAAAAATTATAATGAAACGGGACTTATGAGGACGTAAATCTATATTTCATTTTTAAAATAAAAAACAAAATTGCTTATTGATAATATTTTATTAAAAATGTCTAAAATTGTATTGTTGAAGAAAAATAAAAATAGTTTTATGCAATTTTACTTATAAAACATTTTTTATTTGTATAAAAATTCGATTGCTTAGTAAGAAACAAGGTACATTTTATTCACTATCGGAATCACAACAATCTGTCGTTGATTCATCCGTCACAGAATCAGTTACATCAGAGCAATGTGTTGCGATATCTGGCGGATTGAGTAGCTTTCAAACGCATCTATGCCCTTCTGCATGAGTCACAAAGCGAAACCGACACGTGATTTACATCAAAGAAATACCGCTCTATGGAACTAGTAAAGTGAAAGTTCCTAAATAGTTACTTTTGTTTCATCAGATATATGCATTTCAATTGTTGCAACAATGTCTACAACATCATTGTGTAGTTTTCCTTTTAGTAGTAAAATAATTTCTTTTCTAGAAATCTCTATACATGTAGTAGATGTACATTCTGAAACATTTAAAATCCATTAAAAATTTATTTAAAAAATACTGTAATTTATTATAATCTTTTAATTTTTTAATCGATTTATTAATGATTCTGTTAAATTTCATTCTGATAAATCAGTCCTCAAATACACTGGAACCTGAAAGTATTACCGAAATACGACGAAAAGTCAAGGCCGTATTCAAACCTTAAATTATTTACCTGATCAACAATTTTGTCGTTATGCATGTTAACACAAAAAATTATATTATTAACAGAATAGCAGCTAGTAGCAGCCAATTTTTTAAAATAAATATCAAATACAATTTAGGCTATAAGGTGGCATAAGAGATTCGACCGAACACGACAGAACACACAAACTTTTTTCAACTTTAAAGTTAAATAATTTGTTTAATGTAGATTATTATTTTTGTTACAATGTGGGGGTGAATCCATTTTGCGAATTCAAATGTTCGCAACACCACGTCGTTCTGTACACAATCACTTATTATATTTAAAAGAATTGTGAATTTTCGCCGGTTACTTTCCAACTAATCGCTTATTTTCGGTATGAGCTACAACTCGCCAGATGTTCTCGCCACGTAGCGTCGGCACTTTCAAACGAGTCTATGCCCTTCTGCATGAGTCACAAAGCGAAACCGACACGTGATTTACATCAAAGAAATACGGCTCTATGGAACTAGTAAAGTCAAAGTTCCTAAATAGTAACTTTTTTTTTTTTACTTTTGGCCAGCTTTTCGGGATTTCAGACCACTGTGAATCGCCTGGAGTGGTTTAGGGAAAACATGTAAAACCCAAATCTACGTGGCTGTACATGTATTTGAACCCGCGTCCCACAGAATGCGATGCCTGAGCGCTACCGTATCCGTCCGGCCATTCCTCTGAATATCACCGCTGTGTTCGCAATATCGGGAGTCCCTTCATGCCAACCAGCTACTTGCAGTAAGTGCTATCACGTCTGCATACCCTGTGTGGAGGAGTACGTCCAGGCACTAGGGAGGGGGGGGGGGCGGAAGGGTAGTAATGAGGTTAGTAGGTAAACAAGAGAAACACCAAATGGAAAAGAAGGGACATTGTTTAGCGCGATAACAATACGACTTCCGCACGTCTCCCGTCAGAGGCTAGTCGAGAATAGAATCTACAGTTACCCTATAAGTCGTTAATCAGGTGCCGGTGGTCAAACGGAATAAAATTAGTTCCACGAGATACATACGAGATTTTTGACAGGGAATCCAACCATATCTATTACATTATTTCTTAAGCTCAATCACTCATTCATTCGCTCACCTCTGTAGCTATTGGCTGGAGAATGGTGACGTCATGCGCCAAACTTCGTTCGCAAATTAACAGCGGCGAAAGATTATCAGAAATTAGAGGTAAAGTGCACAGTTTAATAGCTAAACAACTGCTACGAAATTAATTGCCAGATTATATTCATTGAATTTGTTTTTTTGTATCATTTCATTTTTTTAAAAGTATGCAGAAACTCAAGGATAAATGAAGGTGCAACTATTATTTAGTAACTTGCCGCTAATAAAAGCAACATAAAAAAAAATATAAATTACTCATAGCCTGTGCTGTAACTATGAATTCCAATTCTCATTCTGCTCGAAGCTAAATTTCGGTTCAATCGAAACTAATATTGCTGTTTGAACAAAGTTTATGCATTATAGTTTATTTGTTTTTTACGAACCACTTTCTTCAATAATCTTTGTTCGTGTTCACCGTACGTGGGTTATAAAATTATTTAAAGTGGACACCAGGCTTTAGGTATGTGACCTAACCAACTGTTCTGCCAATTCATTACTTCAGAATTGATTAACTGAAAAATAAAGCTCATAATCTTAGATCTCTAGTAATATCTCCGGTCACTACGAACACGATGACCAAGGATTACATTATCAGTGTTTGGCTAGCCTCAATCAAGAACGAGATGCATTCGAAGCAATTTGTGCTGTCATTGATGACCGCATTCCCTTGAGACTAAATTTATAAATTCTTCAGATTTTTGCAGAGTGAACTTTTAGGGTCAAATACAAGTCAAGTTTATGTTTCAGCTACCATGGACTCTGAAACAGTTATATAATACGTAGTGCAATCGCCTTTTTCCACGTTTAATTCTTCTACCATTATTTCTAAGTGACTACAAACTCAATAGATTTTATTAAAATTGTACAGAGGGAATGCTTATGGTAAAACACAGGCCAATTTCGTATTTTAGCCAGATGAGGCAAGCCTGTCATGACTTTATAGTCCCGTGAGCATACGCACTAGTCGCGAGTGTACTTGGCGACCGAGACCAGGACGCGCACCTGGTACCAGCGTGACGTGACTGCCGTTTAAGGCCCCCAGTCAGCCGCCCCCTGGGGGCCGGACGGGGGAGTTTGCTGGACGGACTAAGCGCGCTCCAAGTTGCCCCTCCGCAAACTAAGTTTGTCTCTGGGAATCCCATTATGCGCTACAATAGCCGCTAACTTTTATTTCAGCCCCCGGCAACCTGCGCGCGCCCTTCGGGGAATACTCAAACACAGATTCGCCCCGACGACCCTCTCTTCGTAATTTTTTCCCCCTTTTTTCGATGCAGAATGGGGAGAAACGACAGCAAACTGCAGTCCCTCCCTGACACAACCAAAAATTAATGTGCTCACTTACCGAAAGGAAAACTTTATCTCTCGACTCGACTCCGTGACCAGTCGAAAGGAAAATGCACTCCAGTGAACCCTCTCCGCGACTTCTATGTTAATAACAGACTTCATCTCGCTTTTACTGACTCTGTAGCGCCAGTCAGAAAGGACTTTGCAACGATATAGAAATTTGTTGAGATAACATACAGAATCAGCAGACGTGTCATTTTGTAGCCACCAGGAGCGCCAGCGTCGTTCACAGTTAAAATGGCTACTTTCACTGGTGCGGAGCGTGCTCGCTGTGTGTTTTGTTTTCATAAAATGAACTCTGCAACTTTTTATTTCCACAGATCGATGAAGATGACCGAGATGGGATGGTTTACTACCAGCAAGAAGGTGCACCACCTCATTTCCTCACGGAAGTTCGGGGTTTCCTCGATAATCGCTTCCCAGGTCGGTGGATTGGCCAATCACATGGCCACCTCGCTCCCCAGACTTGACACCACTGGATTTCTTTCTCTGGGGTTCCATTGAAGATCGTGTGTATGTTCCTCCCCTACGAAACAATTTGTCCGACCTGAAAAAATCGAATCTACGCTGCCGTTGCACAAGTTGCGCCCGATTTGATGCAACGAGTGTGGGGAGAAGTTGACTACCGGTGGCATGTTTACCGCATGACAAATGGTATTCACAGCGAACCAAAATTACACTTGACACTTTTATGTGAAACTTGAGACCGATTATGTAAGTAATCTTAATAAATATCTATATCATTCCAAAGTTGTAGCCATTTTTACTCACCCTGTATTTAACGGGAAGCTTACAGTAATAGGACAAGACTTAGGTTACTCTTTCCATGTGTTTCAAGTTTTGCGTACGTGTGATTATTAATATATATTTTTTAAAGCATAAATCTTTTTCTTAGGGCTTTAGGACTGGTCGACAACGAAGTCATTAGAGCCGAGGGAGAATTGGGGAAAAAGAACGGGAAGGAATTCGGCGATGACTTTTAAATGAAGCAACCTGGCGTTCGATGGAAAACGAAAATGCACGCATGGGGAATCGAATCGACGACATCCCGAATGCGAGGTCAGAGGGTTAACCACCTCCCCCACCACGCTGGTAGCTGGCAAGCAAAGGCGAGAGAAGGGCCAGGATCTCGAAAGGGCACATCTCGTCCAATCGTAATACAGCACTGCCCACTGTTCCACGACGCCCTATTCTCAATGGGCGTGATTGGATTCCAGATATTAATGCGAACAACAAAGAACTAACTACAATTATAATAAGATTGTAAGCGGGAAATAATCTGAAAACTGAAGATTTTTTTTAAAGAAAAAATGAGTTTGGTTAATAGACAGGGAATTAACCGTTTGTAAGTTATTAGTAGTTACTGAGTAGTTTGATAGAAACTACTATAAGGATATTGAAGGTGCTTTGAAGAATGTACGGCCCACTATGACAGCCCTGATACCTTCTGAGGAAATTTTATATGAAGAATTATGTTTAGTACGACCAGAGTTGATTAATTGTGGATTTCTATATTTTTCTTGTGTTTAGTTTAAATTTGTGTATATACGTCACGCAAATTAACCTTATTTTATGTACAAAAATCTGTGTAAATGCTTTGTAATGTGTTCAAGGACGGTGTTATACATGAAACATTGTGAGCTAAGTGTCTGGAGGATAATTTGCAGTGGTTTGGTCTGGTTTATGTTATTATTTTTTGTAGTAAATGCACGCAAACAGTATCAACTTTCATTTCAAGATGTTTTCTAATGATTGTCAGTGATTTTGTATAGTTTGTAATTCTTTTTGTATGGATTTAATTGTTAAAGTATTGTTAGAATTCGAGAAACGTCGGTCGGAACTCTTTGAATTATTGTGGATTTTTTTTTATAGTGTCTATACAAACAGACAGCGGAGACGAGTGGTTGGTTTTGACTGTTACTGTTGAAAGTTTGTTTCGAGTAATAAGAATTTTTGTTTGTGAGTTTAGTCGCTGAGATATTTGTGTATCTTTGTATTTAGTATCTACACGATGACTTGCTGTATAATGTTATTATAGAGCGCACGGAATAACAAACAAAAGTGTGAAGTGATTGTTAGGACTTGTTATTTAAAGCAACCAAAAGCTTATCAACATGATCCTGGGCGTAAAATAAGGTATGCTTCATTTTAACGGAAAGCTGAGTAATATAGGAAAAGCTGCGCAGAAATTTAATTCTTGCACAGTATTAATTGTTGCTCATTATTAATTGTTGCACAGTATTAATCATGCCTTACCAAAGTAAGTTAGATGGCGCAGTCAAAGTGTTTGTAGGTATTGCGTGCTACTTCAGTTTAGTGGCCAGCGCTCTATACCGACTATTAGAAATTTTCTTGTCAGTGATTTTTTGATGGTGGCCAGAAACAATTATCATCACTGGTTTGGTTCACTTCAACATTCTTGCAGGTCAATCGTTGCGAATAACTTGAGCAGAAGATGAAGTTTCATCTCTGTCCAGAAAGATTTCCTAAGAGCTCTTGGATCTATGTACGTTTTTAGTGCCATCAGTTGCCGTCAACATGTGCTCAATGGATCCGACCGTCCTGACGGCAGCTACATAGGGCTTGGTGTCAGCAATAGAGCTGTAAAAGTAACGAGAAGTTCTGTACCCGTATGTATTCGTTACTAAACCAATCAATACCCATTACTTTCGAATCGTTACTTTCGGTACAATTGAGCGCTAGCATGAAGCATCGCATCGCATATGGGACGACTTCGTTCGTACTTGGTAAAGTTTAAGTAAATTGTGTATTTAGTAAAATAAGTTTGGGTAAGTTGTTCGTTTGGATAAAACTTAAAGTAATTAGCACATGGATCTTACGGTAAACCTATGAATGTACAATTGATTTACTGTAATGAATATTATGTACGAAAGA
This sequence comes from Vandiemenella viatica, assembly GCA_031002005.1. Lineage (NCBI taxonomy): Eukaryota > Metazoa > Arthropoda > Insecta > Orthoptera > Morabidae > Vandiemenella > Vandiemenella viatica. Next base: position 272,745,870 of record CM061919.1, read on the forward strand.
ATAATCTAATTTCGAAACAAACACCTGTTTGCATATAAAAAAAAACCTGTTCTTTCACCTGACAGTAACATATCTAGTGACAATAACTAATGACGGATATTTTTTAAAGTAGCCGACTCAAAAACCCTGCATAAAAGCCTGATATGATAATGGGATATGTATTTAACAAATATTATAATCTCATCAAAGTATTTCGTTTTTTAAATAGGTGGTTTGACCACTGTCTTCCTTTACTGTTTTCATTTATTTTTGTAAATTCTTCATGTTTTTGTGATAGACTTGTTAGAATAAATGTTGCCATACCATCAAGTCGGGCCTGCAGGCAGAGTGCTACTGACTCCCGCTTTCATTGTTTCATTTTAAAAACTTCAATATTCAAAACATTTAAATCAAAAACAAAGGTGCAGGACAAACATGCGATTAGATTTGCAATTGCTGTTGCGTCGAGGTTACAACAAACATTCAACATTAAAGCCAGTACCGCATTGATCACATGGATCCTGCAGTAAAAATACAATAACTAATAGCAGGCAAAAGGAATAAAGTCATTGTACGTTGTTTGTTTGTTTATGGAATTCTGGATCTGCAAACAAGGGCTGTTAGATATGTTTCTGGAAACTCCCGCAGAACGCAATCAGTAACAGATATGATAAAACAGCTGGAATGGGATTCATTGGAAGACAGGAGGAGGGTGAAGAGGGTCATGGGGGTGTACAAGGCGTATATTGGACTTGAGGCGTGGAAAGATACTGGTGTAAGAATTGAAAGTAAGGCTCGGAAGGGAAAAGATGACCATGACCACAAGCTGGCACTCGATTTCAGGCACAAGGGTGTGGGAAGATTCTCTTTTCTGGGTAAGGGTGTCGGGGTTTGGAATAGGTTACCAAGGGGAATGATGAATAATTTACCAAAAACGTTGAAAGAATTCAAAGTTAAAATTTGTAGAGGGCAAATGTAGGTGGGTGCAGGAAAGGGAGGAAGATCAGTGTGTAGGGAAATTGCCACCGGAGCGTGCGCTCCATTGCAATTTAATTAAATATTATTAGAACAAAACAAACTATTAGACAACTCTTTTATATTGTAAATTACACTATAAAATAAAATAGAAGGTATCAAATCTTAAATTTAACAAATTTAATAAATGTTTGAAATCAATAAACTTCAGTAATGAACGATCAATGAAAAAACTAAATATCTCAAATTATTGATACAAATTTTCTATTTACAAATTATGCACTGTAAATTTTAATGTTAAGCAAAATGAAAACTACAAAATTAGTCTTCACGTTGTCAAACAGTTACCTGCGTGCGGTAGCTGGAACGTGTTCGTACGTATACGACAAATGCGAGTAACGAAACATGCGAGTAACGAAATGAATTTATGAGTAACGATTCGGTACTTCGAGTCAGGAGACGAACCCGTTGGTAACGAATACATTTTACAGCGGCCCTAAAACCATAGCTCATCAAAGGCAGCCGACTCCTAATAGTGGTGAAGAGGAAGTGAGCGACTGCTCTGCATGTTTTGCAGTTAGTTGTGTGTTACCGAGCGTTGTGGGTGAGTGGTTAACGCTCTGGCCTCGCATTCGGGAGGACACGGGTTCGAATCCCCGTCCGGGCATCCAGATTTGGGTTTTCCATGGTTTCCCAAATCACTCCAGGCGACTGCCGGGATACTTCCTTCAAAAAGAACATGGCCGAATTCCTTCCCGTTTCTTGTCTCCAGTCCCATCCCACCTCCAATGATCTTGACGTCGACGAGGCGTAAAGTCATAAGTAAAAAAAAAAAAAAGAAAAAAAAGTTGTGTGCTTGTGGTTTCGTTTCTGATAGCGATCCGCACATTAACAAATTGATGAACAGCTGCCAACCTGTCACTACACATTAAACAGAATTAAGGTTTACTATCTTCAAAAAAACCGTAACTGGCCAAATCTGAAGTGATATTGTTGCATAACACTACGTGTCTAATTTGTAATGTCGAGCCTCTGCTGTCATTGATTTTCCATCACCTCTCCATTTGTGAGACATTTCATGCAGCCGTTTTGGAAGACAGGGACGGTTGGCAAATTCCTGCTGGCGTCCTGTTGTCGGCGAGGTTGTTTTGTTTGACGCAGGTAGAGATGCCACTCCCGGAGGCGGGGGGTGAGAGTGGTCAAGCTGTCGGGGGCACTTGGGGGGCTGGACCCCGTGTAGTCCGCATGTGTGTGTGTACGCGGACTTGTCAAAGAAACGTGGAGGACGCGTTTTTGTCATGACATCATTTGTCGTGCTGTTTTTCGTCATGTGCTGCCAAGAATGAACCCATCTAGTTGGTGGATGGCATTGAAAGGTGTTTCATCATTGTGAAGGAAATATCGAGGTCACGGACAGCTTACTCCATAACGATAAGTGATAAAAATTCATATAAACATTTACCCAGTATACGCCCAAACTGATGGAGTTTCGTGCTCTCCCTAGCCGGGAACATTTTGTTTATTGTCTGTCAGTTTCTGTTCTTTTTTTCTTTGCTGGCTGAGTCCAATTTTTCGTGTAATCTTAAACAAACATGTATTTCTTTGTGATTTATTTTATAAATGTACTATTTTCTTTTAATTCCGCACTCGTGTTGTTCTTTTGTAATTAGAAGGTGTAATTTAAATTTAAGCCTGCTTTTTGCAATTAAAAATTAATATTAAAAGAACATTTTCTTAATAAATAACATCTTGCATCTCATGCACGTAAATGTTTTCTCGGCATAACGAGCCTAGACATTTCAAATTGCAAGTACTTGTAAATGTCGCAGAATAGTTGCACGACTCCCTGGTTCATAGTACGTACTCACAAATTCCGTATCACTTTGTAAGTGCCACATCTTTCTTTGTGTGTCTGCATGTGTGTGTAAAATAGGGGAACGGTAGAAATCAAAACTTTTAGACTGATTTATTTTTGATTGTATATTCATTCTGCTCCATTCATTTAGTCTAGTTTTGTTAACACTTCAGAATTACATAGCTGCGTCTCAGAAAATCGTATCTTACCCCCCCCCCCCCCTTCTTTCTGTTACGGTTTTACGCCTCTTCGATGTCGCGGCCATTAGAGACGAGGAAGGATGGACTGAAGGCAAGAGTGGGAAGCAATTCTACTCTTGAAGAAACCATCCCGAAATTCGCTTCAAGTGACTTCGGGAAACATAATTCTCCATAGCTAATATTAATTATGGTTGTATTTGCTTATAAAATGTGACGAGTGTTCCATTGGTGCAGCATGTTTAAATGCAGAATAATTAGAAAATGAATTGCCACCTCCCCAAAACACGATGAACAAACATCTTTGTTTTCACGTGGGAGGAACTCGGGGGGTTAAAATATTTATTAATATCAAATATATATATAAAATTTAGATAACAATTTTAATAAATGAAATTAACCGAGAAGGATTGGCTAGTCAAGAAACAGCTGCAGAAACAAACAAATTGTTATTGGAAGAATGGCAGCAAAGGTGGAATGTCAGCACAACAGGAAGAAGGACATATGATATCTTTCCAAGTGTCTGTGAAAGACTCAAAATGTCGCATCTTCTCCCATCGCCTGGGCTGGTACATTACTTAACGGGTCATGGCCCTTACAACAGTGAACTGCAAAGAAGAGGAATAGTGTACAGCGGTAGCTGTGACTGCGGAAACGAGGGCACTGCGGAACATGTTGTATGGGAATTTGTTTCAACAGCGGAACAAAGAGCGCCATACCAGCAAATATTACAGGGCAGGCGCATTTTTGACATATTGCGTGACCAGGAATTGTGGTACTTTCTTGATGCAGCTTGCAATCTGGCCTCACAAGCAGCCAAAGAAACGGTTTCACAGAAACCGTTTCAACCGACAGCGACCAGCGACCGAGCAGTGATAATTCCCGAAGAAAGAAACTCCAGATGGGTCGAAGGAGGAAGCCTCTACTTCCAGAAGTCATACCGAGCGTGGAAGTGTAACGGTTAGCGTTCTCGCCTCGCATTCGGGAGGACAGCGGCTCGAATCCCCGTCCGGGCATCCAGATTTGGGTTTTCCATGGTTTCCCAAATCACTCCAGGCAAATGCCGAGATGCTTCCTTCAAAAGGCCATGGCCGAATTCCTTCCCATTCCTTGCCCCCCATCCTTTCCCGTCTCTAAAGACCTCGCTGTTGAGAGACGTAAAGCAGTTAAAAAAAAAAAAAAAAACAGAAGTCATCTCCTGAGGGAGGTAAGTTACTCCGAAGTGGCTGTGCCGGGAGATAAATGTGAAAAAGTGTCGTAAATATACAAAGTGTGAAACAGTGGGACAACAGTGAAATAAGTGATTTGTGTATGTGAAAGTTTCTTTGTTTAATTATATTAGTAGTATCTGTGTGTGAACGTAAGTTATTCAAATTACTAATTTACAGTATATATGTATATATCAACAAAAAAAAAAACCACTAACACATATCATATACATTCTTACACATTGTTAATTTAATTATGTAACTAATTTTTGTGAAATTTGATAAGTTTAAGCGTTACAAACTAGTTTTACATCCTGAACAATATTTAGCTATTACCTGAAATCTATAATTTTATCTTATGTACCTCTTGTAATATATTTGAAATATGGGCCCAGAGTAGAAACTAGGTGCTGGGCTATTATGTACCAGGATATAAATATAAAAAATAAAAAAAATAAAAAATAGTTAAGAAAGTACCGCGAATTGATCATTTAAAAACCCCGCTTAAAGGGATTGTCAAAATTATTTTTGTTGCGAAGTTGGCAAAACTGTCCTTTGTACTGACGCCAAGTTTGAGCGCTATCTCTATTTCAGTTTGTTTACAGTGCTCATTGTTGTCAGTTCATCTCAACTGTTCTTAGTAATTTTTTCAAAGGATAAAAATACGAAGAAATAATGTGTCTCAAATTTTGCATTGCAAATAGAATTTCGTATGCCGAATCGCTAAAAATCTCAGAAGCCTTACCGTGAATCGACTTTCGCAAAAAAAAACCTGCGTGTGGTTGAGACAGTGAATTCAAAAAGGGGTCAAGATGGGATTGAAGATTCGCCTGGCTCTGGTCAGCCATCAACGTCTTCAACTAAAGTCAACATCGCTAAAGTGAAGGAAATGGTGACTAAAAATCGTCATTTATTTTTCAGAGATAGCCGAAATAACAACGTCAAAGTCGGTCAAGAGTCAAGGCGATGTTGACTGTCTCCGTTGATTATTGCGGTGTTGTGCACTCGGTGCCAGAAGGTCGGACAGTAAATAAAGAACATAACGTGAGCGCTGTGCTGCATTTGAGAGAGCAAATTAGGCGAAAAGGAGTCAGATCTGAGGAAAGAAACTCATGGATTTTGCACCATCTCATAAGGCTGTCATTGTGAACAAATTTCTGGCCAGAAACTCAACAAATACAATAGAACAACCGCCTGATATGGCTCCGGTCGATCTTTTTCTCTTTCCGAAACTCAGATTAACACTTCGAGGCGCCCGTTTTCAGTCGATTCAAGACATAAAAGAGAATTCGCGGTGATAACTGAAGTGATTCCAGAAGAAGCGCTTAAAAATGATTTGATGATCGGATTATTCCTCGGCATAAGCGTATTATTTCGAAAGGGACTTATAATAAATTTGGATGAATAAAAATATTCTGTTTTATTGACCAATTCCTGGTACTTTTCTGACAGAGCAGTATTTTTAAAATGACATTAATTGTGATCACTTTCAGCAAAGATTTCTGGAAACGTATAAAATTTTCTTTCTCGAATGCAATTTACATTCACTCAAAATATAAGAAATATCAATTGTTTAACAGCAGTTGGAACAGAGTTTTTATCAAAACTGGTAACGAGCTACTAAAAACATTCAAAAAGATTTACTATAAAATATTAAGAAAATTAACGAAAACACCAGCTATTATGAGATAAAACAATATTATTGAACTGTTTGGGATTTAATCGAATGAGAAGCCATCTCGCGATCATAAACAGACAACTGCTAACAGACTGACCGAGAACACATCTGGGAGATCCGTTTCAGGAAAACCAAAGTTGGTATTCGCTGTAGTTACCGTACCCAGTACTGAGGCCATTTTCACTCAGATTTGTGCCATTTCTCTGCCAGCCAAAAGCAAATGTGAGAAAACTCAACGATATTTGAAAAAGCAATGCGCAAATTCGACCACAACATGTCTCCACATGGTCTGCGAGGGAGCAATAAATGAAAAGTCAAAATGTTGTAGGAATCTTCTGTGATGAACCTGAGACTTTTCTTGACTATACCGCTGATAAAATTGTTTGGCATCATGCTCTCCGACTAGTGTTAAGGCTCGACGGAGGCTGCACGCGATCCTGTTCCTCAGGGATCGATTCTGGGCCCGCCGTTAGTGGCCTCGCGCTCTGGTTGGATGGTATCCCGGATGGCAGGGCTGGCAGTATCGTATATTTAAAAGACGCGTCATTACCAAGTTGAGGACGGGCGCGCCTGTGCGGTAGGCTGCCCCGCGGATTACGGCTCTCGTTGGCCTTAATGACTCCCTCGCAGTAACGCCGATGCCTCCACACTGAGATCCGTTACTGCCAACTGCACCGCCCTAAACTCTAACTGCTGCTCAATGCGCGCCTGAATCGCACATGTATTCTCCACGATACAATCTCAAGTTCGGGGACCAATCACTCCAATGTCGGCGGCCAGCTTCGATTTCACCATTTCAGACTTTATCCACCGCGATTTAAATGCACTGTCATAATCAGTGGTTCATTTTAATTAATTGAGTAACGGAAGTCCGTGGAGGACGACGTGTAGCCCCTAAAATGTCGTCTCGCACGCTTTGCGCTGCCGCCTGGCTCGAGATGCTGTAGCATAACTCTAATAATTCAAAGTATTTAGCTTTTTCCCAAAATCCACGGATACGTTAATGACTGCGATTTATTTACGCACTGATCAATTAATACAGTGTCTTCACTGTCATTAAATTAGATATAAAAGTACTGCCGATCTACACAAACAGTCAACTACTTCCATCGCGCGCTATTATAATTCCATTCTCACCGCCTTGTTGTTCTGCGGTCTACTTCTCTCTTACAGTATTACCAACCTGTAAAAATATAATACAGCCAAAACACTTAAAACTACCCCATTCTGTTCTAGATATTATACTTTATTGTGAAGCCTTATATATATATATATAAACTTATTTATTATAATATTATTTTCTGGTTATATCTGAGCGCACAAAATCACTCACCTAATCACGAGATGCATACTTATTCCTTTTATTTTCATGTTCCATAGAGAACACAAATCAGAAATTAGATTGTTTGCAGATGACATAATGCTATACAAAAGGACCAAAACGGTAGAGGACTGTAAACAGTTGCAGGGTGATGTGGACAGGATAGGGAAGACAATAAATGCGAAAAAGAATCGGCTTAGTAGATACACAAATAAAAAACTAAAGGTTGATTATGTTTATAAGGTTGCTTGTTCAAGACTTGAAATGTAAATATCTTGCATTACATTTGATAACAGCTTAACTGGGCAGATCACATTGGAGAGGTGGTAGGAAAAGGTTTCAAAATTCTGCAGTTATTGGAGAAAGTGATGAGACAATGAGCGAGAGAAGTAAAGGAATTGGGTTACAAAACTTTGGTCAGACCATTGCTCGAATATGGTAGTGTAGTATGGGACCCACATTTTGAGTATCAAATACAGGAGTTGGAGAGGGTGCAAAGAAGGGCTGCTAGATTTGTTTCTGGAATAAAAGAGCTGGAATGGGATTCATTGGAAGACCGGAGTAGGGTGAAGAGGGTCACGGGAGTGTATTGGTGATGAGGCGTAAGAATGAAAAGTATTGCATGGAAGGGAAAAGATGACCATGACCACAAGCTGGCACTCGATTTGAGGCACAAGGGTGTAGGAAGATTCTCTTTTGTGGGTAAGGGTGTCAGTGATTAGAGTAAGTTACCAAGAGAAATGACGAATAATTTACCGAAAACGTTGAAAGAATTTATAGTTGAAATTTGTAGAGGAGAAATGTAGGTGGGTGCAGGGAAGGGGGATGATGGGTGTGTAGGGAAATTGGTATCGGAGCGTGCGCTCGATCGAAATTTAATTAAAATTAAATTAAAGAACCGATAATATTTGTTTGACGGCACACATTCTACCTGCATGAAACGCCGTGTACAGGTAGTTTGTTGTGGACAGATATGTTTCGGTTGCGGCTACTAAAAGCGTCAAAGACTTTATCCTCATAATCTGATGTAGAAACGTTTAATTCGTTTCTGGATACAAAACACTGAAAGGGGTTACAAAAGCCGAGCAGAGAATAAACAAAGTCACGTGACTGGAGATATAAAGTGCCGCTGCGTGTTCAATTAGTGCGTGCGGAGCTCTAATTACAATTAATAACGGCAGTCGGCAGGTGATTCAATCAATCAATCCAGATTACCCAGAAAAGATGCAAAATACTGTGTAAATGAAAAATAAATTTGTTTGCCAGGAATCTGTATGATGCTCGTTTGGAAAATGTAAAGAATGAATAGAGCGCTCGGAATTGAATTAAACACATCGGTGTGTATTGAAAGCTCGTGAAGGGCGAGCTGGGAATGCTGGCTATGCAGACTGATACACACATTCGGTGACCCCTAACCATCAACCATTCGCTTCCTAACCACTCCGCGAAACCATTTCCAACCGTCGCCTGGAATATTACGGGAATATTAGGGTGAGATATGACTGCTCGCATCCTACCACGACCAGTTGTCTTCGCAGTACTCTTAAAATAAACTAAAAGTGGAAATTTGTCATATGCAATCCAGGCAATATTTCGTTTGCGAGGCAATAAATGATGTCAAATTAATACTATGGTGAAACCAAGGAAAATGGAAGCGGTTTCTAGGCGATATAAATAACAAAGGAAAATATACTGGTATCTAAATGTAATAGTAATGCTGAACAAAAATTAAGACCAAACCGAGGACTATATTTGGAAATAGAAAAATTAACTAGTTATAATGAGGAAAAGAAGACTGCAATTTTACGGGCACATATACAGAGTGGATAAGTAATAGACTAACGAAACAGATCTTCACCTTACTGAACAGATACAATATGCAAACGCACATGGTTCACTGAAACCGAAAAGGAGCATGAAAAACGCTGAAGTAAAAAAAATAGACAATAGAACACTCTTTACAGAAATAATTCAAACCACAGGTTTTCAGGAATGATAGAAATTAAAATGAATCCAGTAAGAAAAGGAATCAACACGCACAAGGAATGAAGGAAGTTTGGAAACAAAGATAATTATATTCAAAGAAACAGCCAAAGTTGATTTATTGTACCCTCCAAACGCGTTATTCGTAAGAAGAAGAAGAAAGGAAAGGGAAATAAACCCACCACGTAACAAAGTATGCGACGAGAGAAAACACGAAAGGGGGACAAACAATTCACTAAATAATTTCCTAAGCACGATATCTATTGACTGGAGAAAGGTGTCACGTGTCAGCCTTCGCACGCAAAATAACAGTCACCAGACATACGTATAATCAGAAAAAATTCAAGGTTATGTCCACAATTTAATAGCTAGGAAACTGCTATCAAATTAATTGCTATAATATGTTCATTAAGTTTGCTTTTCGTAGCGTTTCATAGTTAAAAAATTATCGGTAAACTTTACAGTTGAAAAAACGGGGAACTTCTTATCCGTAACATGTTGCGAATGAAAGCAAACATAAAAAACTTAAATTATTCGTGGTCCCTGCTGTAACCACGAATAGGAATTGTCATTCCGGCCTACCCTAAATTTCAATAACACTTTCTATAACGTTGTTGCTTGACCAAAGTTTATGCTTTACGGGTTTATTTGCTTTTTTACCACTTTCGTTAACGGTCTTTGTTCATGTTCGCTGTACGTGAGTTATTTTATTTACTAGCTGTTACCCGCGACTTCGTACGCGTGGACTTGGAGTTTCATTGCCAGAATTGGATATAGAAAACTGTTAGTAACGTAAGATTTGTCCCAAACAACACCGAGTCGACATAATATGATGGAAAGCCATCATTATATCATCCTATCGTCTAATCTGTCTCATGAAGAGAATCAATTTACAACATATTTAAAAACAGAAAAGTAAGCGAAGGTGCGGGGATGTGTGTGTGGGGGGGAGGGGGGGGGGAGGGGGGGGGAGGGGGGGTTAACTGATGGCAGCTATATTTCAGCCTTGGTTTTTTTCTTCTTTCTTCAACCTGAGCATCTGAATCTTATAATCTAATAGCAGCACATAGTCTTCTAGACCTGCACCTTAGGCCAGGTTTACGTCCGTAAGGAACTGTCAAAAAGGAAGACAAATTGGTGCCAGAAACTTTTATACAGACACAAATGAATAGTACAGTGCAGAGCAAATTGACTTCTATACAAAATAATAAGTTTTGTTTCTTATCGAAATTTATTAACAAATCAAACACTAACAGACTGCGCTACTGAGCAACCAACGTAACATTACAGACTAATCTGTCTGTCTTTCATCATTCGATAAGTTCTTAAAATTTCGTGACTAAAACTGTTATTCATATCGAAAAAATGTCCTATGTCCTTCCTACACTATTTATTGTTACATTCCATCAATATTGATATAGCCATTTAGTCGGTCAAAACGTAACAAAAAGACAGAAACTTACTTCCACAATTATAATATAGTAGCTGGTATCCACAACTTCGTTCGTGATTGTAATGTATTCATATTGACAGCTGTAGACATCTAACCACCATAGTGCACGATGGGAGACTGGATACTATTACCACACACAAATACCAGTCTTCTGCGCTATGTAGTTCCGGCAGCAAAGTAAAATTTACGGATACACACAAGTCTTTGGATGAAATACGAAAATATTCATGATCGACCAATTTCAAACACCATATCTCACACACTCCCACAGTTACCGAATTTCGGCCAACGTTGTGATCGATGGGTGACTCTGTGTTACTACCACACAAAAACGCCGGTAATCTGCGATTGATAGTTTTCACTCAAAAGTGATACACCGTGACACATGCGTCTTTGGCAGAAATATGAAATTGCCGCAGGTCGACCATTTTCATCCCCCATATCTTCCACACCCCCATAGCTACAGACATCTAACAACCATAGTGCACGACAACAGACACGATTCTACCACCACACATAAACACCAATGCTCTATGCTATGTAGTCGTGGCAGAAAACAGAAATCTGCGGAGACACATGCCTATCGTCGAAATACGAAAATATCCTTGGTCGGCCACTTACAACCATCATATATCCCACACAACCACAGTTTCAGAAATTCGGGCGCTGTTGTGATCGAAAGGTGACTCTGTGATACTACCACACACAAACGCCAGAGATCTGTGATCGATAGTTTTCGCTGAAAAGTGATACACCATGACACTTTTGTCTTTGGCAGAAGTATGAAATTGCCACAGATCGACCACTTTCAACCCCCATTTCTCCCACACCCCAATAGCTACCGACATCTAACAACCATAGTGCACTACATGAGATACGATTCTACTACCAAACACAAACACCAATGCTCTATGCTATGTAGTTGTGGCAGAAAAGTGACATATGCGGAGACAGTCCAAATACGAAAATATCCTTGGTCGGTCCACTTACAACCACCATATCTACCACAGTACCACAGTTTCTGAAAATCGGCCGCTGTTGTGATCGAAAGGTGACTCTGTGCTACTACTACACACAAACGCCAGTTATCTGTGATCTATAGTTTTCGCTGAAAAGTGATACACCATGACACTTTTGTCTTTGGCAGAAGTATGAAATTGCCACAGGTCGACCACTTTCAACCCCCATATCTCCCACACCACCATAGCTTACCGGACATCTAACAACCATAGTGCACTACATGAGATACGATTCTACTACCAAACACAAACATCAATGCTCTATGCTATGTAGTTGTGGCAGAAAAGTGACATATGCGGAGAAAGTCGAAATACGAAAATATCCTTGGTCGGCCACTTACAACTACCATATCTACCACAGTACCACAGATTCTGAAAATTGGCCGCTGTTGTGATCGAAAGGTGACTATGTGCTACTACTACACACAAACGCCAGTTATCTGTGATCTATAGTTTTCGCTGAAAAGTGATACACCATGACACTTTTGTCTTTGGCAGAAGTATGAAATTGCCACAGGTCGACCACTTTCAACCCCCATATCTCCCACACCACCATAGCTACCGACATCTAACAACCATAGTGCACTACATGAGATACGATTGCTACTACCAAACACAAACATCAATGCTCTATGCTATGTAGTTGTGGCAGAAAAGTGACATATGCGGCAGACAGTCGAAATACGAAAATATCCTTGGTCGGCCACTTACAACCACCATATCTACCACAGTACCACAGATTTCTGAAAATTCGGCCGCTGTTGTGATCGAAAGGTGACTATGTGCTACTACTACACACCAACGCCAGTTATCTGTGATCTATAGTTTTCGCTGAAAAGTGATACACCATGACACTTTTGTCTTTGGCAGAAGTATGAAATTGCCACAGGTCAGACCACTTTCAACCCTCATATCTCCCACACCACCATAGCTACCGACATCTAACAACCATAGTGCACTACATGAGATACGATTCTACTACCAAACACAAACATCAATGCTCTATGCCTATGTAGTTGTGGCAGAAAAGTGACATATGCGGAGACAGTCGAAATACGAAAATATCCTTGGTCGGCCACTTACAACCACCATATCTACCACAGTACCACAGTTTCTGAAAATTCGGCCGCTGTTGTGATCGAAAGGTGACTATGTGCTACTACTACACACAAACGCCAGTTATCTGTGATCTATAGTTTTCGCTGAAAAGTGATACACCATGACACTTTTGTCTTTGGCAGAAGTATGAAATTGCCACAGATCGACCACTTTCAACCCCCATATCTCCCACACCCTCATAGCTACCGACATCTAACAACCATAGTGCATCTACATGAGATACGATTCTACTACCAAACACAAACATCAATGCTCTATGCTATGTAGTTGTGGCAGAAAAGTGACATATGCGGAGACAGTCGAAATACGAAAATATCCTTGGTCGGCCACTTACAACCACCATATCTACCACAGTACCACAGTTTCTGAAAATTCGGCCGCTGTTGTGATCGAAAGGTGACTATGTGCTACTACTACACACAAACGCCAGTTATCTGTGATCTATAGTTTTCGCTGAAAAGTGATACACCATGACACTTTTGTCTTTGGCAGAAGTATGAAATTGCCACAGATCGACCACTTTCAACCCCCATATCTCCCACACCCCCATAGCTACCGACATCTAACAACCATAGTGCACTACATGAGATACGATTCTACTACCAAACACAAACACCAATGCTCTATGCTATGTAGTTGTGGCAGAAAAGTGACATATGCGCAGACAGTCGAAATACGAAAATATCCTTGGTCGGCCACTTACAACCACCATATCTACCACAGTACCACAGTTTCTGAAAATCGGCCGCTGTTGTGATCTAAAGGTGACTCTGTGCTACTACTACACACAAACGCCAGTTATCTGTGATCTATAGTTTTCGCTGAAAAGTGATACACCATGACACTTTTGTCTTTGGCAGAAGTATGAAATTGCCACAGGATCGACCACTTTCTACCCCCATATCTCCCACACCCCCATAGCTACCGACATCTAACAACCATAGTGCACGACAGGAAAGACGATTCTACTACCACACACAAACACCAAAGGTCTATGTTATGTAGTTGTGGCAGGAAAGAGAAGTAATACGGAGATACGAATTTTTGGTCGAAATATGAAAACGCCCTGCACTTACCAACTTTAATCATTATATCTCCCACATCCCCACAGCTATCGGCATTCGGCCAACGTTGTGCACGACAGGAAACTCCATGCTACTTCCACCCACAAACATCAGTGATCTGTGCTAGGTAGTGTTGGCTGAAAAGTGAAATATAGTAAAAAACACGTCTATTTTTATATATATATAAGATTTTATTTTATTTTAATGGCATTTGGTTAGAGACCATACAGCCAATCTAAATTTTTACAAAGCTTCTTACATCCATTTGCGTAACTTATCTATTTACACATTCCTTATCTATATTAGGTAAAACTTATTACAATCTTGTGGAATGTATATGCTATTTACAATATTCAAATTTCAAGTGCCTTCTTAAGTACCATAATCTAAAAGCGTTGCTAGACGATACATCAACTAGACTTAGTAATCGGCGGTTCTGTATATCCATTATTTTCTATTTAATAATCTAAATCACCGTATTTCTTTGACAAATCATCTGTAGAGGATTGATCTATCTGGTGTTTGCCTCAATCGGTAGATTGGTGAGGGTACTGTTAATTTTGCCAAGCTAGTTGTGCTTGCGCGGAAATGGGGTTGTTCTGTGGTTTGGGCTTTAGGTTTGAAGTATAGTCATTTCCTGTTTTAACTTACAAGATTGGTTAGAATTCTATCCCTCCATCTTTTAAGTATCTGGCGAGGATGCTAAGTACTACTTTGTAGTTGCTGGAAAGTAGGAGGGTTACGTTTGTCGGAAAGGGGAAGCCGTTCTTGGCAAGATCTTTAATCATTTGGTCCTGGAGTTGTTGGTATTTATTGCATGAAAAAATTATGTGATTGATGTCTCCTATTGCCTGGTCTGAGCAGTCGCAGTATGGGGAATCTCTCAACCCTATTCGGTGTAGGTGGCTGGGGAAGTTACCGTGGTTAAAACGGGCTCTCGATATCGTAGTGATTAATCGTCTGCTACTGTTCCAATTGTAAAACCAAGGTTTTGGAGATATGTGCGGTTGAATGGTTGCATAATATGAGGCTTTGATTTTTGAGGAGATCGTCCATTCCTCTTGCCATTTTTCCTTGGCTCTTACTTTGATATTATGTGTTATATTCGAGATCGGGAGTTGCATGTTGATTACCTCTCCCTCATGGATAGCTTGTTTTGCCAGGGCGTACACCCGTTCGTTATGCTTGATGCCGCTGTGAGATGGGATCCACATCAGAGTAGTCGCAATGCCAAGTTCCCGGTTCCGTTTCAGTTGTAGAATTTCCAGTACAATAGTTTGAGTATGGCTATTCCACGTAGTATTTTGTAAGCTCTTTAGTGCGCTGAGGGAGTCCGTCAGGATGACGACTTTGTCCATGTTGGTACTTTGGCTATATCTGATGGCTTCCAGCAGGGCTTTTGCTTCAGCTGTATAGATGGATGCCTCTTCGGGTAGCGAAAATTGAGTCGATTTACCTGTGTTGGGACAGAAATATGCCGCTCCTACTCTATTATTTCCAGTGGTTTTCGATCCGTCTGTGAATATTTTAAGAGTGCTGTTGTCTGGTTTTGATAGGAATCTGGATATCTTGTGGATCAAATTTCCGGATTTGGCTTCCTCCCAGAGGATTGTGTGGGTTCTTTCTAGACGAAGCTCGAAAGGTTCTTGAAAGATTGGGAGCATATTATACGAGGATAGTTTGTCTTTGTATTTTAGCCAGAATTTATAGGCGTTTAACAGGGGAAGACGAGCTCGACTTTTGGCTCTATTTGCTATGGTTGATAACCTCTCGAGACGTTCATGAATATGGTGGTTATTGAGTGATAATCTTTCCATTAAAAATTTTTCAGTTAGGTATGCTCGTCGAATGTGGAGCGGAGGTTCCCCTGATTCTACTAGTAATGCGTTTGTGGGAGTGGACCGAACGGCTCCTAAGCAGGCTCTAAGGCAGCGTGATTGTAGTCTATCTAGTTTGTTCAGGGCATCTTTCCTAGCGTTTTGATAAAACATGCTGCCGTAGTCGATTAGCGGTCTGATCAGAGATCGATATATCAGGAGTAGGCTTTGAGGGTGAGCGCCCCACCAGACGCCAGATACCATTTTTATTATGTTGAGGCGGGAGATGGCTTTTGTTATCAGTTGATCTATGTGTTGGGCCCAGTTGAGGCGATGGTCCAGTATCATCCCGAGGAATCGGCCTTGTCTTTTCAGAGTTAGATTATATGGCCCTAACTGTAGGTTGCTGGAGTTGTAGAGGATTTTCCTTTTGGAGAAGTAAACCACTGATGACTTTGCGTTTGATAGGTCTAGTGCGTTGTTATGTAGCCAAATGGAAAGGGCTGTCATAGCTTCGGTCAAAAGAATGAGGACTTCATCCTGAGTATCGCCGATGGCGTAGATCACCACATCGTCTGCGAATTGTAAAGAGATGATTCTAGTCGGAAGATGAGAATTAATGTCCATTGAGTATATCAAGTATAGAAGCGGGCTTAATATAGCTCCCTGAGGCAGCCCTAGGAAGACTATACGCGGACCTATCTTATTCTTCTTCGAACTGACGAATATTATTCTCTCCGATAGGAGGGAGAAAAGTCCTGCCACAAATTTCTTCGGGATTCCTAGCATTTGCAGTTTATGCATGAGGATGGATATGTTAACTTTATCGTATGCGGATTGTATGTCTAGGAAGATCGCTCCGAGGTATTGTTTATTAAGAAATGTGAGGTTGATGTCTGAGGTCAATATAGCGAGGTTGTCTGTTGTGTTTTTTCCCTTTTCTGAATCCGGTTTGGGAGTTAGGTATCAAGTTCTTCGCTTCCACCCACCATTCTAATCTATTTTTTACTAGTCGCTCTAGCGTTTTTTCCTACGCAGGACATAAGTGATATAGGTCTATAGGAAGTCGCTGCCAGGGGGTCCTTTGTTCTGTTTTAGCACGGGAATTATGACTTGCGTTCTCCATTCTAATGGAATTGGTTCCTTCATCCAAATCCGGTTGAAAGAATTTAGAAGTAGCTGCAGGCCAAATTGGGGCATGGCCAGATTGGGGCATGTTTGAGTTATTGCATTGATTGAAGTGGACATCAGACCAAATATGTCGCTGAATCGAGTATTCTGGCAATTCATTTCTTCGGAGTTGCTCAACTCTTTGATAATATGGGACGTGTATTAAGTTCACTGGCCATTACAGACACTATGACGAAAGATTGCATTATGAATGCTCAGCGTCATTAAATAACAACGTGATACTTTCGAAGCAAACAGGAATTATTTAAATTAAGCAGAGTACAAAGTGGTCAAATACATCGCCCCTATCCGTGTTTAATAACTACGTCTATTAATATTTCTGAGTTCTTCAAGATCAAGAGATTTTATTCACCTTAAGACTGCAGAGGTCAATTTCGTATTTGTTCAGATCAGGCCAACCTGTCATAATCTTTTACCCTACAAACTGAAACTATTCTAGACCCGTGACGATTCACAAAAAAAGGAAATATTTCGGTATCGATTTTCTTCAAGTAGCAGAGAAACGAGCCATTTGTTCCGTGACGTATGTGAACACAGAAAGCCACCCAATGACTCAAATGAATACTGTGGAACAGTTAAGTCTTCGGACGAGTTTTTCTCAGGTCCCAACTTCCTGACTTTTCATGAAAATGAGGCATGTCCTTATTTTTCGTAATAGGAGCACAGGATGAACTTTGCTCCAAACCCCTTCAAAATCTGTCCAGAATTTTTTGTGCGAATCGCATTCATGCAGACAGACAAAAAATTTCAAACACTGTTGATTCCGTCTCTCGTGCTTATTGGCAATACCTCAAACCCATTTTTTCAAAAATATCTTCAGTATACACATCTTCTACTCTTTACATCTATACTATTATATATCTGTAAGCAAGTTGCGTTTGTCTCTTTACTGTAACGGGTATCGCGCAATAAGTACCGCAGTAATCTGGATGTGGTTTTCATGTTTTTAGAGCTAATGGTGCCAGTAAAAATCTGGGAAAATAGCTAACGACTATACGTACCATGAGAAGGAGCAAACAATTAAAAACCTTTATATTTGGAAAATTGTGGGCTGCCGATCATAGTGCACTTCAGACGCGCTATCCTTTCGCAATAATCTCAGAAAACTTTGGATTCAGTTTAATTTTTTTACTTTTATTACTCAGTTTTCTGGACCGCAGTGCTTAAAATAAACGGAATACGCGAATTAAACGTAATAAGCATTGACTTGCATCGCAACAGACAAGTTAATATGCGAAATGCGTTAGATTACTATGTAATGGTAGACATATATTATCTCTGGTAGACAGTTAATAGTTTGTCTCTGGAACAATATGGTCGCTAAACGTTGTACATTAATAAGACAATATTTCTTCTTTACATATCATTATGTTTAAGAAAATCAGTTTTTGTTTCTCGAACAAAGATGTCTGAAAAACAGCTACCATAAATATCAACAGGTAACAATATACTTTCCATATTTCTACGTACGTTACTCGATTAACATATATTTTGTGGTTATAAAGTGCAAATATTCGTCACTAATATCGCCCAAGTAAGGTGTGTACAAATTTTGGCTGCTGTCACCGAGCTTGGTGGTGTAACGGATAGCGTTCTGACCTCGCATTCGGGAGGACGGCGGTTCGAATCCCCGTCCGGGCATCCAGATTTGGGTTTTCCATGGTTTCCCAAATCACTCCAGGCAAATGCCGGGATGCTTCCTTAAAAAGGCCATGGCCAAATTCCTTCCCATTCCTTGCCCCCATCCTTTCCCGTCTCTAAAGACCTCGCTGTTGAGAGACGTAAAGCAGTTAAAAAAAAAAAAAAAAAAAAAAAAAAAAAAAAAAAAAAAATTGGCTGCTGTTCAAACCACGGCCAGTTAAATAAACTGTTATTTCTATTAAATAAGTCTCATAACCCAGATTCTGCAATGTTTATCACCATACGTGTTTTGGGTTAATGACGACAGCGACACGGAACGAGTGAAACTAAAAATCAATTAAGCATCTTAAAACGTTATGCTACACCGCGTAAATAACAATAAAATTAAATCCATCACATGCCTTATGATCTAACAAAGCGAGTCAATTGTCATTCTGCTCCAGGCTGCATTTTAACGTAACCACAAATCTGGCTATTGATTCTTTTCGTAAATCATAGCTTCTGTCACAACCACATTAATAAATTCACTGTTATCGATTCTTGAAACTTTGGATTTACTTACATGCAGGTGAAATAACGACATTAGTAATTTGGTGTCACTGAAAACGAAGGAAATTAAAAATAATTCCTAACATGTAAGATTAGTTTTAGTACGTGTTATTTTAAAACAGAAATAATTGATCGAATCAACATATCGTCAAAATAAAACCAATATTCAATCAGAAAAAAGATGCTGTTATTATTGTTAATAAAGAAAACTGCTCTAAATAGATTTACGGCACCACAGATATCGTAAAATTCTCCGTATCCGAATTTAAAAATATTTTTTTTTTTTTTTTTTTTTTTGCTAAGTTAAATATTAGAGATAAAAAATGTTTGGTTATGTCCATAGCTACATTCTCACCAAAGGTTATGCTTAGCTATGTAATCCCAGCCAATGTTTACACATAAAATCCCAGCAAAAGTTTACACTTAGTGCTTATAATTTCAGCTGTGTTAACTGTTATATATCGATAAAAATTTGCGGCATCACGGTTATCGTGCAGTCCTCCATTTTTTAGCTAAGTTAAATTAATATAAATAAGTTAATATTTTTCATTACCACCAGAGATACATCATTACTAAAGTTTATAGTACATTTCAATCTAACTACTTCAGTTCTGAAACACCGTGAAGGAAAATAGCTCGAATTGTGGGTAGTTGTATAAAAATCATTAAAAAAAATACATGTTATTACTAAGCCCCGGATTCTTAGGTTCGAACCTATTTTGTTCCCAACCTAATATCATCGAAATTTTAACTTTCTCTTACGTCTACTGTATAAACTAATAATATTCATAAATTTAATAGGACCTAAAATAACCTAATTTTTATGTTATGACCTAAAATGACCTAATTCAGTTTTTAGAACCTAAAATGACCTAATTCGATGTACTGATCCAGTTAGACTGTAATTTTGTTACTTAAATTAAACAAATGACCAACCGGATTAGCTCAGGGGTACGGGCCGTTGGAGACGCCATGGATTCGAACCCAACCGTCGGCTGTTCTGACATGGTATTCCGTGGTTTTCCTTTTCCCATCCAGGCAAATGCCGGAACAGTTCCTTATTGACAGGCTACGGGTGCTTCCTTTTCCCCTTCCTTCTAAAAATTTCGTTTTCTTCTTCTACATCGATCCAAGTTAATGTCACATGACGTTCCGGCCAATCACCATCACCAGCTGTATCTATTATTACGTGAATCCTAAGATCCAAGACACTGAAAATGTGAGCAGTATGGGAATGATCCATAACATAGTCCGAGGGGTGAAGCCGAACTTGGAGGGTAAACGAACTATGTTTACGTTAAAACAGATGGATTTATTTTAAAATTGGAATAACTATTCACCACAAT
The DNA here is from genome assembly GCA_031002005.1 of Vandiemenella viatica. NCBI lineage: Eukaryota > Metazoa > Arthropoda > Insecta > Orthoptera > Morabidae > Vandiemenella > Vandiemenella viatica. Next base: position 272,766,265 of record CM061919.1, read on the forward strand.
ATTAAATGATGTGTTTTAACCTAATTGTTAACAGTAACATTGATAAAAGCTGTAACAATGCGGTGTGGCAACTTCACATTATTACAAAGGTTTGCATTCAGTAGAAACAAATTGACAAATCAAGTTTTAAACATACCACGTTAAACATTAACATCTCAGGAACGCAAACCCTTTCTGAGAAATTAACAGTTGCATACCGTCATCGTTCAGTGGTAACACGGAAATTAAAACATTGTGTAGGCCTACATACTTTTAGTTCCTTCTTTAAAAGCAATCATGCCTAAGCAAAAATCCTCAAGAAATAGTCACCCGCGAAAGTGGTTTGGAACGAATAAGAACTTTTCTACAGATGCGAAAAATTAGATATTTTCTAGGATGGGTGAAACCATTAAGTTTAATTTGTTTTATATCCATATATCTTTTATAATTTAAATGTATTAATTAGATTTTATTTATTTTGATTTCTAAAGTAATGTAAAGTGACAGAGTTTAGACTGCTGGATGAAATTTCATAATATTAGCTGGGTATTATCCGGGGTGTTATATTCAGGTGGATTAATTTTATTTTTGCCTTCTATATAAGTGACTGCAGAAAAATGATCCCATGTACTACAGCATCAGAATCCAGCAACTCATTTGGCAAATGTTACCAGGAGAAATGCTTCCAAACAGAAGTTGGGTGCAGAAGATTCGCTTCACCTGCGTCCGTATGAAGATCTTACTGCCGCTAATAAACCTTTCTGAAAGAATTTTGCAACAGAAAAATATCAGATGAATCCACTTTAAGAAAGAATTAATTGCCCTAGCTGTAAGAGAAAACCATTAAGAACTAGTGGACATTGCTGACCACTTCATCTGGTTAAGTGTAGATGAGACGACAGATGCCTGAGGCAGATACATAGCGTTGTTGTGGGCAAGCTCGCATGTGAGGGACGTAGTATACCCCAAGTCATTATGTGCAGAGAACCTCCAATGACTAACCAGTCGACTGTGGTAATAGCTGTAAGGGATGCATAAAAGTTGTTGTGGCCAGGTCCAGAACACCAGGATAAGTTGTCGTTGTTGGTGACAGATAGTGCAGCTTATACGATAAAAGCAGGGGAGTGTTTGAAGACATCCCATCATCGAATGGTTCCTGTCACCTGTCTAGCTCTTGGGCTGCAACAGGGAGCTGAAAAAATACGGGAACAGCACCCTGTAGTTAACGAGATAATTCCTTCAGTGAAGAAAATATTCCTGAAAGCGCCAAGTCGAGTCGTTACTTTCAGGGAAAAGCCTTCATCAATACCCCTCCCTCCCAAGCCAGTAGTGACACGATGGAGGACCTAGACCTCAGCCGCAGTATATTATGCAGAAAACTATGAGAGCATCACGAAGATCATGGAATCATTAGATGAAAGCGAAGTAAATGCAAGGAAAGTGTTGCACTCTATACAAGCTGTACAGGAGTTGACATATATAAAGGCAAATTTTTACAACCCAGAATTTTCAATCAAGAATTTGGAAGGAGGCACTCTACCGTTGACGGAAGCACTTCAAATCATCCAAGAAGTGAGGGCCAAAGTGGCTCCTGGACCAGTTGGAGTGTGTATAGCTAAGAAGCAGGAGTCTGTTTTAGCCTGCAGTCCAGATTTCAAGAGGATCTGTCAAAATATTTCATTGGTCAGTGTCATATTAGAAGTTTAAATGAGTTGTTTACCATACACAATAAAGACGAAGTATTTTGAACACAGTAGTGGTTTATTTTGCATGTTTTAATGTGATCGAGCAATGTCATGTTAGAAGTTTTTAAGGAGTACTTTACATTGTATTATAAAGTCAACAATATTTTTAACACTATGGCATTATATATTGCGTGTTTTAAATTTTATTTCCCTTAAAAACGTGTAAGTTCCTAAATCAGAATTTTAAAAACCTATAAATGCCTAAAACGTGAGTTGAATAAACCTAAATTTGGTTTTTTAGAACCTATAAATCCGGGGCTTAGTTATTACTCATGGATTAGGAATGTATTAATATGGTATTAAAAAAAAGGGATTCTACGATTACCGTGGCGCCGCAATTTGATGATGGATCTTTATGTAACTCGACGAGACAAATTGAAAGTAAAGAATAAAATGTTTTGATATATCGCTTAGTTCTCGAGAAATTGTATCTCAAAAGTAAGGAGGTTAGAGTGAAATATGGCATGGACCAGAAAAAAATTCACCGAAATCACTATATCTACACGGTGGAAATGATCCATAGCTGTTTTATTTTCTTCCTAGTGGTTGTTGTTGGGTTGAAATACAGTCTGGACCAGAGGAAACGCCACCAAAAGCAGAAGAAACTATTGCTGTTACTGATTTTTGACATTCTATTTCTCGAAAACTAAGCGAGATATCGAAAAAAAAAATCTTTATTTTCGATTTGTTTTGCCGAGTTCTATAAGAATCCATCATCAGATTGTGGCGCCACGGTAATGATAGAACTACCTTAAAAAAACTTGCGAGTGATCTCAGTACATTCGTTGCTGCAATACTATCGTTGGCGGCGTAGATAGTTTAGAATTAACGGCCATTACTATCGCAGACAGTAACTTTCGTTTAGCGTTATGTCTGAGGTACATTTCTTTTTGCCATAACACGCACTTTATATGGAGAGGTATGTCCTGAGGAAATTTCTGACCTGAAGGATTATTGATTCTCGGTAAGCCCTTACTGGAATGTTAGTGATAATGCTTCACGTAGCTTTAATATCTTATATTTCATATATTATACTGTGTTAAAATATAAGTTCTACAAAAAAAACCTTTTGAACATCAGTATGAAAATCGCATCTAAGGTAATAACTAAAAGAAAGGAATTTTTTTAAAAAATGAAATCTATATATTTTGCTTCTCTGCATTCATATTTGACACTAAAATAAAAAGGGTAAAACATTTTTTTTTGGGGGGGGGGGAGGCTGCCTACTACTGGTACTAACCTTTTGAAATTTAGATTAACTGTTTCGTTATAATATTCTCTTCACGTTTTGCACTCTCCTTTTTCGGAAAAGTTATCACAAATTAATTAAAAATGCCACAATATGAGAGAGACGCCCAGCAATTAGATGGCACAGCAAAATTAATGAAAATCTATTGAAACGTTGGTTAAATCCATTATTGTAATTTTTTTGCCATTTATGCTTCTCTCCGTAGTAAAAAGTCGCACAAAATTAGCAAATAAAAATATTTGTCCGAGATGTAGTAGGCCCTAAAAAAACGACTGCCATCTTAGAATGGATACAAGCGATCGAAGACAATGCATTGCGTCCGTTGTAAACAAATACCCAATGTTTTAGATGGATGCCGCAGAACGATTTTCCCAAACATTATTTTTCTTGGTCTAGGCCGAATTTCAACCTAACCACGACCTCTACGACAAAATGAGACTGTTTAGGTTGATATGATCCCTGTGCCGATAACTTTTGTGTCATTTTTACAGTGCTGGCAACATTACGCAGTTGCGCAGAGTCTCACATTTCGGCATTTTTAATGTAACATGTGGCAATTTTTGCGAAAAAGGAGAGTGTAAAACGTGAAGAGGACATTTTGTGGAGGCAGATATTTCAAAAGGTTAGTACCAGTTTCGGATTGTTGGAGTAAGAGGCAGACTACCCGCATTTCTACACACTTCAAGATCTGCGCGTGCAAAGCAGCGGCTAAATGCTAGTTGCTTATATAAAGATAAACGACTCGGCTGTCACTTAAATTGGAACCAGAAAGATATTGATTGGAATGTTTGTTGCGAGTTGAAGAAGGAACTCTGTAAAGACCGGAACGTTGTACTAAAGATCGTGTCTGCGATGGACCGTGGTGTCGTGCTTACGATTCAGAAATAAAACGGACGGTCATTACATTAAAAATTGGCATGACCGAAAAAAAACCGGTTAAGAGACAGTTGTGACAATCTAACACCAAACCAGTCATTTATTATTAGATATTATGTTATTTTTCTTTGATTGATTATAAGTGCGATGTATAAGTGTGTTAATGTGTGTAAATTAATTTGTAATTTGTAACAGGGCTTGTAGACTAGTAAGACTATGCTGTAACATACCGTGTCAGTTGCCATTCTGGTCCAGGCGGCATTTCTACCTAAAGACAAATCTGTCTTCTGTCACAAGCGCATTAATACATTCTGCTTCGCTACCGAAACTTGGCCTGCTGGAGGTATTATATGCGACTGAAATAATGACATCAGTAATACGGCTTTATTTAAAGAAAAGAGAATTTAAAATATTTCATATCCTGATGCTACATCGCATTAATTATAAAGCTAAATCTGTATTGTCTCTTATGTTTCAACAAACCTTATCAACTGTCATCATGGTCCAGTCTGTATTTCCACCGTAACACAACCTCCGATGATATTGCCGTTGGAAAATCAAAGCTTCAGTCAAATGTGCATTAATACATACACTGGGTACCGTGATCAAATATTGACATTGTGGAATTACTTATACATGGCTGAAATAATGGCATTAGTAAAACTATCATTTGAAAGCAAAGGAAATTAACAATAATTCTTAACGTGTGATACCGCGCAAGATTAGTTTTAATCCACGTAAATTTCTATTTTATAGCGGAATTGGCTGATCATAGTAACATATCGTCAAAATAAAACCAATAACCTAACAGCAAAAGGGTAAAAAAATCTATTTCATAAATTAAATTGGGAATCACTGGAGGAAGATAGGAGGGTGAAGAGAGTGCTAGGAATATACAGGGCATATGTTGGAGGTGGGGCTAGGAATAGTGGCATGGAAGGGGAAACACTACCATGACCTCAAGCTTACACTCGATTTTATGCATAAGGAAGTGGGAAAATTTTCTTTTGTTGATAAGGTTGTCAGGGACTGCAAAAAATTACCAAGTGAAGTGATGAATAATTTACCAAAAACGCCTGAGGAATTTAAAGTTAAAATTTGTAAATGAGAATAAATAGGGGAGAGATTTAACACACCAATTATAAAAGAAAATGTAAAAAAAATAAAATAAAAATGATTAATTAGTTTACTGGGAGACTTTTCACCGGAGTATTAGCTCCATTGCAATTAAATTATTAATAATAATAAATAGTGCAGTGGCACTCAGAGACATTACAGTGACCAACCTACTAAGTAAGGTAAAGGTAACAGTTTATTTCTCTTAAACATTAGCTGCACCTATTTATATTACAATAATAAAACACTTTCTTAACAATTTTTTACTTCTCACAATAATTATCTCTATGAATCAGAACAGTTAATTTTTCAGATAGCTTTTCTACTATTTCATAAATTGTATTAGATTAAAATATGAATCAAACAAAACTCTCGGACATCAGTATTAAAACCGAACCGAAGGCAATAACTAAAACAAAGGAAAGTTTTTGGAAGATATTTATAATGCACGCCCCTCAACTTTGATACAGGGTGTTCGCCGGAAAACGCTACCCTCCCAGTCTGTTGCCGTCGGCAACTTGCTCGGACAGTGGAGCCAGCAGCTCCCGCCACACGGCACCGTGAATCACCGCACTGTTTAACACCTCCGCTGCCCCAATAGTGCAGTGACGCAGTATAATGGGACCCTTACATTGTTAAGAACGGTTTCTTTAGCTAGTTTGTGACTTCAGTCTCTTATTAATCAGTGTTGTGAATAAACGTTTCTTTGCGGTTTGGGGCTTCATACTCTTACTAATCTGTATCGTGTTAGAGTGTGAGTAAAACTATGGTACGTTACAGTTTGCAACAAAGAATATTTCTCTACGATACATATGTGAAGAAGAAGTCGTTTAAAAAGTGTCGCAGTAAATTTCGTCGCGAATTTCCTGGCGCTTTACTGCCAGCTAAATCAACAATTCTGCGTCCGGTTAAAAAGTAAGAGAAACGGGTTCATTTTTTTTTTTAAACAAAAAGAGACTGTCGGTCAACCGTATTCTCACAGAGGAGAAAATTGACGATATCGCTTTTCGACTAGAACAGTCATCCAAAAAATCATTAAGTCAGTTAGGGCAGCGTGTGTCTCGAAATATGTTCAGAAGATGTGAAATGTGCATTACACAAGAGCGTCAACACTTCCAGCATCTTTTATAAGGTAAGCTAATGAATTACGTCACATTCAAATGCTTAGCACATACAAGTTTATGAAGCGTAATTATTATGAAATAGTCCGCGGCCGACGGTCGAACAATGCTGGAAGCTGACCGCTCGCTCGCCGGGAGCAGTTTCTTCCTTGTAGCGCTAACAGTGGGTTGCGTTTCCCGGCGAACGCCCTGTATTTGGTAATAGAATAAAATTGGTAAAGCGCGAAGCACCGGGCAAATGCTAGTTATTTCCTATATACGAACAAAGTTACTTCGAATGAACGAAAAAATAATTCGAATTATAGGAGTTATTTTTATACTAGCTTAATAAAAAATTTAAGGGACCAAAAGAAAATTTCAATTTATAGAGATATTCGAATTAGAGGAGTTTCGCTGTAACAATATTAAATGAAAAGAAACTGCGCTTGAGCTTGCATGTGTTGGAGGCGAGACTGGGCCTTTTTCGTCTGTTACGCCAGTTAGTTATCCCGGCTACTTATTCCTATCTGTCTGACGTTGAGAGTCCAGCTGCTTGCAGACGTGTCGGGGCCGCGCACTGTGCAGTTAAAGCCTCGACGTAACTCACGCCCATCACCGGCCAACTCGCAGCGCCGTCCGTCTCCCGGCGCCTAATTTACCGCCGGCGCTGCGCGTCGCGGCGCCACGCCGAAATATGGCTCTATTTATTTACGGCGTCTGGCGAGGCGCCGCCGCCCAATTTATGCGCTTCCACAAGGCGCTAGGTTAGGCCCGCAATTACGGAGCGAGCGAGCAGTCCCCCGCAGTGTCCTAAGTCGCGCAATTTGTGACCGCCTTAAATTGGGTCGGTGATACAGGCGGGGCGCCATCTGGCCGACAACAGCAGCCCCGACAACAGCAGCCCACGACAACAGCAGCCCCCGACAACTGCGCCCGCCCTGGCCTCAATACACACACACACACTGCTCTCTTACTCAGCACAACCACTTGTCATGTATTACCGACTATTCTTCGGAGCTATTAAGACGCTTAACTCGGTACAGGAGAGGAAGCCGACTGTTAAATCAGCTGATATGTTCGGCAGTGCAAGTGGCGAGATACTTTCTAGTTCCTCTTGCTGTCTTGCTTATGAGCAATGGTCCATAAACCACGTAGTTCTATTTTCAGCCAATATTCTCACCCCATGTCAGCTGTCTTAATTTTTCACATGGACCAACCATCTCGTGAAGAACGTAGTTTTCTGTTAATTCCATAAAACATCTTCTGCTGTCTTCTATTATCAGACTTCCGTTGAAATTGTTGCGTAAATAGTAACCACGTGGATATTTGCTTTATATACTTTATTACTAGTAAAACATTGATACCAGGCGCTCAAGAAAAAGACCAATTTTTGGGAAAACATCTTTCCCAGCTACATCAACTTATCGTTTTGTTTCCATCATCTGATTCATCATTTATTATTAATTGATAAAACGGAACAAATTATACCTCTCGCGTTAAAAAAAAATACCAACAAGGAACAGTTAATCTTTCTTAATTCTGTTACAACCCATTCCATCTCAAATCAGACAGCTTCTACCCAAATGTGTTCACCAAATTCGATTTTTTAAAAAAAATTACAATAGATAATCATACTAAAGATTTTGCGAAAAAAAATTTTCCCTTTAAAATTTACCTAAAAATTCATACATTTGAATATCGTGAAATATTTAATCTCTTTAATTACATATAACTCAAACGCTGTAAGAGACATATTGTTGGAATTGCTTTTGTTTTGAAACTATAGAAATTAACTTTATAATGATACTCAAGAATTAACCACAAATTTACTATAAATAACCCAAAAACTTACATAATTAACGGGGACAAATTGTGATTTTTTTTTTAAATTTAACAATTTTTTCTTATATAAAAAGAAGTTAAATTATTGTGTTAACTATGGAAATTTACACCAAACATATGGTTGAATTACTAATAATTTTATTTCTATCCCAAGATGAATTTGGTTCATAGAGAAGCTCGTTAAAATATTCCAAAATGCAAAATTTCATTTTTCGAAGAGCTTTATCCAAGAAGCCATTTATAAAAAAGAAATCTGGCCAAATAATGTCTTAATAGCATGTACCATAGGTAAGTCGTGGTGCCAGATTAGTGGGTTTTCAGTTTGTATAGCTAATAAAAATTTCTTTAAATGGAAAACTATATTGCATATAAAAATAATTTTTCTTTTAAAAAATAATTTGTAATAAACTTGTGCAATAAAACTTTACATTTAGAATTTTCAATTTAAAAAAAATTGTAGTAGCTATATAAAGCAAAAATCCACCAATCTGAATCCGTGACTGAACAACATGCTATTAGGACATTAGACAGATTGTCAGTTTTAAAAAAAAAAAAAAAAATATCGCTTTTTGAGTCATGGCTGCTGGAAATTTGGATTTATTTTTTGATATTTTAACGAGCTGCTGTATGAACCAGATTCACCATGGGCTAGAAATAAACTTATGAGTATTCTTATCCTTAAGGAATATAAACTTCCATAGTTAAAAAATTATCTAACTTTATTTAGTATGTGAAAAAAAATTCTTATATATGCAAAAAAAAGAAACATAAATGTTTCCAATAAATATATATTTTTTGCTTATTTTAATTAATTTTTGCTTAACTCTTTAGCATTACGCTTAAGTCCATTTCCACAGCTTTGAAATAAAAGTAATTTCTAACGCTCTAATCTCTTACAACTTTGGTGTTAAATGCAATTAAACGCATTAAGCGTTGCACGATTTTAAAAATGTACGTATTTTCAGCCAAATTTCGTAGAGCCATATCTCTGCCAAAACTTTATTTTCCCTCACTAACTTCTTTTGGGATACTTCATAACTCCAATATGATTATCTACTGCAATTTTTTCCAAACAAATCGGAATCGGTCAACTGACAACCCTGTCTGATTTGAAATGGAACGTGTCTTACCTTTCCTTTTATATTACTGAGGAATAAAACATTTCTATGGCTGATTTATGCCATTTTGGATTTTTAAAACTATATGAAAAAACATTTCCAATTTGGGTATAGCTCTATTTGGCATTACAGTCACAGCAATGTTCAGCGACTACTAGAATCGGAGTTACACTGATGTCCAATCAACAGAACGGATTTATGATTGAGTAAATGGAGGCTTACTAACTATGACGTGACGCTCCTAGAGTGACTGCCCTTATATAGCCCTCCGTCAAGGTCACGTGTGCCGAGCGCCTCTCTGTACGGAGGCGGTGGGGTGAGAAGGCTGGTGGGGGGGGGGGGGCGGGGTTTGACGGCGGGGTGGGAGGCGTGGTGCTAGTTTGGCCTCGGCTGGAGGTAGGAACGCATTCTACAACCATCTCGACGGCTGTCACTGCCCTCTTAGCTAACTAGTAACTGGGTTACAACTAAAACTACGCAGCCCAGCGTGTCTTTTTACCTAACCAGTGTCTGCCCGGGGCTCGAGACTTGTGGATGTTCCCTAAGGTCGGCGGAATGAAGAACAGGAGAATTAGTGAAAGAGAGAAGTAATCACAGTTTTTTTGGGTAGAAGAATTTTTAAAAGGTAGAAAACAGAAAGTTAAGATAGGAAATGTAGTATCAAAAGAAGTGGAAGTAAAAATGGGTGTGCCGCAGGGTAGCGTATTGGGACCATTGCTATTCATTATTCTAATGAATAATTGTGTTGATTGTTTACTATCTGAAATTAGATTGTTTGCAGATGACATAATGCTGTATAAAAGAATCAAAACGATAGAGGACTGTAAACAGTTGCAGGGTGATCTGGACAGGATATCTAGTTGGGTTGGTAAACATGGGATGAAGATAAATGCAAAGAAGAGTCAGCTTATTAGATACACAAATAAAAAACAAAAGGTTAATTATGAATATAAGGTGGGGAAAGAATTGCTTGCTGAAGACTTGAAATGTAAATATCTTGGCATTACATTTGATAACAAGCTTAACTGGGCAGGACACATTGGACAGGTGGTAGGAAAAGGTTTCAAAGTTCTGCACTTGTTGGAGAGAGTAATGAGGGGATGTACGAGAGAAGTAAAGGAATTGGTTTACAATACTTTGGTCAGACCATTGCTTTAATATGGTAGTGTAGTATGGGACCCTCATTTTGAGTATCAAATAGAGGAGTTGGAGAGGGTGCAAAGAAGGGCTGCTAGATTTGTTTCTGGAAATTATCGCAGAATGCAATCAGTGACGGATTGATAAAGGAGCTGGAATGGGATTCATTGCAAGACATATGGAGTGTACTGGGCATATACTGGCGATGAGGCATGGAAAGATATTGCAATAGGTTTGACAAGTAGTGCATGGAAGGGAAAAGATGACCATGACCATAAGGTGGCACTCGATTTCAGGCACAAGGGTGTGGGAAGATTCTCTTTTTTATGTAAGGGTGTCAGGGATTGGAATCAGTTACCAAGAGAAATGATGAATAATTTACCGAAAACTTTGAAAGAATTTAAAGATAAAATTTGTAGAGGGCAAATGTAGTTGGGTGCAGGATAGGGGGAAGATGGGTGTGTAGGGAAATTGCCACCGGAGCGTGCGCTCCATTGCAATTAAATTAAATTAAATTCTTCGTGGCAGTCAAAATAAGCGCCGCAGCGAGGGCCTCTGGTTGTTATAATCTTCTCAGGCTTTCATGAAGGCTCACCGTTGTCAAGTTTGTTTGATAAATCGTGTAAAAAAATAAATAAAAAAAAAAAGTAGAAAAATGAGCAATGTGCATCGCACCGTCAGTAGAAATTGGATTTAATTACATCTTAGATACGTTGCGATTCTGCGTGTAACAGACTGTCAGAAGTGTTATGAGTCATTTTATCTGTCGCGTTATAACGGCAGACCTTTAATGAAACTGTGTTTTAAGAATTATTTGTACCAAGCTGGGAGTTGAGTAAATAAGGTTTTGTATACTTTTCTTTGCAATTAATAGTGAATTTGCGTAAATGGGCTTTGTTTTATGGACAGTGCCATGCATGAAATATTGGTTAAAAGTTTGTAATTTTAAGTATTGAGCTGAGCTACGATGTTTAGAAGTTTAGAAGTTACAGTTTTGAATGATTTATGTGAATAATTTTGTGCGTAAATATCTTTAATTGTCATTTATGTGCGTTTTATAATGATTTTGTATTAATTCTGATTGTTTTAATGTGATTTTAATTGTTTAAGTGTTGTTAGAATTCCAGAAACGTCAGTGGGATGTCTTTGAATTATTCTGGAATTTTCTGTTACGCCTATATAAGCGATCGGCAGAGTTTTCAGTAGTAGTTCTTCAAAGTATCGTGAATCTGAAGCATCTGTTTTTGTTTGCACCTATTATCTTTGCAGTCTGACGTCTTAAAGAAAAATAAACAAATCTGAATCTCCTTGGACTCGTTATTTCAGTGTCGTTTTATTTACAGGGACGGTCTGGTCGATAGTGACGCCTGTACCGTATGAAGTTCTCAGGAGGTATCTACTTGCTTGAGTTGTGGCGCCTCGTTATAAGTTGCTCGGCGGGGATCACGTCTGCGGTTGGTCGGGCACGGAACCTGTGGGAGACAGCCAGACGCAAAACGCAGGCAGTCTGGCCAACATTTCAGATGCTTCCTTATCAATGCCTCCAACATTTTAACGCTTTCTTAAATAGCATTTTTCTTCTCGCTAGTGAAGCTGCGATCTCTACCGTTGTAAACCTACAGTTTCTAAGCTGCGTATTACGGGAACGAGGACGTAATTAAGCTCGGAATCTGAATGGCGACGGTTCCAACTTGGCTGCACAGTACAATGCTGCGCTGCAGTGTGCCATCAAGTATTGCCAAGGGACTCAAGTGGCGCTCTCAACCTGCGTTAATTAGCGAGCTCTGCAGGCAACAGGCGCAACTATTCCACTCCCGCCGGCTGCTCCGACATCACAGAGGCACAACAATACCGTCTGATCACATACCTAAAACACTTCCCGCTCGACAAGTGCACCGCTTAACACCATTCACCAGCATCACTACAACGAGAACTGTATGAGAATGCGATGAACAATATTAAAATACCTACATGTTTCGTATGGAGTATAAGACTATATGGGGCGGAAACATGGACGCTACGAAAAGAAGATCTAAAGAGGTTGGAAGCTTTCGAAATGTGGATATGGAGAAGGATGGAGTAAATAAGTTGGAAAGACAAAGTAAGGAATGATGAAGTGCTGGAACTTTTTTTTTTTTTTAATGGCATTCGGCAACGGAGGCCATACAGCCAGCTCAATGTGTATTTTTTCCAATGTATGGACGCCACAGGACGGACAAGACATTCACACAGACACACAACACTTAACATCCATGCCCGCGGCCGGATTCGAACCGGCGGCCTTCGGCACGTGGAGCTAGCACTCTAGCCCCTACGCTACCGAGGCCGGCAGTGCTGGAACGAGTAGGAGAGGAAAGGTCGCTATAAAAACAATAAGGAACAGTCAAAGCAACTGGATTGGTCATGTTTTGAGGAATGAGTGGCTGCTTAAAACTGCTCTGGAGGGAATTGTAAACGGAGAAAAAAGAAGAGGTCGGCGAACGAAAAAAATGATTGATGACATCACGGTGAATGGGAAATATATAGATACTAAGAGAATGGCGGAACAGAGGGAGACTTGGAAGGCCGTCACTGCGCATGGATCTGCTGAATAGCAGAAACACTTGATGATGATGGTGATGATGAGTGTAAAGGGAGTAGAATTATATTATCGCAGTATTCCCGTGACATTGATTCCGCCGTAATGTACGATTGACGGTAAAGGACGAGTATCAGACCTGCCATTAATGCAACTCAATCGTCAAAGTTTACCTCCCGTTCTATGCTGTCCATAAAAGTTTGAACCAGTTTTCGTTTTGTACAGTTGGTAACACTGACCATTGTTGCTTGGGGTTAAAAGACAGTGTGGAGTTGCACCTTCAGATCATTAGTTATATTTCCAGCCACCGCCAAACAAGGGGTACCGATTTATGGAAAAGGCGCAAAATATGGCAAAAAATATGTATTTCGTGGTGATTAACTGAAATTAAGAAGTTTTACTATAATTTTGAGTTTCTTAAAAGTGCTTAGTGAGGCGAAAACTAAATATATTACCTCTACTTAACCTTATATTGATATTATCCAGGTTCCTCCTGTCAAAATTCTTTTTTTAATCTTTGGACACGCAAATGCATTTATGAACAACCAACCACGGAATTTGAAAAAGGATCATTACTGCTAAAAACGTCACAACCATCAGACCCCGTACGTCAGTACCCTCTGTGGCGAAACGCGGCGATATACAGCGGGTTTCGCTTTCCGCCGTTTTCAACTTGATCACCAGAATGGGCGAGGCGGTTGAAGCTACGAAACTTTAGATTATCTGTTAAGGGATTCTCTGAAGCGTCCCATACTGCTGTATTTTTACAGATATGCTGCTTTGCGCCAAGATATACGCGGAAGTCTTTCTCTTTTCTTTTTTATTCGTTAATTAAGAATCAGTTTCCCTTATGTTGCAGTCTTACCTTTATGTCCTTTTTTTTTAATGGTTTAGCGCCTCGTCGACGTCAAGGTTATTAGAGGCGGGAAAGCACTGGGACCAGGAACGGGAAGGGATTCAGCCATTTCCCCTTGAAGGAAACACCCGGCATTCCCCTGGAGTGATTTGCGAAAATCATGGAAAACCCAAATCTGGATGTGTGGACGGGAATTCGAACCGGCGTCCTCCCGAATGCGAAGCCAGAGCGTTAACCGCTCACCCACCACGCTCGGTCTTGGTCTCTTCCTCCACACTGTAGTCTACATCTACATCTACATCTACATATATACTCTGCAATTCACAAAATTGTGGGTGGCAGAGGGTGCTCAGCACCAAAGCTAATCTCTTTGTTCTGCATTCCAATCCCTAATGGTACGAGGGAAAAAAGAATTCATATAAGAATCAGTCCGGCACCTTATTTCTCTAATTTTATCTTTCCTGTCCTTCCGACTCAAATAGGTTGGTGGAAGAAGTATTTCACTACATTCAAAAGTAAAAGTGGGAGTACGCATGTTTACCAATAAGTTTAAACGAAACGTGTGTCGTCTATCTACCAGAGACTCCCAGCCTAGTCTACTAATGAGTTCTGTGACGCTTTTATAAGGACTGTAGCAAGCGGTCACGAATCGAGCGGCTCTTCTCTGTACTTTCTCTATACTTTCGATCAACCCCTTACGAAACGGGTCCCAAATGGCACAACAATAATCCAAATGTGGACGCACAAGATATTTGTACGCTATCTCCTTTGTTTGTTCATTACAATTTTTCAAGATTCGACCTATGAATCGCAGCCTAGAATTAGCTCTACCTACTAACGAATTAATGTGTATGTCCCATTTCATGTTCCTTTGTACTGTTACTCCCAAATATTTCATAGAATCGACCATATCAATAACTGAACTGTTTACCTCGTATTTCTGAACAATTGGATTCTTTTTGTTAGTTATGCTCATTGTCTTGTTTTACAATTTAGAGTCGTTTGGATAAAGTAAAAATTAATTTAAAAAGTCAAATGCTGCGCGCAATTATTACAAGACTTGCGTATTGCCAGTGCGCGCAGTATTCACTAATTGTTTGTAGTGCCTGGAGCTGAGGCCAGTAGAGGCTGGGAGTGGGCAGTGCTGACAGAACACAGCTACTGCTGACTCACCGTCAGTGACTGGCCGGGCGCTACAAGGGAACTAGCCGCTACCCGCTAGCTCCGTACGCGCGCACTTAGAATTTTATTGCTAAAACTAGATGACCCGTGCGAATATTTCGCGAATACAGTGAATAGCAAGGTTACGGGTTTGCAATATGATGAAAGAAGAGCCGCCTCTTTTGTTTCTATTGTTTATTTGTTTAGTGTGATAGGTACGAAACAAAAGTCGACGCCAGTGAAGCAGTTTATTAATATCTCTGTGACATGAGCTGCTGCTATCTAGCGGCTTGGCTCAGAACTGTCTCATACGCGACTTTCACAGTTATTACTTTTTCCCTTTAAGGGTCAAATTTCAAAAAAAAAAAAAAAAAAAAAAAAAATAGTTCTTAAGAAATTATATGACCAAACCAGAGACCTTAATCTTTAATATGATAGCTCATTTATCTATTTCCGTTACATGACGGCTCGTAACACAAAAACGTGTTGTAGAAATACTGTAGCCTCGCGTCCGGAGGACGGCGGTTCGAATCCCCGTCCGGGCATCCAGATTTAGATTTTCCACGGTTTCCCCAATTCATTCCAGTCAAATGCCAGGATGCTTCCTTAAAAAGGCCATGGCCGAATTCCTTCACATTCCTTGGCCCCCATCCTTTCCCGTCTCTAAAGATCTAGCTGTTGAGAGACGTAAAGCAGTTAAAAAAAATAGAAATATTGATACTTTTGTCCTTTAAGTGTCAAATTCGGAAAATTTTCTTTCTTATAATATGATTTGACCGATGCGGAGACCTCATTTTTAGATTTAGATTACTTATGAAGGGAGATAAATGGCTAGTGACAAAATAAATACGACATGGAAATATTGATTTAAGGGTCGAATTCCGAAAAACACCTTTCTTAAAATACGATGTGATCGAAGTGGTGACCTTAAGCTTTAAAATGATATCTCATCCATACGTTTCCATTAACAAACCAGCTGGCCACAACAGGAGACCGAGTGATGAGAAAGCACCGATTTTGTGAATATGATGCAAGCAAACCATGTTTTGGATAATAAAACGGAGATGCGCAGCTGCATAACCTAAAGAACTAATGTAAATAGTTCGTCGGTGATAATGCTTCTCGATGAGAGGTGAAACGTGTACGACGCAGCAATAAATAAATTAAACAGTTGCATTGGCGCTATTTTTCTACTAGTAATTAATTAAGCAACTGCGGATACATAGCCTGCAACAACATTGCAATATATATTATTATTGCAGCTATATCAATCCTTGTTTCAGGATGTAGCCTCTTTAAGTTATTACAATTTAATTCTACATAGTTTTGTTCTAGTCGTTTCCAGGCTGATAGATCTTGAGCCACCCACTTCCAGTTCACGCCTGTAACTCGACGTATATCCTTATTCCAGCACTCCGGGGGTCTTCCTCTTGCTCTTTTCAGATTCCTTGGTATCCAATCCAGTGCTGCCGTAGTCTATTTTTCATCTCTTTTGTGAGCAATATGACAAGCCCATTGCCATTTTTGCGTCATGACTCTTTTTAAGATGTCTGTAATACATATATATATATATATATAGTTTTATGATTGGACACACAGAGCTGTAAGTTACGTAAAACGTGTTCCAGTCGGCATAATATGACGGGGAAGCCATCATCAAACCACCATACCAATGTACACGTCTCATGAAGAGAACCAATTTACAACATGTTTAAAAATAGTAACAAACTAAACTCCTCCGGCAGATTTTTGTTTGTAGTTTAAAATTATGCCAGCTTCTGAGCACATCTTATGTCAATAACGTTTTGTACACAACGTTCTCAGTTTTTCGCTTTACTGAGATATGAAGCCTTTGAGGGGCGATAACACGCCTTTTCAAAGCGTAACCATCCAAATTCCTGTGTCTGTGCCTCGACTTTATTGATAGTCATCGGAAAGGTTAATCTTAGCTGTATCTGTACATGAAATATACAAACACATCATACAAAAAGACTGCGAGATAAATAAAGCCTGGGCGACCGATATAACATAGCAGTGACCAACGCACGCTATCTGTTGTGTTAGTTTGCAAAATTTCATGACCAGATACGTTATATATCATTAAAAAAGTATGCAATGTCCTTCCTAATGAAACATTGTGCAGCCTTGTGAAATTTCATCCAATTGATTTAACCGTCTAGTGGTGCAGACGTAACAATCAAACAGAGTGACAGAGTTACTTTCGCATTCATAATATTAGTGTAGCTTCGAAAAGCCACCCACGCCTTCAAGAATTTTATGTCGGCGAATCAAAATTATTCCTAGTGGAGAAAGCTCCTGATTTCTTGGCACTTTCGGCAGAGTGTGGTGAGTGAGCGGTAACGCATTCGCCTCGCATTCCGCAGGACGTGGGTTCGAATCCCCGTCAGACTATTCAGATTTCGGTTTTCCATGGCTTCGCCAAATCAAGACGAATGCTGGGATGGTTCCTTCAAAAGGAGATGGCCGAATTCCTTCCACTTTCTTGCCCCCAGTCCTCACATAATCAAACACAACTCTTTCAAATTCGACACGCGCAGGGAATTGAACCCGGGACCGAAGCAGCGTGTAAGGACAGAGTCGTATCTCTGAACTGTCGATGTTGACGCGGCGAGTAGAGGATCGCGGAGAAAGAAAAGATGGCGCCAGTGAACACACAGGTTAAGTAGCGTCCAGACGCCACACGCGCGTGTCCGGTGCTGTGCTGAAGCAGCATCGAGTCCGCAGAAGTGTCCGATGAGTATGAAAAGTACTGTGTAATGAGTATACAGTGAACTCTGCTACTGCGGGAACAGTCTACGTGTGGACAAGTGAGTCTGTCAGAGACTATCCACGACGACTCAGTACGCGCGCGCTCAAACAGGGCTTCCCACCAGTGCATCTTCAATCAAGAAGTCAGTTCAGTTAACCTCATACTAACTGGTGTTTCGGCAAACGGTGAGTGAACATTAACTTTAATAATAATAAAAGTGTGTATTTCGAACGATCCTATTGACTATTATCGTTTTGTGATGCTATGCTAGTAACCTTTCCAAACCAAGTTGGTTGAAAGTACTTTATGTATGGCATTACGACACCGAGGATGGTGGGTGAACGGTTAACGCTCTCGCCTCGCATTCGGGAGGACGTGGGTTCGAATCCCCATCCGGGCATCCAAATTTGGGTTTTCCATGGTTTCCCCAAATCACTCCAGGCGAATTCCGGGATGCTTCCTTCAAAAAGGCCATGGACGAATTCCTTCCCATTCCTTGTCCCCAGTCCCATACCGCCTCTAATGACCTCGACGTCGACGAGGCGTAAAGCTACAGAAAAAAAGGCATTACGACGTACTCATGTATTTTCATGGCCCGTGGACAGTGACAAAAGGAACTCAAGCTTCGTGATATATTAAGTGACTGAAAACAAATGTACCACCGCCATAATAGTAGACCTATATTAAACGTTAAGGGCTTTACAAGGGGGCTTTTGAAAGAAAACGCTACTATTGCGTCAGCTGGACGTAACAGTTACGGTGCAAATCATTTGACGTCACATTCTTGACATTTATTTCGCTAGTATGGTGTTCAGTAAGATGTGTTTCATCTACATGTGCCTTTTGAAGCGGCATTTGCGTTGAATTTCGAGGGCACAGAAATGTAATGAATTCACGATTTAAATTTATTCATGGCGTTAGGTTGCTACCCGAAGGCCTAATTATGATGTCGGTTGACGATGCTAAGCCATTCAATATGTAAAGTTTGCTCATTGATTTTGTGGAGATTAACCTGTTGCGTGTCAGTTGAATACGTAGAATTCTACTTCGTTTGCGATTAAGGCAGAGTGATTATAAGTTAGCGTATAGAGGATCCTTCATTTCTAAAGCCCTATGGTATGGTATGATCATATACGTAAGACAAAACAAATTAATAATTGAAATAGTAATCCATAAGATTTAATAACTGTGTTACAGTTGGTCGTCCAACGTGGGGTTATGTTAAGAGAAACCGGTTCATACTGCAAACATTACAGAAAATTGGGTCGCTGAAAATACTTCGACGAGAGACGAAACTCGCCATAGATTAAGGAAATTCCTACAGTAGTTGCATCTCCGTCTTTATTGAATAACTAGCCCGTACCCGCGACTTCTTACCCGTGGATTAAGAATTTATTTGCCAGAATTAAATATTGAAAGTTGTTGGTAACGAAGGATTGGACCCAAACAATATCGAGTCGGAATAATATGACAGGAAAGCTAACACTATATCATTGTACCGTCGAACCTGTCTCTTGAAGAGAATCAATTTCCAACATATTTCTGTCACCATCCGATAAGGTCTCAAAATTTCGTGACTACAACTGTTAATCATACTGGAAAAAATATCCTGTGCTCTTCATACAGATTTCCTTATAAAATTCCATCACAACGATATAGCCATTTAGTCGTCAAAACGTAACAAGAAGACAGAGACTTACTTCCGTATTTATAATAATATTACTGTGGTTCACACTCACACACTGACTGCGAACAACACCTGAGGGATCATTATAACGTAAAAAAGTGTACACCTACAACATTGCAAGACTACCTACGATTTCCCTCGCATTGCACCCCTAACTTTCTAATCCGAATAACCTACCGCCCTGGCCTGACTCTTACGATGAAAATCAATTTTTTTTAAAAAAAAATTAGCCTCCACGGAGATTTGAACCGGAGACCACGACGTTCGTAACAACCGCTTTAACCACTGAGCTGTCAGTCCACTACACGGAAACACGGTACGGAGACGTCCATATCCAACGAGTCTGTCTATCGCCGTATTTCGAAGTTATGAGACAACATGTGTTATTTATACAGATAATTTTTCAACCAAATGTAGACAGTATTTTTCTCCTTGTTTCAAAGTATAAGTGTGCAAAGTTTCATCGAGATCGGATAAAAACTGTGGATTTGTATGAAGATCAAAGAAACAAACATACATTCATATTTATTATAAACATATTCATTATTTTAACGATTAAATGCAGAAATAATGGCCTGCATTAATTGCGTTGCTTGGTTTGGCAGATACGGCGGACCAAAACTGGGGGATAAAAGTCTGTGCGATCACGTCTTACAACAAGTGTGGTCGCACTCGCTGCAGTCCAAGGCAGTTACCTCAACATAATTCAAACAAGGGACACCTTTCACCTCGAACACTCGGAACGGCACGAAAACATGCTTAGAACAACAAGCGATCATAAACAAAACAGTGGTCTGTGTCGTTTCCATGCAGAACATTGCATTATTCCTCAAGTAACATTCTAATAGAGAGAAGCTATCAAAACCATATGAAGGAAATTATACCTAATTCAATGACGTCAATGTATCATTACATTTTCAATCAACAGTGCCAAAAAAAACTCTGCTTAAAGTACAAAACATGCATATACAGCAGTACCGCACACCAGATAGTGCTTATATTAGTCCTCAAAGTGCAGATGCGGGATTTCGATGAAGTGGTTAAAACAAAGTGGAAGAGAACAATGTGCACACCTCACTAAAGCCACGTTATCACATTCCAAATCATATTTGCATTCACGCAGTCCAATATCAAAAGCCACACTAATTACATTTTCAAATGCTGATGTTGGTACGTCAATGTCATAACCTGGCTTTCGCCAAGCACATTGCAGCATAGGCTTATACGTAGGTGCAGCAAATTGATTGTAAATCACCCAGTCAAGTTTCATGATGAAATAAGTATCATGTATCTTCACTTGTGGTTTGGAACATTGTAGTATTACAAAATAAGAAATCCTTCTGATATAGAGCTTACATTGCCGAAAGAAGTAAGCATCAAGGAGTTGGCAATGTTTTGTTGTTTTCGGTGGCAATATCTTCAGCATAACATCTTTGTTTGGAAAAGTTGCATCTACAAGGGTACGATCTGTATGATTTGATCAGGAATCACACAACAATAGGCTCCTTCCATGGCCCCTTAATGGCGCTAGCAGACAAGTGCGGGGTTCTGCATGGAAATGACACACACCACTATTTTGTTTGTGATCGCTTGTTGTTGTAAGCTAGTTTTCGCGCGGATCCGAGCGTTCGAGGTTAGAGGTGTCCTTGTGAGTACTTCGCAACATCGAGTGTATTGCGTGTTGCTGGAGACATATCATCTTCGCTGCAGGATGATGCCAGCGTCAGTATCCCTCGTGTCCGCATAGTCCGCCATTGTGGTGTGGTTTGCTGCGCCAGGGCTGGTGTTCGGGCCATTACCGCCTGATGGCTCCGTCCTAAATAAAAGTCGGCTTTCAGCAGAGCTCAATGTGCCGCGACCAATGACGGCAATTAGGCGCTACACCGCCGCTACAGGCTCACGCAGGCTGGCAGAGGTCACCACTGTGCGTACGGACCGACGCACACAGGGGTAATTGACACGAAAAGTCCATCAAAATTATTTCTACGTAATTTTGAGTTTTTTTTTCGCTTCTTTTGTGTGTTAGGACTTATAACTGTGAAGTGGGAGTAATAATAAAGAACAGGTACTGTGTTCATACACTTTATAACATATTAGACGAATATTTACAAAATACCTAAACAATAATCACACATGTGCACTAAAATATCATTCTGACGAACCGTCCCATCCTTCGCCGTCGGAACCTTCACCTTACGGCTCGTTCCCTTCTTGAGTACTCGGGTCCCATTAAAGTAATATTTTAGTAGTTTCTAAATTGAATGATTTAGATGTTTTGGGGGTTTTGTGCCTGATGAAGCTCAAATACGAATCCTAAGTTAATGAAAGCCTATTAATGACATCTGTGTTGCACTAAACCCAACTATGTTTTCTGGAGTGTCTCTCCCTAAATCGTCGGAAATATTTTTTTCTAGCTTCTGTTGCTGCTTTTGACAGAGTGCCTATAGGAAAAAGTGCGTACTCTATTATAAGTGGGCCCCTCAATCAATACTTCGTGTATAGGCGACATTGGATGCCACGAGTACAGTTCAGTGTACAGTACATCTTAAATTTTTCGTGGCAGCGCGGAATAATTTTTATATACGAGTATATATATATATATATCAATCTTGTGCCCACTGTGTATCATTCACATAATAGTATAAAACCTGTCAATCAATGTTTCGTTAATACCTATTATCTCTCCGGACATCAATTGCTAAAATCGGTCAAATCATCGAAAGATTTTCTAGGCCGACCCACATTGGTCGGACTGGATTTTATGGGGATTTCAATAAATCTTTTGAACCAATCATGGTATTTCTTTAAAAATACACTCTCAGTTCCCTTAACAGCCTGCCATTTTCTTTTAATTTCCAATTTAAGCCTTGAAAACTTTTGTTCGAACTGTTGCGTTTGTTCGACCGTGAATGTCGGTTGATTTAAAATATTTTTCTGGACTAATTCTAACTTTTTCACGAAACCATTTCCTTTCTTGTGTTTACTCATATCATAAATAACTTTTCGGGCCATGAGCATGAAATCAGAAGAGCGCATGAAAAACAAAATCTTAGATGAATTAATTGACGGAAAAAGTAAGTTTTTTCATTGTAAATAATCTAGAATTTTTTCGAATAAATAGACGTTTGGCACTTTTTGGCACCTAATTTTCAATGAAACACCAAGATGGTACACTAAACTAACACCATACAAGAAATCAGACTCGGGAAAGGTCCGGAAATATAACAAAATCACTCTTTAATACTTTTCGTAATAAAAAAAAATCAGTACAAAATGAGTCGGCTTACAAAAATGTACAGAAATAAAGTCATGCTATACCTTTGGATTTATGTTACTATTATTTCAATTCTAGGTACCTGGCTGAACAATATCCATGATTAAAATCACCACTACTCACTTAACATCACTCACAAATTAAATTGGTATAACATAATTTTCTTGTATTTGCTTGGTAACAGTAGGTACGTGGGTCTTGGAATGTGTTCAGAAGATGGCTGTTCACAGGGTGGGGAATGAAGCTTATCTAAAAAACATAGCTGATTGTTATTCTATAGACGTTTTCCTCGAGTCAGGTAGATACGGGTTCTTGGAATTTGCTTAATTTTTTTTTTTTACTTTTGATCGTCTTTTTGTGTCTCTGTGTGCGACGGCAAACCACACTGACAACCAGACGCAGTCAGCCTGTTTGACCTGCCGGCTACTTTTCTTTCTGTGTTAGTAGTAAAATTTTTCTAACTGCCCACCTGTTCCACAATAATAGTGATAATAATAATAATAATAATTGATAAAATTGCGATGGAGCGCCCGATCCGGTGGCAATCTCCCTACACGACCCCCTCTTTCCCCTTCCAACCTACTTTTGCCCTCTACTAATTTTTACCTTAAATTTCTTCAGTGTTTCCGGTAAATTATTAATCACTTCTCTTGGCAATTTATTTCAGTCCCTCACCACATTTCCTACAAAAGAAAATTTTCCCACACCATTATGCCTGAAATCGAGTACCAGCTTGTGGTCAAGGTCAACCTTACCATTCCAAGCACCTCTCTTAGTTTTCCCACCAATAACATTCCATGCTTCATCACCAGTATAGGATTTATACACTCCCGTCATTCTCTTCACCCTTCTTCTATTCACCAATTAACCCCACTCTAGCTCCTTTTATAAAGTAGGGAAGTAACATTACTTTATAAAACTTATCTTCTTATTCTCGTGTCGATGACAGCATCAGATATGTGGTACTTTCTCCGCCAATGCGATGGCTTTTTCAGTAGCTGAGTGGAGGTTAAATTTGGATACATTAATTCCGTGGACAAGACAACAGATGCATCTGAATGGCAGAGCTGTTAATGATAGAGTTTATTTTGTGCAGAGATTTTTCTGGATGGATGTTAATTTGCCCTTTAATTATGTTGGTCTTTTATTAGTATTTTCCGAAATCTTTATCATATTTTTGAATTTTTCTAAACATAGATTTGGCATGCAATGATTTTTAGAGTTGGCAGCACTGGTACTGAAATCGTCAGAAATTATGAATACTCGCGCTGGGCGCTCTCAGAGGCTGCTGGAAGCAAACTACGAACCTTGCTCGGGAATCACTAAGCCTCGTAGTGTTTAGTGAGCTGGCAGACCGCCTAAAGTGGCGCCATGTTCTGGCTAGCTGGGGTGTCGAGAGTTCAACAGGTGTGGCAGTGTCCGCTGCTGCTGCTAGGAGTAGCCTGCGTGTAGGGAAACAGACTGCGCTCAGGCGACAGAATCGCGTCCTTGCAGCGGTCGCCAATTCGCACTCACCGTAGCGTGGTCCGCAGCGAGGCTTAAAAAAAAATACATCCGCCGGAGCGTAAACCTGCTGGGCGAGTGTTTTCTTTGCGCATAATATTTGCGGGCGGTAAACAGCAGGTAGTTGTGTAATCCACAATGCGTGGGGACTCTGCCTACAGCCCAGGGCGGCCACCCTAATGAAACACTCGCCCAACCTCCGCAAAAAACAGGGTGTGGCGTGGCTTCAGACCAAGCCACACAGTACAGTCAGCCTGCTACAACTACAACGAGTGCTTCTAAAACGTGAAAGATAATAAAAGGAACTACAGATATATAGATGCATTAAATATGTAGCCTATGTCAGCGTCCTTAATGATACAGTAGACTTTGTTGCTATTTGTAGCGCGTAGTACTGTAACACTGGTTGAAAGTGCCTGTTGTGCTCGCACAAGAGACGTATTATCATTATTATTACTCCGCGATTCGCTAAAAGTGTGTGGCGGAGAGTGCATTGCACCTATCCGAAAGGGTAATAGTCTGGAAGGGATATACGGGATATGACAGGTGGTGCCCATGGGCTATTTTGAGCAAGCAACCCAGCATTCGCCTGGAGAGATCTCTGAAAACCATGGAAAACCCAGATCAGAATGGCCAAAGTGATTTATCGAGAACTACCCCTGTCGCATTTTAAATTTACTCACCTGGTAAATACTTCCTATTCCGTTCCCTAATCATTCATGGAAAAAAAAAAACGAGTACAGAAATGAATGAGTTCTGGCCCTTATTTCTCTTATCTTATTTTCTCTGTCATTGCTAGATTTGAATGTTGCTGGTAGTAATATTTGTTTCCTGTCATTCTGAATTACGTCAGTCGTGAATTTTTCAATTAGCTTCTGCCGAGAGCAACGCCTTCGGTGTCCCAGGTCTTCCAAATCTAACTCCTTCAACATCGCACTTACGCTTTCCCTCCAACTATATATACCTGTCACGAATCGGGCGGCTCTTTTTTGTACCTTCTCCAATGGCTCCATTAACCACTTTTGATAGGGACTCCATACAGAACAACAATGTTCTAAGTGAGGTCGCACTAGTGACTTGTATACAATCGATTTAACTTCCGGTGTGTAGTGCTTTAAATTACGACCTAGAAATCGGAGCATACGGTTTGCTTTCCCAATTACCTTCTCAGTATGCTCATTCCACGACAAGTTATTACGAATTGTTACCGCTAGGTATTTAGCGGAGTCTACTATTTTAAGGGCAGTACCCTTAATTGTATAGTCAGAGCTAAATGAGATTTGCTTGCTGTTGGTGAAAATTAAGGCAGTTGAAGACTAAATGATTGAGGGCCTGTAGTGCCTGTGCAGTGGGGTGTGTTTACCGCCCGGGTGCGATAGAGGAGACCGTGGAATACGCTGTAGTTGACTCTCATACGGATGACAGATGTGATGTATCGTACCTAAGAGTCCCATCGTCTTCGTGGAGGATACGTCTGTACTGTCGGCTTCTGTGTTGTTTCGATTCATTCCAGCTCCTCGCCCATTGCTGACCACTGTTGCCCGCTGTCAGTGGTGCTCCTGGGTGGGATTAACTTCACCCGAGCTACATGACTCCTTGACGAACATATCGAGGTGCTCGTTATGTCTGATTCCAGAGTGCGCGTATAACCAGTAGTAACTAAGGGAGGAGCCGCGTTGATTACGTTCTACCGAGTTCCTTCGACCCCAATGTTTTCCTGGCTGTCTATGTGTGGAGCACAGCACTTTATGGTAGCGAAGCATGGACTTTAGGAGTACCTGAAAGAAAGAAAATTGAGGCATTTGACATGTGTTGATACACAAGAATGCTGAAAATTAACTGGACAGACAAAGTAAGAAATGAAGAGTTTTGCGAACTGATGGGTGAGGAAAGAAGTTTATGGAAGAATATTACAGAAAGAAGAGACAGGCTGATAGGTCATATTTTGAGACATGCTGGATTGGTCAATTAGCTGGTGGAGGGAACAGTCGAAGGTAAGAACTGTAGAGGAAGACAGAGATGATAATATATGAAGCACATAATTGAGGACGTGGGTTGTAAGGCTTATGTAGAGATGAAGAGGTTAGCACAAGATGGGAAGGGATGGAGCATTGCATCAAACCAGTCAAAAGAAAGACGACAGCAAACAATGAGATCGACGTTATAGTGCAACTGGTTAGTATTCAATTAAATCAATTATTTATTTATTTAGTTTTGATCAAGAAAATTAGAAGAATAATATTCCATAACTAAGATTCAAAAAACGTTTTCGTGTTCAAGCAGGACGTTCGCTGACCATTCTTGAAATCACGTGACTTGGCAACATATCGGCTTTTAATCGCCAGAGAGCAAGTTTATTTTAGATATCGCTACAAAAAAACAATTCTGGATGGTATAAATAAAATATACCAAATTGTCGCTGTACGAAGTTGTGGTTTTTGGGTGAAGAAATTCAGATCATTGGGCGTTTTCGTTGTTTCATCATGAATGATATAGCTATTCAGAAATGTATGTCGGGTGTTGGTTGTTCATTAAAGGGATGACATTTTGTTGAACTGAGTCTACTTTCCTTCCATAGCTAAATTTTCATCATTTGTTTCGTAAAGTGGAAATACTTCTGACCCCTGAGTAAGATGGCGACTTGTAAATTCATAAATAAGCAATTCGTAAAAAACTAAAAAAAAGGTAAACGACGCAACTCGCTACAATGTCCACGAGGCGTGAATGGTAAAAAAAAAAGTCACCACCTTAAAAAATTGGTTAACTTTCACAATAAATATAATTATGTGATGGCTTTATAGAAATTACGTTAATATTCTGCCACGTGTAGTTTATTTAGGCCTTATCTAAACTGTTTTTTCGCGTAATGAGTGCGTGGAGTGATTGGGGATGGACGGACGGGGATGCATCCAGGCTTCCTGTGGGGATGAGAAGGGAACCCGTGCCGTGGGTATTCACTAAAATGGCGGCGACTCAGATTAGAGCGCTCGTAAATTTTCGAACTGCTCACAACCCCGGGTGTGTGTAATATCGCAAATAAATTAGAAATTATGTTTTCAATATTAAATAAATTCCGCGCGCACATCGTTTAGTCGTAAAAACCATTTATTTGAGTGCCACGACAAATTAATAATAACCAAACAAGTATTAATTACGGTATTAATGATTCATTGGCGGGTGTTCCTGCCAAATTGCTGCCGTAAATTGGGAGTAATTTATTCACAACGCGACATAATAAAGCAGTATTTAAGGCAACGCGTGGCCCCATCTGTCGCCACTGCTGGCTCACTACCAACCCAAGGCGCCAACCCGCTCCACACACCCCAGCAGTATTCACAAAGCAACTGCTTACTACTCCGGCCATACAGGCAGCACTATGTTATTCTGTAGTTTGCAGGTACGTATTGTATCGCTCAATGGATTATACATTCTACTTGCTATAGACGACAGAAGACAAACACAACACTCAATTAAAACCACCTATGGCCGGGGCTGGACTCGAACCGGCGACCGCTGCAACGCGAGGCTTGCACGCTAGCCCCCACGCTAGCCCCCACGCTGCCGGGGTCGGCAATCCATTGTATTCACACAGGTCGGTTGGTTTATGAAGATGTATGTTGCGTATTCGCTGTACATATTAAAAAAACACGTAGTTATTCAAGATGCAACACCTTAAAAATTTTGCCAGAAGTTTCTACGAGTCTCAATGGTTATAAGAGTTAAATAATAACATAGGATTACTCATTTCTCAGATTATTAATGTACTAAGAGACAGAAGGGTAGCAGGGAATATTTGAAACAACTAAAAAATGAATTAATAATAGCAAATATGGCTTTAGATGGGTTTATGACAAGTATTGTCGGTGCAATGGTACCACTGACTGATACATCTATAAATTTCTATGGCTACATAAGAAAACCGAGTGAAAGAGAGGTTTACAGATAAGGATGGAGAAGAAGTTACTGAGGATTTGAAAAAAGCAGAGGTTTCAAGTAACTGGTTTACTGAGAGCTTTAGGGACAATGAATCAGAAATGGGTGGATGTAAGTCGGAGAACGAGTTTAACAACACAATTAGAAATGAGGAGACTAAACAATCTGAAATTTATGGTGAAGATGTCAAGAAGGAATTAAGAAACCTGAAAAAATATTAAGGGGCAGGTGTAGCTAATTTTACTACAGATGTCTTAAAGATAGCAGGATGTGACGTTGATCTTATCTTGAAATATTATTTAAATTGAGTTTGGATACTTGCTGCTTACCACAGGACTAGAAGTGCCGGTACATTAAGGAATGGAGTCGAAAATTATACGCCTATCAGTTTGACAGCAGTGGTAGATAAATTAATGCAGAGACTGATATGGAACCACATCAGAAATATATGTGAGGAACGTAAGTGGTATTCACGTAGGCAACATCGGTCCAGGCAAGGATATTCATGCGAATGTCAGTTAGTGGGATATATGCAAGACATTTTGATGAAATGGACAAGGGAGGCTAAATTGATGGTGTAGCAGTAGATCTATCAAAGGCTATTGATAGAGTGAGCCATTAAATGGTAGTAAATGAAGTAAAAACAATTGGAGTGAATGAGAAAATGATTTGTTGGTAGAAGAATTTTTAAAAGGAAAACAGAAAGTAAGGGTAGGAAATGCAGTATCAAAAGAAGTGGAAGTAAAAATGGGAGTGCCGCAAGGTAGCGTATTGGGACCATTGCTATTCATTATTCTAAAGAATAATTGTGTTGATTGTTTACTATCTGAAATTAGATTATTTGCAGATGACATAATGCTATATAAAAGGATCAGAACGGTAGAGGACTGTAAACAGCTGCAGGGAGATATGGACAGTATACATAGCTGGGTTCGTAAACATGGGATGAAGATAA
Source organism: Vandiemenella viatica (assembly GCA_031002005.1). Taxonomy (NCBI): domain Eukaryota; kingdom Metazoa; phylum Arthropoda; class Insecta; order Orthoptera; family Morabidae; genus Vandiemenella; species Vandiemenella viatica. Next base: position 272,795,144 of record CM061919.1, read on the forward strand.
ACGCAAAGAAGAGTCAGCTTATTAGATACACAAATAAAAAACAAGCAGGAGGAGGTTGAAAAGGGTCATGGGAATGGACAAGGCGTACATTAAAGATGAGGATATTAATTAATAGAATTAATAGAAATGCATGGAAGGGAAAAGATGACCATGACCACAAGCTGGCACTCGATTTCAGGCACAAAGGTGTGGGAAGATTCTCTTTTTTAGGTAAGGGTGTCAGGGATTGGATTAAGTTAGCAAGGTAAATGATGAATAATTTACCGAAAATGTTGAAAGAATTTAAAGTTGAAATTTGTAGAGTGCAAAAGTAGGTGCGTACAGGAAAGGGGGAATTGGATGTTTAGGGAAACTGCCACCGGAGTCAGAGCTTAATCGCAATTAAATTAAATTTAATTAAAGGAGCAGGGTTTAGTGCGTGTTTTGATTTATCATTGGCACGTTTAATAGCGTCATTCAGTAAATTAAGCCGTAAAATGGTTTTAACGACGAAGGAGCAAAAGCGCAGACGTGACTCCGTAAACAAGACACCAGGAAGCGGCTCGCCGGCCTCGGCAGCGTAGTTGCTAGGGTGCTAGCTCCACGTGCCGGAGGTCGCCGGTTCGAGTCCGGCTGCGGACACGGGTTGTGTTTGTGCGTCTAGAGCTGCTTACAAAATAATATACAACACAATGGAGAAACTGAAAACACTGGGTGATCTGAAATCCCACTTGAGCTGGATGTATGGCCTAAGCGAAGCCAAATGCAATTAGAAAAAAGGAAGGGGTTACAAGTGTGTAGCAGTACAACATGTTTCTCCGATAATAACAATAATAGTTATAAATATTACATTTATTTATAATCTGCAACAAAATTACCGGAATATTTAACCTCTATTCGAACAATCAAAACAGAAATTTACTTCTTAAAGTAAAAATTAACTATTTCTAATCGGCATCTTGTTAGGTCACCATGTTAGGTTCGTGGTGGTTTAATTAATATTGTAATTAATTAAATAGTCCACCCATGGGCGTATCCAGCGAGGGGCAGAGGGGGGCTGCTGCCCCCCCCCCCCTAGAAGAAAAATTTAGTTGCCTTCAGTACGCTTCGACGAGTGAAGAACTAGTTCAGGAGCACTTTTGGAGAGAAAGATTGACTGGATTATGTCTGACGAGTGTGCATCGAAATTTCGTGAAAGAACACCATGAGATATTGACAAACAAAATTATTGAAATTGAAAATCCTAGACAATTAATGTTTACATAAAAAACTAACTGACTTACGATCTTAATTAACTACATAGTAGGTCCTTAGATTAAGTAGTTGGGTTAGAGTTTGATTTTGTAATGTCATTTTTCAGTCCCCCACCCCATTTCCTCGAAACCAAAATGAGTGCCCCCCCCTAGTTCAAATCCTGCCCCCCTCTAGTTCTGATCCTTGATACGCCCTTGAGTCCACCATAAGGTTAAGTTTAAGATTTTTGTTTATTTTTCAAAACAACAAGTCAGCGATATTTTTCACATTCATAGATACAATCAAGAGATACTACTGACGCAGTTTCAAAGAGAATCTGTATAAACATACTGTGCTTAAATTTTTTTAAGTATTTTAGTTTGTTTGTACTATTGTATGCCATACTTGCAATAAGAAATAGAGGTTCAAGACAACATAACAGGACCCCTTTTTCTCCTGGAGCTTGCTATGTTAATTATGTATTTCTTCAATGCCAACTGAAATTTTGAATAATTATTAATGTTTGAGAAATATCTGGTGGACGCTTTTGAAGAATTCCAGAAATTTCGATAGATCATATATAAAGAAATCAGCAGAAGGACAGAGTTAGTTTACAGTCAGTTTATACAGATTATCTTTGAAACTGCGTCAGTAGTATCTCTGGATGGTATCTATGCATGTGAAAAATATCGCTGACTTGTTGTTTTGAAAAATAAACAAAAATCTTAAACTTAACGTTATGGTGGACTATTTAATTAATTACAATATTAATTAAACCCACAAGAACCTAACAATCTGTAATTTCGTAGGTCTAGCTTTACTACATTTAATTGGAGTATTCGACTAACGATTGCCCATCACGTCTAAAAATTATTATAAAAGGACCTCATTAACTCTTTGGATATTAGGTTTAGTTTTGTCGATATGTCGACTCTATCGATTAAATTTGCTTTAAAATAGAAATTTGCATGTTACAGTAGTAATTCATTGTTTCATCATTATGATCTTTGGTAATATTATTATAAGTTTCTTTTAGTTTCAATTGGAACCAATATCTACATTTGGCTATGTTGGGGTTGATTTACTAAAACAAATGCAAAGATATTAAATCATTTGGGTAAAAAGTGAGAAAGTTCAGTGTTCAAACGAACCACAGAACTACATAAAAAGAAACAAAGCAGTTATTAATCTGAGTTTAATTAAAAAACAACCAATTTCCACTTTAACATATAAATTTGTGTTTTATACATATTTTTAGTACTGCAATCTGTGAACAGATAGAGTTACGATTTTTCTTATATATATTTGAGGTTAAGAGATGCTAAGGGCACATAAATATAATCTTTTATTTTCAGCTCCGCAATCTGCCAGGATAACTGTAAGCAAACGAGCACGGTACCAGAAACTAAGTACATACGCCTGTTAGTTTACCAAGTGCATCAATTCCGGAACTTTTAAAATCAACATACGATTGAATGTGTCATTACGCAACTGTTTTGATCTCTGAAAAGCAGTGTGCACGATTTAGTTAAAAAAAAAAAAAAAAAAAAAAAAAAAAAAAAAAAAAAAAACAAAGATGGCGATACTGGCTACGCAATAAGAGAATCTTTGGTGTCGGAACTATGCGATATGACAAAGAAACCATGCGTTTTTTGCGTAATGAAAATTATCTTATTTCAATGTCCAGGCTATGTGTTAATTCGATACGAAATTTCGTTTAATTGTGTTGAGCAGTTAAGGCGTGATCGAACAAAGGAACAAAGTTAAACTTTCAAACACACTAAAAAAAAAAGGCGTCAGGAACTGAATCGCAGAACGAACAACACAAGTATGGAAAAACATAGACTTTATCGATACTAATAAAAGGCAATCTTAGTCACCGTGTATGCTACACTGTGACGTAGGCTTCTGTTGTTGGACTAACAACTGCCACACGTGTTTCTGGTCACTGTCGCTACCACAGCAAGCTAAGAAATAAGATCACTTAAATTTCGAACCAACCACAAAGAAAAGTACGTATTTCGTTTATAGCACGTTAACTATTAGTTTCTTTTTTATTTATATTCATTATATTTTCGTGCTATTCTACGTCCATAGATATCGCTGTTATAGTGAGCTAAGAAACATGGCATCAAGTTTGTATACCAATACAGTCAGTGTATAACTACAGGGGCGATGGAAGTTTTAATTTTCGGGCGGCACTTTTAACGGAGATTTTGATTAGATTGAAATGCTGGCCGGACATTCGTCTTCACAGCATGAGTAGTATTTAAAAAATAAATAAAGTTGCTTTCATTAGCGCCATGTTACTGAAGTTATTGCTTGATGCGGATGAAACAGTTCCAAATCTACCGCCTTCTGGACCAGAGTCAAAACTAATACTACTCGGCATTTTCCCTCGTACCATTAGGGATTGTAATGCACAGCAAAGAGATTAGCTTTGGTGCTGAGCACCCTCTGCCACCCACAATTTTGTGAATTGCAGAGTATAAATGTAGATGTAGATGTAGATTAGCTAAGGTTGTTAGGATTTATTTTTAATCTGTTTTGGTTTCACGGGCGCCATGTTGCTGACGTCATTATTTGAGCCGCACGTAAGTATCGCGTTGTAAACTGCAACCGAAATGTGTGCACCATTACAAAGTGAAGGTTATTAGCGTTGATTAGCAACAGAGGCTGGTCCTGCTGGGAAGGCGTTATCGAGATGCAGACACGGTAACGAAAAACTGGGAGCGGGTTATTTGATGCCGGCGCGGTATGAAGTTCTAATTTGACGACTGGGGCGGAGCGGGCGAGAAAACTTGGCGCGTTATCAGCCTCCAACTTGGACTATTACGCTTAATATTAACGCTCATCGCCCCGCGGGGACGTATTATGCCGCCGTGTGTATTCATTTATGAGCGCCCCGAGCCATGTGCTGCTCCGGTATCACCAGATAAGTGCCGGCCCGGGACCAAGTTGGCTGACCGCGCAAACTTCGCCCGCCGTGCGAGTAAATTACAACAAAAAAAGTCGAGACGACCACTTCAGAACGAGCGGTTTGCACACCGCAAAGTAGGCCGCGCCTGGAATACCGACGGCCCCTCGGATGCGGCCACAGAATTTCGTCAGCTCCTGTCACCAGTCTTAACGTTACTCGTGAAATTACAATATGTCACGTCTTCACACTACTGTCCTGTAAGCGAGATGAATGACGGTGTTTTCATCCTGTCACGGTCGCCATATATTACATTTCCTGTACACGGTCGCCATTTAAGAGATTTTTAAACTATTTTTCCTGTCGAAGGCGGCCACTTAAGGCGGATACAGACGACACAATATCGGTCCTAATATGCAGGAGCAATCCGGCAGGCGCCCGTCAGATTGCGGCTTGTGTAGGCGAATTGGGTGTGCTGCTCCCGATATCGGGATATCGGTAGAGCCCGACAAACAATTTACAGATTGTCCCTGCAGATAGGGAGCAAATTGAAACGTGTGTTTCGTGCCATTAGTTGTGTGTCTCGTTAAAAATATTAAATAGAAAGAGGTATGGACGAATATTTTCGAAAATTATAAGAATACACCCCAACTGTGTGACAAACACAAAAAACTATGTAAACCGCGAAATGCGAAAGAAGGATTTAAAACTTTGCTCCAAATTTACAAGGAAGTGACACTTGCATGTCTTTATTCTTCCCAATATGTTTCAGGTATGTGTGAAAGCTTATATAGTGAAATTGACGAACTAAATTTCATATCTTCATAGGTTCGCCTACTTAACAAAAATTGCAAAGTAACGACTAATAGTTTTTTGGCGCTTATACTTTAAGCGATTAGTCTATTTCTGCAAATGTTTCAGAATCTTTTAAAAAGTTTCTAAAATCTGGCTTCAGGCTTCTCAAAATGTACATGTGAGATAAATTTTTTCTTAATAAAATCCACGTCTTCAACCACTATCTTCTTTTTCTCTCAGAACCAACTGTAGTACAGGTTATTGTGAAAACGATGTCTACTTTTTGTTGTTTTGACATAATGGGAGCCATTGCAACTAGCAGTCATGCGATCACAATGTAAACTAAAATTGGGAGCGAAATTGTGCTGTGTGGAGTAAAGCCCCATATGATTGCCTTGCTGATTGCCCCTGTAGATTGTGACCGAAATTGGCTCGTGTGTAGCCGCCTGTACTAGATTATTCATTTCATAACGAACACTTGCTTTTACGATCTCGGCAAACATTGAATAGCTGTCTATCGTGATCTCACACTGTATTCTTTGACTTTCAGGCCATAGCAGCCATCTTCCACTAGGGAATGTGAACTCATTGCCTGAAGAATTACACCATTTTCCATCCGCGCGCAACGTAACGAACATACTTGTTTGTGGTGATCACATGTTTAAAAGTTACTCCATGTTATGCAAATGTACTTATATATAGATTCCTTCAGATTTTGTTACCTTCTTGTGGTTGTTGTTTTTGATTACGTTAGTTGCTAAGACAGATTGAGTTGCTTCGGGATGACGACGAAGTAATAAATAATATTTCCTCAAAGGATTACGCAAACTACAGGTATAACGAACACCGATATTAGTTTGATTTGTGTTCGGTTTCTGCTGGTGCTGTAAGAGCTATAAAGCTGAATTGAAGCTATGTTAAGTGAATAGAAACGATTAGTCGTTTCAAAGATTTAGAAGAGTTCGATAAGACATTAAATAAGTGAGAAACTATGAACAAAAATAATACATCTTCTTAATACTGATATTATTCAAGACAAAATTAAATTGAAGTCTCATAAGCTTCCGTGTCACTCATTTATTACATTCAGTCCTAGCTTCAATTTTCCGGCACCTTAGACGTGCAATTCCTTATTATGTCCTTTCAATAAACAAATACGTCACACTCGAGCTTTTTATATTTCTTCTTCTATTTTCCCCTCTCCTGTTACTTTGGTGGGTACATATTCTAGAGCGGTTTCCTCTTACGTTCCCCAGTTATTGGTGTGTATGTACTGTGACGTGTGTTAGGAATGACTGCTAGAGGGAGTAGTCCTGCGCTTCCGAAGGACTCCGTACGCCCGCCAGGCTTCACGTCCTCAGCTGACGGTGTCCTGTGCACTCGTACCAGGTGACCCCGAAACCGGTTTCCAACACACCAATGGAGGCCGCATTGTTTAAACATGCATAGGGCTATAAAACATCATTATCTATTTCTTCACCACATTCCTGTGACGTTGACATAAACACTTGTTCTGGGGCGATCTTAATTTCTAACCTCATCAAAATAATCCTGTCACTAAACTATTCATAATAACTCATCCGTTTCCCTACTTTCTTGTTCATTACAAATCCCACACCAGTGACTCCATTGACAGCTTGTGTGCTAATTATCCAGTGTTCCGCAGACCAGAAATCCTGTGCATCCTTCCATTTAATCTCACTAATCCCAACAACAACTAACTTGTGTTCTTCCATCTCCCTTTTCAAGTTTTCTAACCTACCTGTCCTAATGCAGTATTTAATGCAGTGGTTCCCCGTTGGCTTCTGCATCCCCATGCCGTTGATCATTTCTGACTGTTCCGCCTTTAGGTACGGTTTCCAATCCGAAGGGCAAGAGGATGCCGTGGACCACTCCTCGTTCTTGCGCCTTCCTTTAGGATGCCGTTGGCAAGCAGTGGGTGACTCCTTATACCGGGAACCATTCAGTCGCCAAAGACTCGTCCGTGCAAACAGGGTGCACCACGTGAAGGAGAGGTTGACATTTGAGTGGAACAGGCTAATATAGTCTCTCCCAAACCCTTACAGCAATTAAGAGGTTGCAAATTTGTGCATTCTCAACGAATATCGTGGAGTGTCATTTTCAACATTGTAACACAACGATTACAATTTCGAGAATTTTGTTCACGATTGGCGTTCAAGAAGGTCACGGAGGAACACAAAATCATACGTGCTTCCTGCCCACTGACCATTCTCACACGTTGCAGTGAGAAAGGCGAAGAGTTCCTGGACCTTACAGTGGCAGGTGGCGAGACTTGGGGGTGTCACGTGACAGCTGAATCGACGCAGCAGTCCTCGGAATGGAGGCGCTCTTCATCGCCAAAGAAAACCATGTCAACTCGACCCTACTATCAGTTACCTAGAACACGAGGTTTAACAATCATACACTGCGTGTACAAGTTGCTTAGCAACCGGAGAGTGCGCCAAACTACAATCGCAGCGTTGCAACGGCAATAACCGCTACCTTGCACAAAATCGGCGTAGCACACTCGCCTTTTTGCCAGGCAGATCAAGTTGAAATAGCAGATATCAACCATATCATACTAGGATATCATGGACTCCACAGAACAAATTATACAACAGCCTGGTCAAGTTCAAAATCCAACTTCCAACATCGGTAGATATCCTGTTGAGAGGGGGAAGACACGATGTGTATCGGGCGATGGCATGTTATTTAACAGAAGAAGCTTTAAAGAAATCACCCATTTAAAAAAAAATAATTAGAAAATGACTGTATAAATGCCAGAATTTATGAACTTATAACTGCACCAAATGTAACGGTAGTCACTGTATTTAAACCGGTTAAAATTATCAATAAAATGTCAAGTGTCAATATATTAAGTAATCTTCAGTAATTGTTCTCAGCACTACCACTTCATAAAAGTTAATTCAGATATCAATTTAAACAAATAAAATGTTATTGTGTACATCAAGTTAAACACATAATTCTACCAGTATTAAGTTCTTTCTACAGACTTTACTAGTTTTATTTGGTAAGATAATGTTATTAAATTTAATTGTCATCTTGATATGTTATAATTGTTATCACTGATTGATTACAGTATCCATGGTGAAATAAGGTCTGGTTATATTACTGCTATAGGTTAAGCTGAATATAAAAATCAATGTAAAAATTGAAGCTGGCCTTATGGTCGATAGACCGAAGGCCATCATTAATAAAAATAAATAAATAAAATAACGGAAGTTACTTTAAAAATACGCCTCGTATAAAAAAAAAAAAAAAAAAAAAAAAAAAAAAAAAATCGACCTTTATATAAATAGACCCAGCAAAAGAATGGAATATAGTAATTTCGATTGTGAGAAGTGAATAAAAAAAGTCTCACATACTGTTTAATTAGTTAAGCACGGGTAATAAGTGAACATTGTATTCTCACCGGGGGACGCAAAGTTTTAAGTCGATCGGACACTGCAAAACATCGATTGCCAGATTTTAAATATACGACAGACAGGCAGTTGAAAATGAAATATGCGCGGTGAAATGACGGACCGATCGTCCCAGCTGACAGAGCGACAAATTCTCTCCTACTCAGTCCTGTTAAACCTGAAATCTTGCACTGCTGGCGTGCCGAAGAGAAAACAAACTCGCGGTATCGACGGGAATCTTCGAACATTTTTTAAACAAACAGCATTAGATACGTCACACGCCTTGCATAGTTACTATCGTGGACAAACAAAAAAATAGGTAAATATAAATCTCTGCTTTAGTACGGGTCGATGCAGCGAAGAAACGGAATGCGATAACCGCACAGCAAAGGAATGCATCAGTGTTCACAGCACGGCGGAAGGTGATCGACGCTTACCCCTGGGAGGGACTGCTGTCCCGCGGCACGCGTCAGCTCCAGCCAGTCGGACAGTGGTTTCCCTGTATTCTGAGTGTCTGGGTGTGCCGGCCCCGGTAGCGTAGGGGCTAGCGCACTGGCCCCACGCACCGAAGGGGTGTTTAAGTGTTGTGTGTCGGTGTGCTTGTCGTGTCCGTCCTGTGGTGTGTCTAGAATTACTCGAAAGATATATATACACGTAAAGAAACTGAAAAACCACTGGATGAACTAAACGCATACTTGAGCTGGCTGTATGGCCTAAAGAAGCCAAATGCTATTAAAAAAAAAAGTGTCTGGGTCAGCTCCCTTTAGGGAAATCGAGCCCTTTCTACTGCTGGGGCTCCCTAGCAACCAAAGGGAATAGGTTCCAGTCTTGAAACTCACACTCGTTATGTGCTGCGCCTAACTGAATATTGCGGTGATCCTCGCACGTGGAATAATTCACCGTGTTATTAAATATTAATAATTTGTTTCAAAACATATACTTCACTTCTGGAAGATCACTACCAATTTCTTAACTCGGTTTGTATATGAATTTAGAACATGATCTTAGAATTAATATGTTAGAATGTTAAGAGCATTCGCATGGGTGAACATTGTATGAGTTAGTGCTGAGTTATCAACGCTCTGGTGGCAGGGGTACAGTCCACCTCAGCGCTACTGAAAACGAGTTATGTGAATGTGGTGAGCTTCAGAACCCACAACATCTTCTGGTAAGCAGGAATCTCCCTGGAAAAAAAAGGGGGGGGCTGGCCGGCATCAAAAATTCGCAGAGGTTTAGTGGTTATTGAATAATCGTAATGAAGAGTCATTTCCTGGTTAACTTATTCCATATGAGGAAACTTGTTTAGCATATCCGTCGGTAATGTTATTCCTCGACCTCAAATGAAAAATTTCAGACATCGTCCAATAGCAGCGAGTTTGTAATCCGGCTCATCTCCTCGTCACCATCCTCAGGCAGAGGCCACACCAAGTTTTTGTATCACACTTGCCATCTTCAGTGGTACCTCCTCTCATCATCCTCTCCCGTAGATGCACGACTTCGAAAGCTTCCAATATCATCTGTGTAATTTGTCCTTCCCAACTGGATTTATTACTGATTTCCTATATATATTTCATGTTCTCCATAAGTCATTCCTCCCGCGTCTTATTATCATGAAAGCTCTTTAATTTTTTTCTCCCAGATTAGTAATCTTACTTTTTTTTTTTAGCATTTATTTTCACTATCGCATTAGATATCCTGTTCAGACGCGTCTACTATAGCTTACGGCTGTCTGCCGCATTAATCCTATCATATACCACAAACTCATCTGCAAACAACCTAAATCCTCACTGAAAACGAATTCGAATAAAGAACAGTCCGGATCTGCGTTACCATGGTTTTCCCAAATCCCTCCAGGCGGATTCCAGGATGCTTTCTTCAAACAGCCATGGCCGAATACTTTCCCGTTCCTTATACCCAGTCCCATCCCGCCTCTAATGACCTCGACGTTGACGAGGCGTAAGGCGATAAGTAAAAAAAAAAATAAAAAAAAACATTGAACAACAATGGTCCCAGTACTGAACCCTGTGGAACCCTCGTTCTCACTTCGACTTTTTCTGATTCTACGTTTCGTACCGTAAGTCTCAGCTTCCTACCTGTTAATTTAACAGTTCGCTGAGGGATTTAAAGTATTTATGAGACTAATTTGATTCGTGGAGTGGTTTCTGGTTTGTGTGTAGTTTCAGGACGTGCTGAGCTGATATTAAGCGACTGACGCGCCCAATTAGCGGGGTATTACTGCACGAGTGCTCTGCGAGTCGGCCTGTTGCGTGACGTCGGTTCTAGTTGCGGCGACTGCCGTCTCGGTGGCGCTGCCGTATCAGGGCGGCGCGCCCCATTGGCTGGGACCACTCTGTCCCGCGCGCTCTACGTCATTAGGCGCCGGATTTACTGCCGCGGCGCAAACCACCCCCGTGCCTGGCGCCGAGGACTGCGGCCGCAGAGGCTGTTTTTTCCCCCGCCCCCTGCGAGCGTTATTGAGTCTGTATTTCGCCGGAAGTGTCGTCTGAGATGGCACTTGCTTCTGCGTCCGCGCGGGGACGAGAAAAATATTGTTTGGGAGGGTGGATCTGTGTGCATTACGAGGCAGGGGACCTCTGTAACGGGCGCTTTATGCAGAACGCGCGCCCGGGAGGGCCAAGATTTGTTGAGTTTGCTCTCAAGGAAAACATCCGCCCTCGCTCGTGTTCCGATCTCGTCTGGTTAGGCGCCTCACTGTTCCAGAGTCAATTCAATTCAGCCATTTAGATTGTGTTGACGACAGAGCGTGGTGAGTGAATGGTTAACGCTCTGGCCTCACATTCGGCAGGACGCAGCTTCGAATCCCCGTCTGGACATCCAGATTTGGGTTTCTGTGGTTTTCCAAATCACACCAGGCGAATGCCGGGAAAGTTCCTTCAGAAGGGCCATGGCCAAACTCCTTCCTGTTCCTTGACGCCACTCCCATCCTGCTCTAATGACTTCTACGTCGACGAGGCGTAGAGCCGTAAGTAAAAAACAAAAGAAAAATCCCTACGGCAGACTGAATAACTGCGGGCAGTTCAGTACCCCGGTGATTTTCTTCGGAAATCATCGTCCGGGACGGCAAGGTGGCTCTAGCCAGCCTGCTGTAGTTAAATGTTGGAGAAAGTCAATTGGTCACTCTTCAAAAATTTTCTCATCGAAAGTGAAATGAACTCAGTTAAACCTGCCGTTACTGACATCACATGAGTGAAATTAAGAGCGATCCGTCTGTCCTGGCAGGGTCGCCATGACGCGGGCAGCCAGTGCGTTAGTACGCTTTCCGTCCCGTGTCCTGTGGTGACAGTTCCGGCGTCACTAATACGTACCAGCTCTCCCACATCCAGATATCTCAGTCTATAAATGCTTCATATTCGATCCCAGACATGTTTTAAGCGAATTAATCGACGCCCCTTTAGCACCCTGTGGAGTACAATACACGGAAAGTTGACGACGAGCAGCCTCAATGACCGGCATCCAAAGCATTACAAAACAAAGTCACAACTCCGATATATAAGATCACTTTTAAAAGCCATTTTCGCAACGTTAAGGAGGTTTACCGTATCTAGCTGGGGAGCTAACCAAAGCGTCATCCGCACCTCTGTCTTTGCAGAGTATGCATGTCCTGTGTGGCAAAAGTCAAGTCATGCGTAGACGTTGTGCTCCACAGAACATGCCGTCTCATCACAGGTTGCCTCAGACCATCGCCTGTGGGGAAAGTGGAGATACTAGCTGGCATCTCCTATAGAGATATACGCCGGGAAGTTGTCACTAGCGTAGCAAGGCTAAGAGAAAACGAAGACACCCGACACGCTCTACATGGCTATACATCGAGACTAAGGTCCGGATCAAGCTTCCTGCGGACTTGGGGAAAGTTTAGATACTAGCTGGCATCGCCCCTGGAGACATATGCCGGGAAGTTGCCACCAGCGTGGCAAGGCTTATAGTGAACGAAGACGCCCCACACCCTCTACATACCAGTCAAGTTCAAGCTTCCTGCGAACTTCAAAGCCACTAAATGCAGCACCGAGCAAAAGAAGGAATATTGGCTTGGGAGAAGAGAGTGCAACATGATACCGACTGGATCAAGCCAAAAGAGGCTCTGAACAACTATGGCCCATACGAAAGTCACTAAATAGGCTTCGAGTTGGAGTTGGCCCTTCCAAAGATACTCTTGTCTCCTGGAGATAGCTGGGAGAACAGCCAGATACCACATGTTCGTGCGGGGAGAGACAAACCATGGCACATCTGTTGTCTTGTCCACAAATCGGAATGAATGTATCCCAATTTGACCTCCAATTACCTACTGACAATCCATTGCTTTGGCGGAAAAAATACCTCATATTTGATGCTCTCAACGACATGTGAAGGAGAAGAAGAAGAAGAACACAAATGCGACCTGCCTCTATACGAACACTATCCTAAATGCTTCTGGTACTCGCCAGCACCCTGGCCATTTCGAAGTACTGTAGAAGCCATGTCCTATGTTCTAGAGTCTACACTATGTTCCACCATCGCAGTTTCCTCCCTTTGTCCCATGTGAGCATATGCAGCATCTCCCAACCACCTTTGCGCGGACTCCGTTCTTACCAACCTTTTGTTATTTTGTTTGCGTTCAGTGAGCCGCCGTTGTGGCACAGTGATGGGCAGGTACAACGGCCGGGCTCGATCCCACGCCCTCGCGCACCGGCCGTCCAGGCTGCGGCTTAGAGGCGCCATCAAAACAAGTGCCGGGACAGTCCCGTCCCGTAAAATATAGTACGTTACTAATACAACAACACACTGCTGAACATAGAACTCAACACGACACGTCAGCAGGTGCCGCCGCAAACTAAGACCCATTCACACTAGCGGTCAGCTCAGGTCAGGGCAAGGCAGGTCAAACTGAAGATCAACAACGGTCAAGACCTGAGCTGAGCTGAGCTGACTGCTAGTGTGAACAAGCAACGGTCAGGTCAGGTCAGGTCAGATCAAACGGGCGCCGAACGTCTGAAAACTATGCTCGTGAGCAATAAATAAAGAGTAATAAATAAAAAATAAATGTTTTAACGGTATGTTATTTCTGTTTATTATAAAGTCGGCAAACTTTAATATAAATTCAAATATTATTACACATTTTAATACTGTCAAGATACAGATCCTGTTTCCGAATTTTTTTAAAAAATATTGTGAATATATTTTATGAATCAAATGCTTCTGTACCAGCGTTAGCACAGGAACAAAGAATATTTTTAAAGTAGGGTTTCTCTCTCATCCTGAAATTCACTTTCTACATGGCATGAAATTTTATCCTTCCGTAAATAATTGTGCAAAATACATGTTGCTAAAATTATATTATCAATTAATGCTGGAGCAGAATTAATTTTTCTAAAATAAATTCGAAATCTTTGAGCTCTAAAATATCAAAAGCATTTCGGACAACTCGCCTCTCACGGCATAACCGGTAGTTAGCATTCTTCTTTCTCTTTATCTGTTTGCGCTTGAAACTCTGGATACACTCAGAACAATCGTATTTTTGATCTTGACATATTTTTAGGCTCTTGAACCAAAATCATTGCGATTTAATTGACGTTGAGGTAGAAAACGGTATCGTTTCACTATGAACAATTGAAATGAAATGGCCTCGTCAACGACTTGATCTGGCAAACAATGCCTCTTGCGTGCCTGTAGGCAGCGGTGTACTCGGAGGGGTAGACAATGGGGATGAGGATCAGGCCAGTTCAGATCGAACAGGTTATATATAGTGCTTACAGTTCACTCGGTTCATGAAAACAGGAGAAGTCTTCTGTGTATTCCATTATTCCAGCAAACATTATTCGTAAAGTGAAATGTATGACAAGGACGATCTTCTGGACAAGTATTGAATTCTGGCTACTTAGTTCATACATAGTATTAGGGAAAAGCAGTTGAAGAGATTAGTGTACCTTATAAATTCGGTAGATCAGTTTCTTTTTTTCAACTCTCAGAGAGACAGACACAGACAAGTTAAAGAGGATCTGATTGGTACCCGTGTGAGGCTTCTTAATAGTAGCCCCAATGTATGTTAAATGTGCTACCTTTTCCCCGGTAGCTGTATTATATACAGAGATTATTACTTTTAAATTCAGTTACATGGAGCTAATCTACATATGAAGCATACTCGTCACATCCGGTTAGCAGAATTAATGTTTGTGCATTTAATGCGAGGTTATTACTGGTTGGATCTGGTTTCATTGCTAACACGACAGTTCGTGGTACCGAGTACAGTACAGTGTTACGCGGACCACCCCCTGCCTATCTAACGCCATGTTAATTTAAGCAAGTATTCGACACATTTCTCGAAAAAACTATTTGATGCAGGACCTTAATATTTTTACTGAATGTTGCATGATGCTAGTAAAGACAACTGTACTAATATCTACTTTATACGTTTTATAATTTTTAAGAAATACTTTTTTAAATTTATTAAGTTTTTTCTTCAGAATTTTTTTTTTTTTTTGTGGACATCCTAAAAGGGGAATATTAATGCTTGTAGTACCAGAGATTTTTTTTTTTTTTTGTTATGCAGAATCTTTGAAAATTTCATTCAACTATCTTCGATAATTTCTCATATAATGGGGCATATGTAATGAACATTTTAGTTTGCGGGAAATTAACTTTAAAGAAAACTACCACTCGCAAACGCATTTGAACAAAACTAATAGCATGTCTCAAAGTATGTTGTTTACAAACAGCAGAAGCAAGAGAACACCAACCGTTGCCCTCCAAGGATAGGCAACACACTCAGGAGTCAGAAAAAAAATCCCTAACGTGCAATTTAAGGGATGTTAAGGTCTAAAATATATGCAAAAAAGTGGGCGCGGCAGCGAAACGCACGTGGTAGGGAAATGCTATTTAAATGCCCGAAAATTTTTTTCATCGAAATCCTTTTCAGGATACTTAAAGAATACCTTAATCTATCGAAATATGATGAAAACCGAAAACTGATTTTTTTCGACCTATACCACGGGGTGGTCCCCTTTAGCTACTCCGCAACGCATGTTACGCTGCTGAACAAACCATCACGACATGACCAGAGCACTTAAAAGGCAGGCGGCATTAATACTGGGCATACATTAATGTGCGGTCCAAAATGTTTCGGAGAGCAATAAAATTTCTTACGACTTCTGTTGTGCACGTCCTATCCAACAGTTGAAGCGATCACAGACTACTGAGCAGTGTAATTTCGAACTGAGAGGTTGTAATTCGTTGTTGCTTTTACTGCCATAACAACAGCTACACATCAGTGTTTAGAATAACTATCACGGAGAATGTAACATTTGTCTCGATATATGGAATCGAGGGTCACGTGTTACACTGCACGTGCGAGTGGCACTGGCATTTGCTATGAAGATTCCATCACTTGGTCTCAGAAACACTGGTTTGAGAAATTCATCATGAACTCGGAGGAAAATAAATATAAACAATAAGCGGTGATGGCAGAGCCAAAAAAGCACTCTTTCAAAAAGAAAAATGTTTTAGTTACAGATATTGAATTACGACTAACAAAGCAACTTTTTAAAACTCTATGTGTGGAACACAGTACTTTACGGTAGTGAAGTTTGGACTTTAGGAATACCAGAAAGAAAGAAAACTGAAGCATTCGAAACGTGGTGCTATAGAAGAATGCTGAAAATTAAGTGGACAGACAAAGTACGAAATGAAAGAGTTTTGGAAATGATGGGCGAGGAAAGAAGTTTGTGGAAGAGTCTGACAGAAACAAGGGACATGTTGAGACTTGCGAGATTGGTTAACTTGCTCGGACTGTAGGGGGCAGACGAAGGTTTGAATGTACGACGCAGACAAGTAATGCGTATGTTGAGATGAAGAGGTTAGCGTAGGAAAAGGAAATAATGCTCTCTGATGGGAAAAAATGTAAAAACGAATGTAACAGGAAAGTACAGTAGTTAGTAACACCAGTTTCAAAGACAATATACACAGATTTACAAACAAGGGAAAAAGGAAATTACGAAAAAAGGCGAATATCAAAAACGAATGAAGAGTAGAGTTGAAACTTGTGTAAATGTACGCAAAGCACTGGTGTGCACCAGAGCCTAAACGGGAGATGAGATCAATACGAGGCGGTATTGGGGTCAGTGGGGTTGTGTTTGGTTGGTAAGCCTGCTATTAGAGTTGAAGGAGAGGCTGCGATAAGTGATAACGCGGCCAGGCACCCTGATAATTAAACTGGTCGCAGCGAGTTACCAACTCGGCCACCTCCAACTTGGTCTCCGCTGGCCGCTCGCAATGTTCACAACATTAAACACACCGAGTGTGGCCGAGGGACAGCGGGCGAGGAACGGGAAGGAATTCCGCCTTGGCCTTTTAAGGAACCACACAGGCACTCGCATGGAGTGAATTGGGGAAACCATGGAAAACGCAAATCACGATGGCCAGGCGGAGATTCGAACCCGCGGCCTTCTACGCAGCCTGCGGTCTCTTTAGCTACGAGTGCGTGCCCCATGTTGCGCCAGGCAATAAAGCAAACATTCAATTAGTCTTTTAATTAATAGTTCCCTTATTTTTCTTCGTATTGTACGATTGAAATGCACCTCTGATTTTATTTGTTAACCACGGGTCATATCTTAGAGAACCAAGGATTCTGTTACCGCCAGTCTAATCACGGTTATAACCACGTTAAAGGATTTGAAGCGTATAGTGACAACCGCTCACATTACGGTTACTCACTTTTCAAATAACTGAGCGTACATTCTCTATTTTTTTTTTTTCTTGCGAATATTTAGTGGGCGTCCTGGCTTATATAATGCTTTATACATATTTTAGTAGATTCCAAATCGAATTACAGGTAATTCTTTCTTCTAAGACAGTGGTCGGCTAACTTTAGGGGCTAAAGATTCAATTTCACCTTTACGAGGGCGTCGGGAAAAATGCATACGAGCCATATATTTTAATAAATAATTTTTAATATAATTTATTCAATAATAAGTATTCACCATGAACAGTGTGCTTGTATTTCCTTGGAACGTCTCATGATGTTTGATGCATAGCTTGTTGTTTTTAATTTCTAACATGAATCCAAGTTGTCATGAATTATTTGAGTTCTCAATTTATTTTTAATAAGATTCATGTTGAAAAACGTTTCTGTCGAGCAAAAGATACTAGGAACTTTTGAACTCATTGTACGAATCCGGCATAGTCTTCCCAGCAGTGAAGATAGTATCGTCTGTTTTTTGTAATTTTTTGAGAATAGTTAACTTTTCGTTTGAAAGCAAAGTGCATTTTTTCTTTCTCTTCTTCCTCTTCGTGTACAATGTTAGGCCATCTTCTTGGTGGTCTCCCTACATCTGTCCCGCCTCTGGGATGGTATTTGAAGATTTTTCGTCTTCATCCTTAGTACATGTTCTGTCCAAGATGTTCTGTAGGTCTGCACAGTTTAGAGAACTGGTTTGACTTTGAGATCTTTAAGGATTTCATCAGACCTCTTTCTGTCTCGTAATGTGTAGCCAGCTGTTCTCCTCACGAATCGCATCTCAGCCGCCGTTAGTCTCCGTTCATCGCCTTTGCGTAGTGTCCAGGCCTCGCTGCCATACAGTAGTGTAGGCTTAGCCAGGGTGTTATATAGCCTGATTCTTGTGTGCCGTTGAACAAGAGATGGTCTGAAGGTGCTATTTATAATCCCTGTCACTTTCGTGAAATTCGTGATTTTTTTAATCATATCGGTTTCTAGGGTGTAGCTGAGGTTGTAACCTAGGTATTTAATTTCTGATACTTGTTCTATGGGCGTTCTGTCTATTGAGATTTTGGTTCTTTTGTGGTTTTTCCCAGCAAAGGCCATAACCTTGGTTTTATTGAGGGAAATGCTCATGCTGTATTCTTTTGCTATCATATGGAGACCGAGCGTGGTGGTGTAACGGATAGCGTTCTGGCCTCGCATTCGGGAGGACGGCGGTTCGAATCCCCGTCCAGGCATCCAGATTTGGGTTTTCCATGGTTTCCCAAATCACTGCAGGCAAATGCCGGGATGCTTCCTTCAAAAGGCCATGGCCGAATTCCTTCCCATTCCTTGCCGCCCATCCTTTCCCGTCTCTAAAAGACCTCGCTGTTAGAGAGACGTTAAGCAGATAAAAAAAATCATATGGAGGTTATATATTCTGAATTACTATTGTCGGTAAAGATGTATAAAAAAATATTGCTAAAGAGCAGCACTAATATCTTTGAGGAGCCGCATGCTACTCCGGAGCCGATGTTTGCTGACTCCTCTTCTAAGATAATGGAAAGGAAAACAAAGAAAAAGACGAGATTCTTACGATCTTTTATCGCTAATGCGTCAATCTTCTCAAGAAGTTTTAAGGTATTAACCAATGAATTCTGGACAGAAGATGTAACGCTTTTGTCTCTGGGGAGTCCCAATCGGCATTTGGTGCGTTCAGCTTTCGCGGAAGAGCGACGTGATCATTTCCGCTGTCGCCGGCGCCAATTCCGTAATGGACGGCGGGACGCACTGCCCCCGGGGACGCGGGTAAGAGATTCCGCGTGATGAATGGCCCAAGGCGGCAGTCTCGCTCAGATTACTACAAGCAGCGCCTCCAGTGCAAAACACAAACATCAGAGGCGAGGCGGGTGATCCCAACGCCATGCTTACAATTGTAAAATTCAGATTCCATTTGGTGAGATCTGGCCGGCCCTGCCACCTAAGATGAAGTGAGCCATTGACGTATCCCCCCCCCCTCCCCGCTGATCGACGTGATAGTTGGTTTACCTCTTCTGCTTGCGAGAGCGGTTATACCCTCCACAAAGGAGATATCCGCACCGTTTACGGACTTTTTTTAGTTCTACTGTCCTCACGTGATATTTCCATCGAACCCCCCCCCCCCCGCTCTCCTCCCCTTTGTCAAATTTCACCAGACCCCCCCCCCTCCCTCTATTTCACCTCACATAATTAATGCATGCTCCCTACAGTTAACTCCTGGCAATCAGTTTCAGCAATTACGTATACAACAAGTTTTTTAAATGTCTTCTGTTGTGGAAAACTCGCGGCCTTTCGTTTCGCCCCTCCCATCTGCCCTTCAACAGTGACGGTCGCGTAACGATGTTTATATTCCGTACCTGCCGGAACAAAGATTTCTATTTTTAGAAATATAACTTCGTTTGCGAACAACACAACGAAGTTCGAAAGCGTCGCTTTTTTCACAACAAACTACGTTTTAAAAACCTCATTACGTCTATACTTTATTAAACTGATTGCAGGGAATTATCTGTATAAACATTTGAATAAATAAAAAAAGTTTCCAGCAGCGAGATTCCGGCCCCTTAAAATTTTCGCCACACAGCAAGTATTTGATCGCAACGGAATATTTCGACGCCGATTTTCTCGACAGCGGCGAACGAGCGCATATTATCGCTTCCCCACGTCACACCTCTGGCACACAGTACGAAACTTTACAATTGGCGGCCTCCCCTTGTAGTGTGAGCATCAATGAACGCCTGCCGCTCTATTCGAGACTGGTTCCACATGCCTTATGGAAGCGTTACAGAAATGATACACAGAATGGTCTGGGATTGTCTGGCGTACTAACGCGCGAACAACACCTTCATTAATGCGTGAAATGAAATTCATAGCCCAGCATCCTATTTGAGACGAGAGATAAGATTAGGGAAATAAGAAATCTGTCTGACGCTGCCGTGCTGTTCGCAAAGACTTGGTTTTGGTGCCGTACACACTCCGCCACGCACTGCTTGTAGACAGGAGAGTATAGATGTGCATTAAACGTCATAAAGAAGGTTTTAAAAAATGTCTATGTCTCTCTGTTCACAAACAAGGAAGGAAAAACTTTTTTCTCTCTCTCTCTATTTCTGCGTCTGTTTCGTTACACGTGATTCAAGCATAAACTATTGGCCGGAAGAAGTTTAGAACAACGCAACAAATAAAATAAGAGATGATTCACTTTAATGCGACGAGAGGTCTGCTGACTCGTTTAGTTAAGCAGAGCGTTGTAACAGTCCTTAAACCCAGACGTTTATCAATTTTAATGTTAATAATAAAGTACAGAACGGTAAAATTTGAATAATTATTAATTTTCAAAATTTTTCATGTGACTGAATATTACTTCTGTGGAAGGATACTCTGTATAATATATGAAGCTGTATGTATAATGTGTGAAATATTAATTCAATGCTTGTAATTATAAATTTTGATATTAACTACGGTGTTTTGAGTGATTTATATCACCAGTTTTATGTTTTAATGCCTGTAAATAGCTTTAATTTCCATTTTAAAGTATTTCATAATGATTGTGAGCGATTCTAATTGTTTTCGTATGATTTTGATAGTCAGCGCTCAAGGAACGTCAGTCGGCACTCTTCATAGTGTTCTGGATGTTTCTCTGGCGCTTGTTTAAGCTCGCGGCAACGACGAGCAGAAACAGTCGTCGTGAGAAGTTTATTGTAATTATTTAAGAGTCGACGTCAGTATGTGATAATTGTTTGTGAGTTGTTAAGCAGGAATTTTCGCTGACATTTATTCGATGGAATTGTTCTGTAATGTGCTTTAGTATCTCTGGACGAAGTTTGATGCTTCTCCGCGTGTTTTGTTTTGTGAAGATTACGATAGAATGAGACGTGAAATGAAAATCGTATCAGCGGTCATGCTATTTAATCGAACTCCTTAGTCAAATCAGATTTTTTTTTTTTTTAATGGCATTTGGCAACGGAGGCCATACAGCCAACTCAAGGTAATTATAATTGCTTTCAGTGTATGGACGCCACAGGACGGACAGGACATTCACACAGACACACAACACTTAAACATCCATGCCCGCGGCCGGATTCGAACCGGCGGCCTTCGGCACGCGGAGCTAGCACTCTAGCCCCTACGCTACCGAGGCCGGCTAAATCAGAATTTGTGTTATTTATTACCGTTTGGTGAAAGTTAAACTCACCTGGCGACCGTGCGGAAGTAACCTGTTAATTAAATAACTAACGAATTAAGCTGCAGTCAGCATCATCTGAACGGACTATCCAGTGAGAACCTTGACAGGGCGTTAGAACAGAACAACAGTTTCTCCTTAGAAGCAGGACGCGGCTTCATCGAGAGCATAAAAGCTATTTTAAATCTAGAGTAAAACTAAGGTAGCCGCGCAGAATTAACTTGAAACGAGAGCTCGTGGTGGTGCCGTAGTAATATTTTTTTTATCGGCTGAGAGTCGCGACCGCGCCCCGGGGACTTTGCGGCGACAGAGGGCGGATTTCTTTTTTGTGTGTGCAGTGCAGGGCTCGGCTGGGCCCTTAGCCAGGTACGCCTGTGAAGGGAGCAGTCACGTCGGCGGGGGCTGGCGCACCCCCGACACTCGACGAGAATGAAGGGGGAAAGAAAACGGCGCGCCTCGTTAATGCCGCGGGCTGCACTGCTCTGGTAATGAGCTGGGTTCCAGCAACTGGTTGGCGCGCTATCTCGCTGGAATAACATTCTCCAGGATATCCGCTCCGCGAGCCCTGTTTCGTAAAGGTTTAGCCTCAGATGCAAAGAAAACATTACCGGATTGCGGATCTTCCCCTGCGCGCTCGCTCGCTCGCAATAAATCACCCCCGCGCTGCGGGCGATCGTTACACAATCCATTAATACTGCTCCTCTATCAGCGAGCAGCCCGGCTGTTTTTACCTCCGCCGCTTAGCGGGCGCGCTCAGCTAATCACGGCCAACGTCCTGGCGCGGGGTAGCCATGTAGCGCTTCAAACAACAATCCACATAAATATAGACATGTAAAAGACACAATTCAAGCAACGTCGCAAGACGGCGCTTCAGACAACAATCCATATAAATATAAAATACTGGAATATTCACAATTTATTCTTCTCCTACCGTCGTTATGCCCAACTGAGGAATGAACTTATTTAACACATGTGTTTTTCTTCTTTTAACAAAATCTCTTCATCCTCTCGCTGGGCTCTTTCCTGCGTTTCTCCGTCCAGGTGTTCCTTCCTCTAATAGTGTTTGTTCGCAAATTGGTGGTTATTGACCATGATACTAAATCTTTATCTGACCAGTATGATATCATCTGTGATACCGATATCCTCAAGATCCTTTACGATTTCAATTAGCAAGTTGTTTTTCATTTTCATAGAAAATTCCCAGGTTGACAATTCTTTTGGTTACTCTGCTGTTAGTCATTCTGATAATACGGCCGAAGTAATAATTCATCTTTTCCTGAATGCGTGTGAAATTTTTTCGGAATTGCTGATATAGTTCACGTGATAACCAAAAATTCGTAAGTAGAATGTACCTTGTAAATATTTAATTTTATATAGTAATGTTTGTAAACTTTGTATTAACAACACATGTATACATACACAGCCTCTGATGATGCCCCATTCAGAGGAGGCGAAACGCGTCTGAGAGATAATAAAAAAAAAACAGTTGCTAAAAGACGGATTTTTCATTTAAAATCTATAGTTCACGTGATTTCATAATTTATTTAATACGCATATGGCTATAATAAAAGTAAACAATAATAGACACAGAGTTGAGTTAAACAATATGTATGGCTTGGTTGCAGTATATCTCTAATATCAAAAAAATGTATATATTGATGGAAAAATCGGTGAAAGAAAATTTTGAACCTGGCCTAACGATTCAACAAGAAATAATCGGTATCATTCAGTTTGCGGATGTCCTTTCGACAGAATAGAGTAAGAATATTTAGAAATTACTGAACGGCATGAACAAAATACTCGCTAATATTAATCAAACGGAGACAAATGTCATCAATTGTACCAGAAATTATGGTAATAACACTATAGTACATGTGAAAAATAGGAGCTGATGTAACAGAACAACGAAGAAATCTCTGTTGTTCAGGAATTAAATTACTGCTAATGACAGAAATAAGAACTATTTCAAAGTTGGCGCTACCAAAAAAAAAAAAAAATTCTTCCATTAAACAAATCTCTTAGTTTGAAATCTGCAATAATTTTCTAAGTTGTATACATGAAGTGCAGCACTTCTACGAAGTGAGGCATTTCAAATGTGATGTTATACAAGGATGTGGAAAATTAAACCAACAAAATAAAATACGAGAGGAACGTGTTCTGGAACTGATGGACGACTAAAACAATTTTCTGAACAGTCTGAAACGATGAACAATCCTCAGTTTCTTCGCTCTTCAGTTGACCTGATCATCACTATCTCCTGTGTCACATATCGTCATCTGTTTCTTTCACTATTCTTCGTTCCTTCGGCTGTTCCCCCCGCTAACATAATAACCAGACGCCCTTGCAATCACAAATGACTCTGTAAGGGAACCAAGATAATAAACAGGGTTTAATTTTATTTGAGAATTGGTACGTAAATTTTGTCATTGTACGTGCAAGTTACAACTCGCTTGAAAGTCGCTGCTAGTAGCCAGCGGAAGCAGTATCACGCGATATGTCACGTGGTGACGCCGCAGTGTCAGCGCTTTTACGCTCGGTACAAAGCTAGCCTGCACGCTTTAGTCATTCTTCATTCTTTACGGAACAGCGCGCAGCAAACATGTAGTCGTTTACAGAAGGTAAGACATGCAGCAGCCTCGGTTGGTTCTCCAAGTCGATCAGGTCAATAAGTTTGGGTTCCGAGTTAGTCAGTTTGTTTCCAAAAGTGTTCAGTCTTTGTTATAGTAATTTCTAAAGTATTCGGTTGGTTTGAAGTTGGATAATATTTCGTAAAGTAGCTCAACTGCCCCGGTGTAACTTATTTGGTTGATTAGGCTTCCATTTATATGTGTTAGTAGAAGATGCCCGCCAGTTATGAGAATTATTCAGTCGCCGTTGTATTTCAGTGAATATGTGTATGTGTGAGAGAGCGGCCTATTTGTGTTAATGGTTGTGAAGTAATAAGTGATTTGTAGGAAGCATTCGTTAAAGTAAAGGCAGTAATTATGTGATAACCTTGAGCAGTAAATTCAGTTTAATAAGGCAAAGACGTGTCATTTTCTCTTCAAGTCAGTTAGTTGGAATCGGACTAAAATGTATGTTAGGTTTTTTATATTAAATGGTTTGTAACTTATCCGCATCATGTTTGGTCTCAATAACACTCGTAGACTAAGAATCCTCAGCCCCACCTCATCCTGATATGATATTGTATGGTGTTTCAGAATAATATTGTTAATTTGATACTATAAAGAAGAGTGAACGGAGTTTTATTTCCATGAGGTAAGAAAGTATGAAATCAATCGCAGTCTGATAATCTCTGCGTCATCAAAGATTGTCTGGTGTCAGAATCCTGATATATTGCTAGAATTAACATCTCCTAGCTAATTTCCTCCTCCCCCCCCCCCTTTTCGGTTACAAGTGAAGTTAAGTTAGATGAAAGTCTTTAGTAATGTTGGATAGTTAATATAATGGCAACCACTCGTGCCATAACACTAACACCCCAAACCCCTCACAACTCACCATTCTGTCTCTTCCGCAAACTATTTTCCTCGCTCATCATTTAGTACTTTCATTCAGAGATACTACATATAAAACGCTTCAACTTTGCTTCTTTCAGATGTCCATGTTTCAATTGCACGCACGCTGCACTATTTATTAGTTTTTGCGAGTGTTCGTTTAGTGTTTGAGAGACTCCTTCTTCTCAGAGTGAGCTGGCTGTTTCTGCTTTTGATATCGCCGTTGTTCCGCTATCATAACAAGGCGAGCCTTGCGCCAGACAGATTCTATTACGGAACAATTAACTTAGCGTCGCTATCACTTCGAATCTACGGCGTGGTTACTTGCAGTATAGTTCAAGTGGTTGGCTTTTATTTCATACGTTCGCACACTTACAAAACCTGGAAAATTTGCGGTCTTGGTCCGTGTATCATGGATGAAATATGGTATTAATCGGGATACAGAGAATCGTTCATGTTAAATTACGAGTAAAACATAAACCATCAGTATATGAAGTTATTACGTGAGGCGCGTACAGAGAAGCAATGATTCCAGATTTTATTATTTCTGCCTCTGGATCATCGAGAAGTGTATTAGCGATCTAGCGATCTAGCGTTTGGTGTACGTTGACCCGAGCTATCACTGTCGGAAGTTGCTCAGTAGAGTACATTGCAAGTACTCTTTTTGAAATAAAGTTCATGCAAAGATAACTTTTCAACAATTTTATTACGTAGCATAAATTTCTTTCCTGTCGTTCTTTGGTTTAAATGTAACCTACATCCTTCCCTCTGCATTTTGCTCATCCCATTCAGTAATTTGGCAAAATCCTGAGGCTTTACTGACTCATCTCTTAAACCAACTCGAACAAGAACACAGTTTCCATAAAGGGAGACTACAATAAACAGTTACTTCATTCCTCACCTGCGGCGCCACTCGTCAGCTCGAATCACAAGAAATATTTCGACCGCGACAAGTGACTCCCTTCAAATGAATTCTAATTTCTGAGAACTATTACTAAAAGCCCAAGCTAATATAAAGTGTGAAAAAAAGAGAAAGACAGAAAAAAAAGAAAGAACAGTTGATTGCTGCTCTATAGATTACACCCTACTCATTTCTTTTTTCAAATACCTCGAGTGTCCTTTCTTTTTCCTGTTTACTGTTTTTGACCCATACATTTTGCGTCACAGTAACTTTGTTGACACTGATGTTTTTAGTCGACATAGGAATTTGGAATGAACTCCCACTGTGCGTGGCCTGAAGGCGTGCCACAGAGGAAGTTGTTCATCCCGCGCCACAGAGCGACGGCGGTTCATTTGACGTCGCCGTGAATGGGCCCTCATCAGGTCCTTTGATGAATGCCGCATTATAAAGCCGCTCGGATATTACTGCCACATATTACTACAAAGTGGCGCGCGGCCAAATTGTGTCGGCGGCCGTAATCTGGCCGGCTGCAGTTGTTTCCCTCGAGTGACACCCAGCGAGTAGAAACCAGCAGCGACCAGGCGGCAGGGCACACACCGACGGCGAGTGTGCATGTTCTACACTTCGTAACGCAAACTGACTCGTTAGCTGCTAGCATTACTGTGTTTACATATTGACCATTGGTTCGTCAGATTTGGGTTTTCCGTGTTTTCTGAGTTGGAAATAAACCAAAGGAGCCAACTTCTACAGTACCGTGCGGGGCTTACTATGGGACATGAAAGTTCCCAGATGAACAAAAATTGTCTTGTACAAATCATATTCCTATTCTCAGATATGCTCTGCAAACGTGCACACTAACATCAAAGAACTTTAGTAAGATCCAGGCCTGTGAAATGAAGTTTCTTAGAAATGCCCTCCAGAAAACTAGGCTTGATCATGTAACGAATGATGACATTAGATCAAACCCAAAATTAGGGGAATCCACGGAAGAGAGACTTAGGTCATCTATACTTAAATGGTTTGGGCATGTCAAGAGAATGAAGAGTGCAAGACTACCAAAAGTTTATTAGCAAAAAAGGATAACGCGCAAAAGACCAGTGGGAAGTCCAAGAAGAAGATGGATAGACCAACTGAAGGAGGACGTAGAGAGAAGAGACTGGACAGAGAATCGATTATGCACAGGGATACTTTTCCAAACAGGAGACAGTGGAAGATCAAAGGCACAGTTCGGGGTTGGTACACTGTCAAGGACTTGTGTGTTTGTGTAGGGCACGAAATTTCTGAAAGGCCGCGAAGAGGTTAAAAATGAGAACCACGATCGTCGTCCACTGACGTGCATCACAGGGCAGAACATTCGCACAATTCGTCAGTTTAATTTGCAGATTTTTTTTTTTTTGCATGGACGTCGCACCATCAACGCAGCATACTATTGCAACCTTTCGGAGGAAGTTAAGTTTGATCGTCTTCATTCTTCTCCATGACAACGCTCGGCTAAACACTACAGCTCCCACTAGAGCAAAATTGGAGAAATGGACTGGACGTCACGTGATCATCCTCCTTACACACTGACCTGTCTGTCGCCCTGTCTTAGGACCAGTGAATGAAGCACTGGGAGGCCGACAATTTAAAGACGGAAACGCGGTGGAGAGCTTCGTGCGCAACTGACTACTGACGCAACCCCCTTTCTTTTACCATGACAGAATCAAAAAGCTTTCGATACGCTGGAAAAAATGTATTTCCAAAGCAGGAAGTTATGTTGAGAAATAGTATGAACTTGGTTCATTTGCTATCGTAAATAAATTTAAAAAATAAGTCCCCTTTATATTTGATCCACTCTCATATATATATAAATATATAAAACAGGTCGATAATCACAATTTAATTGTGGTTACATTTTATAAGTTTCCATAAGTGCGATGCAGCATCACAGGCTAAATAAGTGCTTGAGCATTAATGTGGGACGCTAGCTACAGTAGTCTACCTGCCGCGGTACAACAGCATATCTGTCATGTACTCACCTGAGACAGAAGACCGAAGTTGAGACGAAACACAGCACACACGGACAAGGAACTGCAACAAAACAAACACACACGTCACTCCAACACAGTGATGGCGATTCTTTAAGAAAACGATTCGAATCGAAATATGATAGATAAATCGATTCACAAAAAATCAAGATCTAAAAGATCGATTTTCTAAAACCAGATCTTTTTTCAATTTGCTTTCCAGTTTGTATTTTCAATATAAATTCAATCATGTAAAACAAAAGCACACCGTAATAACCGATCTTTTATAATTTTTAAACTAATTAATGTTTTTTTTACAACTAAATCAAAGTATCCGGTATGCAAAAAGACATTTATTTTGCAAATTAATTGATTACAAAAAATAGCTTTAGTTTGCAGTTTCCAGCGCTTGTTGTCCAACCTTTTCAGGAACAACAGTCTGCCCAGTCTACTAGGGTCCAAGCGGTTCGCCTCATCGCTTGCTATGAAGACGGCCATAGAAAAAAAGCGCTCGCAGGTACGGATTACCCCACGATACAAATATACTTCATCGCTGTTGAGCAAACGTGATGACAAATTGAATTTTTTTGTTCTTGCCAGTAAGGTGCACAACTGCTTGCGACAAATAGTGTTTAAATTCTTCGTTTGAACCCTAACTTTCATGTGCAAGAGCATTAGGTGTATAGAGAGATGCTTTTTCACAAATAACTTTTGGAAATTCCAAATTCCTCTTCCTATATCATTACCTTCTGTTTCTTCCTCTTGGTGGCTTTTTTCCTATGGGAGCTGTCGATACGAATTTAAATCTTTCCTCATGGGGATACCTGGGAGAACAGCCAGATACCACATGTTCGTCAGGGGAGAGAGAAACTATGGTACAGCTGTTGTCATGTCCACAAATCAAATCGGAATGAATGCGTCCCAATTAGACCTCCAATCAGCTTCTAACAAACCCATAGCATTGGCGGAAACGTACCTCATATTTGATGCCTGTCATCAACACAAGGAGAATTAAAGTATTTATTTGAGCTATATTTATTTTAATAGCAATGGTGCACACGATCCTGTAGCAATTTCCCCAAACACCCATGTTCCCCCTTTCCTGAACTCACCTAAATTTGCACCCTACAAATTTTAACTTTAAATTCTTTCAACGTTTTTGGTAAATTATTCACCATTTCCCTTCGTAACTTATTCCAATCCCTCACACCCTTACCTAAAAAAGTGAATCTTCCCACACCCTTGTGCCTGAAATTGAGTGCCATCTTGTGGTCATGGTCATTTTTCCCTTCCATGCACTACTTTTCATACCTATTGCAATATCTTTCCATGCCTCATCGCCAGTATATGCCCTGTACACTCCCATGACCCTCCTCATCCTCCTCCTGTCTTACAATGAATCCCATTCCAGCTCTTTTATCATATCTGTTACTGATTGCATTCTGCGATAATTCCCAGAAACAAATCTAACCCCTTTTTTTCACCCTCTCCAACTCCTGTATTTGATACCCAAACTGTGGGTGCCATCCAACAGTACCGTCAAACAATGGTTTCAGCAAAGTTTTGTAACCAAATTCCTTTAGTTTTCTCGTACATTCCATCGTCACTCTCTCCAACAAGTGCAGAATTTTGAAACCTTTTCCTACCACCTGTCCAAAGTGTCCTGCCCAGTTAAGCTTGTTATCAAATGTTATGCCAAGATATTTACGTTTCATGTCTTGAGCAAGCAATTCTTTCCCCACCTTATATTTATAATTAACCTTTTGTTTTTAATTTGTGTATCTAATAAGCTGACTCTTCTTTGCATTTATCTTCATCCCATGTTTACCAATCCAACTAGATATCCTGTTCAGATCACCCTGCAACTGTTTAAAGTTGTCTACCGTTTTGATCCTTTTATATAGGATTATGTCATCTGCAAACAATGTAATTTCTGATAGGAAACAATGATCATAATGATTCATTAGAATAATGAATAGCAACGGTCCCAATACGCTACCCTGCGGCACTCCCATTTCTACTTCCACTTCTTTTGATACTGCATTTCGTGCCCTAACTGGCCCGTAATTTAAGGGAATTTCGTGACCTGTGCGTAGAGATCTTGTGTCAGATACGTCTGGAAGACTACCAAGGACTTGTAGAATCCATGCTTCGCCGAATCTATGGTGCATTGTGTTCGTAAGGTGGGCCAATATGCTAGTAACTAGGTGGCCATAATGTTTTGTCTGATAGGTATATTTCTCTAATCTTCTCACTCCGCAACTAAGTTCGCGGACTAAGTATTTTTGGCACTAGTAAATGAAAGTTTGTGTATGCTAAGTAACGGTCTCGATCTAAACATACGTAGTCTGTCAACCAGTGATCCCAGCCGAAACTACGAATCAATTCTGTGTCGCTTCCATAAGGACTGTGGCACAATTGTAATGAACAAACAAAGGAGATAGCGTACAAATCTCTTGTGCGTACACATTTGGATTATTGTTGTGTCATTTGGGACCCGTTTCGTAAGGGATTGATCGAAAGTATAGAGAAAGTACAGAGAAGAGCCGCTCGATTCGTGACCGCTTGCTACAGTCCTTATGAAAGCGTCACAGAACTGATTAGTAGATTAGGTTGGGAGTCTCTGGTAGATAGACGACACACGTTTCGTTTAAACTTATTGGTAAACATGCGTACTCCCACTTTCACTTTTGAGTGTAGTGAAATACTTCTTCCACCAACCTATTTGAGCCGGAATGACCGGAAAGATAAAATTAGAGAAATAAGGTGCCGGACTGATTCTTATATGAATTCTTTTTTCCCTCGTACCATTAGGGATTGTAATGCACAGCAAAGAGATTAGCTTTGGTGCTGAGCACCCTCTGCCACCCACAATTTTGTGAATTGCAGAGTATATTTGTATATGTAGATGTAGGTGTAGAAGTACTGTAGTCTCGATTGTCGCTGCACCCCCGGGGCTTCATATGTATTGAGACAGACTGTGCGTGTGAGTGGATTATGTTTGTGTAACGCTGCGGAGCACTGGACTGGGGCTATAGTACGCGCGGTAGAGCTCTCTCTTAAGTGATACTCGGAAAAAATTAATTGGAAACTATGTACTGCCTTGCCAAAAGGATCTCAAACGGCGCAAAAGTAATGGTCGCACGAGAGTTTTGTACGTGATCTCCACTGTCTGTCCAATTCCACATTTCAACCAGCTCTACCTACGACCGAAATAATGTGAAAGTCCCATTTCATGTTCTAGACGTTGTGCATCATTTGGCTCAATTACTGATAATATTGGTAAATAAATAACGTCAAAGCAATTTAATGCTTGAGCATTTATTGCACTCCCGAACGCTTTTCACTTCTTTTGGAGAAGCATCTTCAGCGGTTTCTCCTGGTAATTATGTACACATGTTATCATTTGGTTATATTCTTGTGTTTTGTAGAAGGGAGTTATTATCTAAATTATAATCCACTTACGTTTTCCGGTCTATTGCATTAATTGATGGCCCACTCTCAGCAGTGTTGTACTAATCACTAGTGAAATAACAATCTGGAAATGAATCACTACTAACAAGAAAAAAAAAAATCACTGGTGCTGGGAATGGAGCATAAATAAATAAATGCAATAGACCGAAAAATGTTAGTATAATTCAGATAATAATTTCATTGTACAACTTAACCAAACTACAACGTGTGTACGTAATTACCAGGTGAAACCGCTGAAGATGCTTGTGCAAAAGAAGTGAAACGCGTTCGGGAGGTCAATAAATGTACAAACTTTCAATTGCTTTGGCGTTATTTATTTATTAATCTGATTTCATGTTGTTTTTCGCTGTTACGTCCAAATACTTTACGAAATCGTCCATATCAACAACTCAAATGTTTATTTTGTAATTCTGATCAAAGGGATTCTTTGAATTAGTTATGGACATTGCCTGGCACTTTTTACAATTTACTGCTAGTTGCCACTCGTCGAAACATGTTTGAAATAACATCCAGATCGGTAGAATTTTTAAGCAATCGACCGAATTCCTTACTACCCTATAGATGACCGCATCATCAGTAAACAATCTCAAACTGCTATTCACGTTGTTTGTAAGATAAGAAATGTTTCTGTTACACTTCCTTGATGTAATATCTATGTTTTTTTTTTTTTTTTTTAATTGCTTTTGGCAACTAAGCCATTCAGCCAGCCCAATATGTTTTTATGATATCTGTTCCAGTGAATTAGTTTCTCCAGTACTTTTTTAATTCCTGAGTATGGACACCACAGGACGGACAGGGCATTCACAAAGACACACAACACTTAACATCCATGCCCTGAGTAAGGTCTCCCATTCGGCAGGACGCAGGTTCGAATCTCCGTCGAGCCATACAGATTTCAAAGGCCATGGCTGAATTCCTTCCCGTTGGTCGCCCCGACTCTCACGACTTCTGCCTCGATGAGGCGTTAAGCCATAAGAAACAAACGTCCCAGCTTATCGCTTATCAAGCAGCTGTCGGAACAGTGTACAGCCCTGAATGGATACAACTCCTCTCTTTACACAAGTTTATTTTCTTTCATTTTTACAGTACGATTTAGAATATAAAGACGTTACTG
Source organism: Vandiemenella viatica (assembly GCA_031002005.1). Taxonomy (NCBI): domain Eukaryota; kingdom Metazoa; phylum Arthropoda; class Insecta; order Orthoptera; family Morabidae; genus Vandiemenella; species Vandiemenella viatica. The sequence goes on from CM061919.1 coordinate 272,827,381, forward strand.
TACATTAGCAGCAAGGGACATTGGTTCCCCAGCCATTATACTGGGCGCTACTGGTCCAAGGGAAATTTGGGGGTCGTTGAAGAGCAGCAACCGACCCCTACTTTTCAGTATTGTTTTTATTTTCTTTTTTTTTATAACAGGCTTTGCGCCTCGTCGATGTCGAAGTCATTAAAGGCGGGATGGGACTAGGGGCAAGGAACGGGGAGGAATTCGACCATGGCCTGTTGAAGGAAGCACCCTGGTATTCGCCTGGAGTGATTTGGGGAAACCATGGAAAACCCAAACCTGTATGCCCGGACGGGGATTCGAACCGGCGTCCTCCCGAATACTAGGCCAGAGCGTTAACCCCCCTCCCCTGCTTTTCAGTATTGTATGCAGCTCTCAGGGTGCATCAAAGAAGTTTGAATCGCAACCCATTATCATATATAGCCAAAACAGGGTTTAATTCATTAGCTAAGAAAAGAAACAGATTTTTTTTCAGTATTGAAACGTGGATTCACGACACCAAACATCGAATAATTGGTGTCTCTGTACCTAGGACACCACTTAATTAACAATATTTTTTACAATATGTATCTATAAACAAACTGACAGCAAAACACCAATATTGTTAATGAAGAAATTTTATAAATCTGTCCTTGTTTTTCTACATATATGATATCGCCAACTTCACGTAAGAGGGGCGCCATAAGATCACTGTATCAAAAAGTGAGATAAAAGCCAAAAAAGTTGGAGCACTACGGGTTGTATTATTTACTAGACTCAAAGCCCATCATAACTGACAAGATTAAGAGAGTGTTCTGGCAATTACTCTTAATTTCTTTGGAGATGCTTATGTAAGTACAATTTTATAAAATAAAACACAATGCCTTGCGATGTAGCAAAAGGTTTCCGTTTCCATCCGGGTCCAGGTTGCATTTCAACTTAACCACGTACTATGCTAAACATGCCGCCAGAAAACAATACTTCAATCACACGCATATGAATACATGCACTGTATCGCATTTTAGTGTCAATAATGCATCACTATATAAATTTTATCAAAAATCTTCATGCGTTCTTCCTTTTTTTTGCTATCCGTGATTCAGATCGGTATCACAACTTTTGAATGGCGGCTGAAATATATCATCAGTGAAAGTAAAGGAAATTAGAATCTTAGCAACTTACGTTAAGCCACGTAATACTAGTTTTAATTGAAACGTAGGCCGTATAGATCGCGATCAGTGTAGGACTACTTTCATTCATGTGTACTAATGATTTACGTAACAGCACACTAATAAAACAATTTAAATCATTCAAAAAAAAAAAATACTCATACCCTCTGCTGTAACCTCAAGTTCAGGTTATAATAACAATCTAGTCAAAACTGCCGCTAATCGGAAATTAAAGTTTTTATCTAACATATCTATTGACAAATATTTTTACGAATACTTTTACTTCGGACGAATATTAATTTTTTTTTCTATCATCAGTCTTTCAGCTAGTTTGATGCAATCCTCCATCTCTTCCTATCCTGTGCTAACCTCTTCATCTCTACATATCCCTTACAATCCACGTCCTCAATTATCTGCTTCATATATCTCTGTATTCTTCTACAGTTCTTACCTTCGACTGTTCCCTCCACCAGCAAATTACCAAACCATTATGTCTCAAAATATGACCTACCAGCCTGTCTCTTCTCTCTGTAAGCTTCTTCCACAAACTTCTTTCGTCACTCATCATTTCCAAAACTCGTTCATATCGTACTTTGTCTGTCCACTTAATTTTCAGCATTCTTTTGTAGCACTACATTTCAAATGCTTCAATTTTCTTTCTTTCCGGTATTCCTAAAGTCCATATTTCGCTACCATAAAGTACTGTGCTCCACACATAGACTCTTTCTAATTACTAAATCATTTAATAAATATAAGCAACAAATAATTGTTATGTCGATTTAAACGGAATACATACTTTTCTTTCAGTGTTCTGTCAATTGATTTATTCTCCGATGCTTGGCTATATAGAACTGTCGTTAAATAACGTTCATAACCTAGAACATCACCTCTCGTGGTGTGTTGGGCAACGAAGGTGAAAAGCGTGACGTCATAGCTTGACGTAATAGTCTGACGTCACCGCGTGACAGAACATCGTGACCAAAGAAGAGTTTTATAAGAATAGAATACAAGAAGAGGCATGGGTATGTTGTTTATTCAGAAAAGGTGGAGGTGCATATTTTTTTTTTTTTTTTTGAGAAGTGGGCGGTAGACCATGAAAGGTTGGGAACGCATGGTTTAAACAGGAAGCAGCCTCAGAACCAGGAGTACTGGGGCTGAAATTCAAAGTAAGTCCTTGCTATTTTCCGCTGTGTATACTTCATTTCTGGCGTTGGCAATGTGTTCGCCCTGGGAAGAGCCTCGGATGAAGTGAGTGGGTCTTTGATTTCGGAGCCAGGCGGGAATTGTGTCGGAGTGTTTGGTTCAACTCACACCGTTTAGCACTTAAAAGCGTTTCGGCGCTGCGCAGCCGTCCTTTGGCTTCGTCGATCAATCGGCGCCGGAGTTGGATTACGCAGCCTGCAGCGGCCATTACTTTCACTTTGTTTCCGTGTGTGCCACGGCACCAGGCATGGCAGCTCCACAAAATAAAAACACCCGCCCTCAACTTAAGCGCGCAGCGGAAGTGACGTCACGGGCGATCAGAGGTGCTACGCTTCACAGCGTTGCAAGTGGCGCGCTTAGCGTCATCCGAATGTGGAGACTCGTATGCTTCCGAATAGGGTCATCTTTGCGGATGCGCATGTTATGCGGAAGCGGATGTAGAAAAATAAATTTATAATTATTTAGATTTTAATATTTTATCAAAAATAAATTAAAAATCAAAATAAATATACAATTTATGCCAAATTTTATATATTTTTTTCTTAAGTATAGTCTATTCCCATATAATACTGCCACATTTATTTATGTATGCCACATTTTTTACAATAAAAAACTTGTGATGATTTCATAAGTGAATTAAACTGTTTACATAACTACAGACGCGTAAAAAAAAAAGTCTTTGTCATGTGATCTTTCCGGAGTATGCGGCTCGACTAATTGAAGCGTCAAGCACAAGGCCACGCCACCGCACATCTCCGACATCGCTTTTTTTGCTTTGAGCCTTGTCGACGTCGATGTCATTAGAGGCGGCAAAGGATCGAAGCTAGGAACGGGAATAAATTCGGTCATGGCAGTTTAAAGGAAGCAATCGCATGTAGTGATTTGGGGAAACCATGAAAGAACAAAATCTGGATGCACGGATGGGATTTTGAACGCGCGTCCTCCCGAATGCGAGGCCAGAGCGTTACCGCTCACCCACCACGCTCGGTTCCGTGCCGCCACCCGCCTTCCTGTTGTTGTTGTTATTTAGGTTTTAGGGCGCGTCATTAGCGCCCACCCGCCTTCCCACCGCTCCAGTGGCGCATTCAGAGTACAACTTGTAGGACCTGTGATGATCCGATTTTCGATAAAGAACTCCTGAAAAGGGGTTACAGCAATGCTGGATTTCCCATTAGGCTGTATAGGCTCCAACCTAGGGGCGGCAGATTTCCTAGGGTGCCAGCTTTAGTAAGCCATCAAATTTGTGTGTGATAATAAACATAATACAAAAACGACTACTACAGATTTTCATTTAAGTGGTGACATCTAGTAGTGAAGTGACAAACTCGGAAAAGAAATATATGTTTACTATCAATTTTCATTTAGTTAAGTGGTGACAGCGAACAATTAGCTAAATTATTAATTTAATTTTTCAATAGTTTCCAGACTTTCTATCTTGTTCAACGCAGTCTGTATCCGGTCGTACATTTCCGAAGGAAGACTCGATAGACAGAGGTAAGTTACTGCCGACAAGACTTACATTTCATGATTTTTATAATTAAAATACTTAAGTACGATTTAAGATTTCGTTAATTGAATATCTGGATTTTGAAAGTCTCCGAGCGCTGTAAGTCCTAATTTTATTGAAATAACCATTGAAAAGTCAATGATTTTTTAAACTTAACTCGTCATTTCTCAGCTAATAATGAATTAAATTATTTGAAATTTTTAAGGAACATGCATTGAACTATATCTAAATCGGTATTCTGGTTGAAATTAATATAAATTATAATCATTTAATAATAATTGATTACAAATCTGAGCCTACGTCTTAACGCGTTTTCTGTTCTTTGCCGATAAAAAGTGTGTTACGAAGTTTGTCGTATGGAAACTGTCAGTGAGAAAGTTGTTCCTCTATGTTCGCCAGTCAAAAATCCCGTAGAAAACTATAATTATGTATTACGTTTTTTTTTATTTTCTTGTTTGTATTCTTGTTTCATAATAAACATTCATTTTTGTTGTTTCTATTTTATGATTAATTCTGAATACTTTCAAGTAATGAAGTCACTCTTAAACTATATCCATTCACATATACATATAATCGTATATGAATTAGTGATTAGTATAAGTATGAAGGAGAAAAGGGCAGCACAAAACTAAGAGCCTGCACTAAAAAAAAACTTTAAATCCGGTCCTGGGTTACAGGACTACGTGTTGGATGTTGTTGGACTCCCAGACAACCAGAAAGGGTCCTTGCTGTCCAACAAGCTATGGCTATGACTGGAGGAAGGCATTGCAGGAAACATCCTACGTGTGTGCGACAAGCGCACATGGTGTGCTGCGAGAAAGTAGTCCTGCTTGGAACGTTTTGTTGGACCCGTTGTACTAGCGTGAATGGGTGAGCGTATCCTACAGTAGGTCTACACGGATGTCCTATAAGTTGGAGCTTGAATAGGCCGCTTTACTTTACAAGCAATTTCAGACTAGTAAATTCGTCGCTTAGATAATAACACCGTTCAGTTCATTGTTACTGTACTTTAGTTGCAATATGGTAAAAAAAACTACTTTGTTGTTAACTAAGCGATGATGGAAGGAATCTCGTATAGTCAGAAAATAATAATATATATATATTGCAAAGTACACAGAACATCCGCCATACATCCGCATTTAAAATTGCGGATGCGGATATCCGTTACATTCCTACTTCCGAACAGTCATCGACAAATTAGAATCACGTGGAGTGGATAAGCTATAGCAGCACGTAGACGTCAGAGGATACATCAAAATGTTGTTATCAACATTTTACAATTATAAAAAAAAAAAAAAACGTCGAGGTCAATTGAGGCGGGATGGGATTGATGACAAGGAATGGAAAGGAAACATTCCAGCATTCGCCTGGAGTGACTGGGGAAACAATGTAAAACCCTAATCTGAATGCCCGGAAGGGGATTCGAATGGGATTTTAATTTATTTCTGATTTTAGATTGGTTCGGATACAAAATCTGTTACAATAGCGTTTTGACAGGGATTTTAATTTATTTCTGATTTTAGATTGGTTCGGATACAAAATCTGTTACAATAGCGTTTTGACAGGGATTTTAATTTATTTCTGATTTTAGATTGGTTCGGATACAAAATCTGTTACAATAGCGTTTTGACAGGGATTTTAATTTATTTCTGATTTTAGATTGGTTCGGATACAAAATCTGTTAGAGTAGCGTTTTGATAGTATGATAAGATACTGTCTTAAAAACTATTTTACCTTTAATATTACATTAGCTAAGTTATGATATTACATAGCCCTACTAAGAGAAGTCAACAGCTAAACGGAACTGACGTACACTTTAGTATGCGGTTTGCTGCTGACTTCGACTGCTCCAGAGAATACAGTAACAATAACAAGCGCCAGGTACCAGGGTTAGCACCTAGGTATCGGTACTTTGTGGAATTCCAGAGCGTAACAAGTGCAGGGGTATGCAGAATCTAAGTTCACGTTTCTGTTAAGTAAATAAATAAAAAGAATAAAAATGTTGCGTTAGCACAATTAACATTTCGGATTATCCACTGTATTTCGTTTTAGGAACATGGACAAATCAAAACGTAATTCAAGTTTAACTTTCAAAAAAAAAAAAATCTTCTTATAAGATTTTAAATTTAACCCTATCGTTTCTCAAACGCATTTCAACAAAATCTCAGAAATAATTCCGCAGATCTCTAACTTATATCGCCCTCAATTTTTTACATACGTGTATATTTTTAACATTTTGCATTTATTGTATAGTACGACTATAGCATTGTAAATCTAAAAGCTAGTTTTGAATTCCTATGGACAATATTACGTTATTGTTAGTGAACTATTGAAAGTGAATTGTTTAACGAGCAGATTGTTGATATTAAATGTTCGTGGACCACAGATTGCGAATCGCTGGTTCACTGCTAATAGGTTTCTCTTCTACGATATTACGGTGTTGTGTCGGAAGTCATGGTTTTCGCACGTTATTATAACTAAATCCTGTTTACAATAAAGTCAGAGCAGTGCATATGGAGTTTGCACGGTATCGCTGAAAATCTGCATATCAACTTTCGCAAATATTTTAAACTTCTGTGATCCAGTTCTGACTATTTTATGCTGGACACTTGTATTTGACACCCAAAAATGTTTGCCACAATGGACTTTGTAACATTTGTGTTCCGTTGATACAGCCACATTTAATGCGAAGTTATTGCGAGTTGTTTATGAACAGAGAAGGTTTGAGTCTGTTTCTATTTTGTCGGCATCCTTGTATTGTTGGTGAACTACAACAATTTGTCCATACGTTAGCGTGTATATAATGAGCAAACGGAAACACTAGACATTAATTCTGGTGTTTCCGTTTGTTGATTATTTTTTTCAGTGCTGTGTGTTTTTTTTTTTTTCATAATTGCTCAAATGAACGTCTGCGCAACTGTTTTTCAACGCGCCTTATCGTTTGGCCGTATTTATACATACATATATTTTGACATAATTCTGAAGTTGTATAATCTGTTTATTTTGGATTTCGTCAGAGATATTGTGCTCCGTCTGTCCCGAGAACCGCAGGGCGTTATCCCGCTCGTTATTCATTTGTCTGTGCTTGCAATCTTGTCTGTTTTTGTCGCTGGTGGGCCGACAGCGCCAGATTTGAATGGATAATGTTTTCATGAGCTTATTTCCATTCATTGTAGTGCATGCAACGGGAAGTTAGTGTATGGGTACAGTATATTTTGTGTGTTTATGGAGTGTAAGGATTAATAACTTTAGCCTTACTGTGAGGATCTGCTAGCCGATGGAATGCATATCGAAAAAATTTAATCTTGAAAGCCTCATTATCAAGCGCGAGGCAGTCATTTATTTCTGTAATTTCGAGCTTTCGAAATGCCTCATCTAAGTGGACTTTTTTTTAGTTCCTGCTTTACGCCTCGTCGACGTCGATGTCATTAGAGGTGAGATTAAACTGGATGCGAGTAAAGTTTCTAACTGGTCGGTCGCAGTATGTTGTCGTTGAAGGAGATAGTTCTTCTAATCTAGATGTTACATCGGGGGTATCTCAAGGAAGTGTAATAGGACCACTTCTTTTCTTAATTTTTATAAACGATCTCGGAGACAAATTGAAAAGCCTTTTTAGATTGTTTGCTGATGATGCGGTTATTTATAGGGAAGTAAGAAATTTGGCCGATTGCTTAGAAATTCAGCGTGACCTGGATGTTATTTTGGCTTCGTGCGCTGAGTGGCAACTTACTCTAAATTGTAAAAAGTGCAAGACAATGAGCATAACTAACAAAAACAATCCACTTGATCAGAAATACGAGTTAAACAATACAGTTATTGATATGGTCAATTCTATGAAATATTTGGGAGTAACAGTACAAAAGAATATGAAATGGGACATACACATTAATTCGTTAGTAGGTAGAGCAAATTCTAGGCTGCGATTCATAGGTCGAATCTTGAAAAATTGTAATGAACAAACAAAGGAGATAGCGTACAAATCTCTTGTGCGTCCACATTTGGACTATTGTTGTGCCATTTGGGATCCGTTTCGTAAGGGGTTGGTCGAAAGTATAGAGAAAGTACAGAGAAGAGCCGCTCGATTCGTGACCGCTTGCTACAGTCCTTATGAAAGCGTCACAGAACTTATTAGTAGACTAGGTTGGGAGTCTGTGGTAGATAGACGACACACGTTTCGTTTAAATTTATTGGTAAACATGCGTACTCCCACTTTCACTTACGAGTGTAGTGAAATACTTCTTCCACCAACCTATTTGAGTCGGAAGGACAGGAAAGATAAAATTAGAGAAATAAGGTGCCGGACTGATTCTTATATGAATTCTTTTTTTCTTCGTACCATTAGGGATTGGAATGCCCAACAAAGAGATTAGGTTTGGTACTGAGCACCCTCTGCCACCCACAATTTTGTGAATTGCAGAGTATATATGTAGATGTAGATGTAGAAAGGAATTCGGTCATGTTCTTTTGAAGGAAACATCCCGGCAATCGCGTACAGTGATTTGGAGAAACAATGGAAAATCCAAATCTAGATGGCCGAACGAGGATTGGAACCCGCTTCCTGTGGCTCGTTCTGGGGGGGGGGGGGTGGAGGAATTTGGTAGAGTGATACGCTGATATACGTGGGGGGGGGGGGGGGGAAGAGTGGTTTGTGAGCCAGGCCGCGTAGCTTTTCATTCATATTGTACGTCACAATTAAAAAGAGGCACAGAACACACAACAGCATGTGGATATATATTTCCGTCATTTAATTATCTCCGTATGTAATTTACGATAATTTGGCAAGAGAAAACAGTACAAAATGTATTCTGGAATCAACAGGGAAAAAGCTACGTTCCATGCGGGGGGGGGGGGGGGGGAAGGGTAGAGGTAAAAGCCAGGTCATGCTACGTGAGGGGGCGACGGGAGCACAAAATGGAGCTACGTAGTTTATGAACGCTCCCTAGCCACGCAATTTGAATGGTTCTCCAATGTGAATTGAGATACTTTTCTTTCAGCTTGAGTAATATTTTGTTTTTATTCTATTTCACGTGCACTTATCCCCTTTACCCAAGTACATGCAATATGGCCAGTTCGTTTGATATTGTGTTAACTAGTGGCTAGTTAGATCCAAAGATTCTGTTTATTAGTTCATCGCGTTTTTTCGCAACACATGTAAGGATTTTTTTTTTTCTCATGAACTGATTTGCGCGAACAATGGAAATTAAAATTCGAATGACACATCCGGGGAGAGACCCCAGCAGCCTCGGTAACATTTAAACAGACAGATTAGCTACATCTACTCAGTTCTTTCGTAGGATGAGAATTAATACAATAATGTTACGAGCACTATTTCAAATCGCAAATGAACTATTTAAAATAATAATAATAATAATTCCAAGTATCTTGTAATTCGTTACAGCAGGAAATAATTGATTCCGTAAACCTTATAACGATTTATAAAAATAAACTCTGATTTGAAGATATTTATGCCGTAAACTACGGAACGGTTTGTAAAGATAAGTTCTGATTTAATGACCGTTTATTTGGAATTTTGGGAAGCTTTCTGCAATAGACATCGAGGTCATTAGAGGCAGGAAAGAACAAGAAACGGGAAGGAATTCGAACATGGCATTTTCAAAGAAGCATTTTCTGAGTTACTGATTATTAATTTTTTCAACAATTTTTATGATTTATAACGAAATATTTAAATAACTTGGGGATTGCACGACTTTCGGAAATCTACTAGGAACTGATACTAACCTATTAAAATTTGGATTAATTCCTTGGATGTAGAGTCCTCCTCATGTTTTGCGGAAAAGTCGACACAAAATAAATTAAAAATACCGAAATACGAGAGGGACGCGCAGCTATTAGATGCCGCCAGCGCTGCAAAATCAATGACAGTTTCTTAAATTGTTAGTTTATTGCATTGTTGTAATGTTTTCTTGCCGTTTCAGCTTTTGTCTGTTGAAAAAAATTGCACAAATTTACAAATAGACAAAATTTATCAGAGTTGTAAAACAGTGATGCCCGTCATCTTATATCGAAACAAGCAATCAGAGATAATCGATTGCTTCCGTTGCAAAGAAGCCATTTCCGTGATGGATGCCGCAGAACGAAAATTTCCAAACATTTTTCTCTTGGTCGAGGCCGCGTTTCAACCTAACCAAAACCTCTATGACAAAACGAAACAGTTTTTGTTGATACGATCCCTATACCGATAATTTTTTCTTGGAGTGCGGACAGCATTTCGCAGTTGCCCAGCCTCTCATATTTCGACATTTTTAATTTAATTGACGTTTCCGCGAAACAAGAGCGCAAAACGTAAAGCGGACATTATATCCAAGCAATTAAACCAAACTTCAACAGGTTAGTACAGCCGTGCAGTTCCCATCTCAATAATTCTGACCGATTACATTCTGATAAGTTGTTGTTATTCTTGTTTAAATGGTCCTCCTCTCTATAACAATACCGAGCGTAGAGGGAGAGCGGTAACGCTCTGGCTTCGCGAATCCTTGTTCGGTATATTGAATTCGGGATTCAATGGTTTCTCCAAATCACTACAGGCGAATGACGGAATAGTCCCTACAAATATGCCGTGGCCGAATTCCTCCCCGTTCCTTGCCCCCAGTCCTTTTCCACCTCTAATAACCTCGACGTCGACGAGGCGTAAAGTCACAAGGAAAAAAACTTTCATTCTGGAACCTGTGTTTCCACCAATCTTTCGCCTTTCACATGGGTATGACCAATCGATTATCACTTCCTCTTCCCGATTTGTTGCTCTGTTCGTCTCGTTTTCGATTTCCCGTCTTGTGTTCCACCTTCATCCTCCACGCTTCCTGTACGCAACAGAAGCATCTATTCGAGACATCTTGGCTCTCCTCCTGGTATAAACGTTTGACGACAGGCCTGTCCCGGCGCAGAGCCTCTAAAAGTATTTCTCGGATGAGTGCTGCTGAGCACAACGTTTCTGCAGCGTCTTTTGCCGTTCTCATCAGCTGACTTAGTAGGTCGAAGTTGTCACTGCGATAATACGCCACCGGCACGTATACGAGTCACACATGGTCTTCGTCAACCTAACAATCTCAGGAAGCGCCCATAAACCATCTTCATTTGGCCTCCTGTGAACCCCCCCCCCCCTTCCCCCTACGTAGCCGGACGTGGCTTTTATCTCTACCTTCTCCCCCCCTCCGTCCCCTCCACGTAGCACTTGTTTTTTTTTCCCCTTTGATTTTAGAAGACATTTTATGCTTTTTTTCTCTTGTCAGACTATCGTAAACCAGGCCTACATACAGAGATACATTAATGACAGGGATAAATATCCACATGCTGTTGTGTGTTCTGTACCTTGTTTTAACTGTGACAAATAATATGAATAAATAGCTACGTGGCCTGGCTCGGAACCCTCCTCGCCCCTCGTTTTTCCACGTAGCGCAGCGTAACTTTCCAGCCAACCCCTCCCCGCCCCTCCTAGATCGAGTCACGTAGTTTATGGACGTTCCCATATGCGGCACCTCGTAAGTACTCATACTTTTCCACTTCTGACTTTTCAGTGACATCGAACGCCTTCTCAACATCGATGAGCACCAAACATAAAGACGTTTCTAACTACCAAACCCAGTATTCAGCCAGATTTAAAAATTTTTTCTGAAAATGATTTGTTTTCCTGATGTTAATAGCGTTAAATTTAGAAGGAAGAAAATATCCATTAAGATTACAAGTTCAATCTGCAGTTCGAAATTGGAATTTTTGCTTTTGATTAAATTATTCCAAAGTCTGTATTTATACCAAGCTGATTATCTCCTACCTTTAAGGCTGGTCTACACGTAACGTCTTGGGGGACGTTTTACTTGATCAGACGTATCAGACAAAACATTGTGTGTGGACAGCAAAACGGACGGTTTACCTGAACTGAACAAAGACGGACGACTTCCAGAAAACGGATCGGTGGGAACATTGTTTTCGGTCTTGAGTGACGTTCTACGTTCAATCTTTAATAACTTCTCAGCTTGTGTGGATCTAAAATAACTATTATTTTCTTTTTCTTTTCGAAAACGTTTTACGCGGTGGACTTTTCGTATCTACGACATTAATCATATGATTTGTTTACGGAATTCATAGAGTTGTATCGTAGTTGTCCTTGCATAAGGCAAGTTAAAAGAAAAGAAAAACAAGCGTATGTAAGAAAGTGGGTGTTGGAAATAAAAAAGAAACAGTTACGAAAAAAAAATCAATTCTTTTCGCTCAGTGTTTCGTAAACAATCAGCACTTTAGAGCATGATTCAGAAATTGAGTAGCTACTCCAAATTAATAGAACTGTACATAGAAATTTACATATAAAAGTAAATTTATTTAATAACTAGATAGTAGTAGTGCCAAATACAATATGGATAAATTATTATTCTCTTCAAAACTATTTTACCAAATTTTCCTCAAAGAGTAATGGGGTTGTCTTATGATGGTATTAATCCTTGGTTATTAAAATACACCTTGAAAGCATCCCCTACACGTTTCGCATCTTCCAGAACAAGTCCACATCTTCGTATATTTCCTGGTTTCAACATTTGGTATATAGGAGCTTACTAGTGGTGTAAGGAGACTAAGATGTTGTTTCGACATTACAGTGTTGGACTCAGAGCTACGCAGCTTCTACTTGTTGCTAGAAATCTCAGTCTCTCATGGAGTGAGGTTCTCCCTCTCACAGCAGTACCTATTTTAGTATTTTTGGGATTATTAATGATAGTAAATGTCGACTACTATTAGTAAATAATTACGCTAATCTTCAGGTACATGACTTAATTCCTAAAGTAAATTCATTCCAGCAAAACGTTTCCTCTTTAGCAGCCATTTTCTAGACCATATTTACTTTTAAATCTCACCAGACATAATGGAATAACCACTAAAAGTAATGCTTCATCCATGCTTTTCATAAAACTGAGTGAAAGACGAAAGTTAAAAACGTAAGAGTGTGGACACCGGTTATTGGTCAGTTTTACCTGACGTCCTGTCTGATCAAGTAAAACGTCAGACGAAACGTTACGTGTAGACCGGCCTTCAGCAGAAGCCGACGAAAAGTCCACCGAATAAGTGATCTGGCCTGGTTTTACATGGCTAACCAGAAGTCTACCAACCCACAAGGTGGCCAAGGAAACTCCCGGACCACCCCTGAAGAAACAACCAGACTATGGGACAATCTACAGGATATTGACAAATCTAGACAGAGGAACTGTTTTAAGAATTATGTGTAGCAAACTGGGAGATGACTATAGGCCTATATGAGTATACATATTTTTCTTATAATTAACTGTGAGTTTGTGTAAATCAACATTGTTTTATGGAGATAAATTATGTAATACGTTCAGAAACAGTGTTAAACACGAAAAATTGATTAAAGGTTTGTAACTGGAAGTATTGATGTGACGCTAAGATGTTTGGAGGACAATTTCAGACAGTTTGGACTGATGTATGTGGATAATTTTGTGTGTAAATCTCTTTAATTTTTATTTCTGTGCGTTTTATAATGATTGTGAATGATTCTGTATTAATTCGTAGCAAACTTAACTGGGCAGCACACATTGGACAGCTAGTAGGGAAAGTGTTCAAAATCCTTCACCTGTTGGAAAGAGTGATGAGGGGATGCACTAGAGAAGTAAGGGAATTGGGGTGCAAAACTTTGGTCAGACCACTGCTGGAATATGGTGGTGTAGTTTGGGATCCACATTTTGGGTATCAAATACAGGAGTTGGAGGGGGCGCAGAGGAGGGCTGCCAGAATACAATCGGTAACTAATATGATAAAGGAGCTGGAGTGGGATTCATTGGAGGATAGAAGGAGGGTGAAGAGAATCATGGGAGTGTACAAGCCTATACTGGTAATGAAGCATGGAAAGATATTAGTGGGGAAATTACGAGAGGTGCTTGGAAGGGTAAGGTTGACCATGACCACAAGCTGACATTTGATTTCACAAGGGTGTGGGAAAAATTTCTTTCGTAGGAAAGGGTGTGAGGGACTGGAATAAATTGCTAAGAGAATTAATGAATAATTTTCCGGAAACACTGAAGGAATTTAAAGTAAAAATTAGTAGAGGGCAAAAGTAGGTTGGAAGAGGAAAGGAAAAAGGGGGGAGTGTAGGGAGATTGCCACCGTACCGGGCTCCACCGCCATTTTATCAATTATTGTTATTATTATAATTCTGATTCTTTTTAATGTGCTTTTAATTGTTTAGAAACATCGGGCGAAAATCTTTGAATTATTCTGGAATTTTCTGTAACGCCTATATAAGCGACTGCAAGAGATGAGTTGGTTGGTTGAGTTTTGAAAAAGCTTAGTTTTGAAGGCGTTGCAAGTTAGAATCTCTGTTACATTTCTTTACATTTGTATGTAGTATCTTTGTATGAAGTCGATGTATTTGAAAAAAATAAACTAACTTGAAAGTGAACCTTTTTGAATTGATTATTTTATTTAAACGAGACACCTATCAACACACAATGTTAAAATACCCACGAAGCAATATAGAAGGAGGCGCACAAACGTCCCCGCAATCTGGGACCTAGGATTTTGCAGTTATGTTGTCAAGGGCGACGAAAAGGAATTGTTCAAAATTATACGGAATAGTTCAGAAAAAGTAGCGCGATCACAAGTTTCGTAGAAGTGACAGTACAGACAGATAGATCAGCGGTTTTCACTCGCGGTCGGATGCGTGCACCTGGTTGGGGACTGGCGAGGGAATGTTGTCATGATGGAAAGAGCGATCTCGGCTCTCGAAGTTACCGCGCATACGACGTGTGTGAGAAAAGTAATGACATTGGTAACACTGCAAGCGATCTGGCAACGCTACGCTGTGCTGTGCTAGACCGGTTTGTTCATCCCTTCCACATGCTCAGTCCGAGTTTCAACTCCGTTCAGCCAACACACTATTTTTGACAGCGCCATCAGTGAAGTTGTATTTTCGTTGTGTGTTACGAAAATGGAACATCGGAATTTAGAGCAACGTTGTGCAGTCAAGTTTTGTGTTAAACTTGGGGAATCCGCGAGTGTGACCTTAGAAAATTTGAAACAGTCCTATGGGGAACATTGCTTATCGAGAACACAAGTTTTCCGCTGGCACAAATCGTTTTTGAAAGGCCGAGAACACGTTGGAGATTAACATTTCTCGGGGAGACCCTCAACTTCAAAAACTGACGAAAACATTGAGTATGTGATAGTTCTTGTGATACGATTTGGACATGCGAAACGTTAGTGCCATAAAAAACCTCAGAACTGAACAGAAAAATCGAAGAAACGTGTGTGTTGATCTTCTTGAGAGGATTCACAATGACCAAGAATTCTTCAACCATGTGATCCCAGGTGATAAATCCTGGATATTTGAGTACGATCCTGAAACAAAGCGGCAAAGCGAAGAGTGGCACTCCGTCACCTCCTCGACGAAAAAATGTCGAATGAGCAAATCAAAGATGAAAAGAATGCTGATTTTCTTTTATGACATTAGGGGTATGATGCATAAAGAATTTGTTCCTCCAGGACAAACTGTCAATCAAGTTTTTTACGAAGGTGTCCTTGAAAGGCTCATGAATAGAGTGATTCGTGTGAGACCAGACATTGCAGACAAGTGGATGCTTCATCATGACAATGCCCCGTGTCACACGGCTTTTTCCACCAGTGAACATTTGACCTCTAAACGCTTTCCTGTTGCTCCTCAGCACCCATTTTCTACCGATTTAAGTTCTTGTGACTTTTTACTTTTCCCACAATCGAGACATGTCTTAAAAGAACGTGATTTCAGAACTCTGGAGAACATTCAAAAGACTGTGACCGACCAGTTAACAGCCCTAGCATTTGAAGCCTTCCAGCGCTGCTACCAAGAGTGGAAACAACGACTCCGCCGGTGTATAGCTGCACAAGGGAACTATTTTGAAGGGGATAATATTGTTGTTTGAAAGAAATAAAAACTTATCTCGGTCTCATTACTTTTCTCACACACTTTGTACAATGCTGAGCGGGCGGTTGGTTTGGTATCAGGAGGAACAACAGCTACGAAGCAGCAGTGAAACGGATTTTTTCGATGTTCATCTCCCTCTCATTACCCCTCGCTCGCATTCTCTATTAATGGGCAGACACACTTGCAGGGAACTGGAGTGCTCATTGTTCACTCCTCAGAGTGCACTTGCAATTACGGGTGGAGCGCCGTACTCGAAGGCAGTGCAAACAATCCCAAGTTGAATCCAGCGCCGTGAGCCGAAGAAAGAGACGCGAAGAGAGTGGCGACCTTTGCCACGCGCTGTCACCTAATTAGATCGCTTCCTTCCTTCCTCCGTCATATTGCGGCCTGCGTGCAAATCCAATTAGCCGCGTCCCGGCCGAAAAGCCGGTCCATTCCACCTTTTATCTCTTCCTTTCAAGCGGGGCGGGGTCCTCGGGTTTCATTAAGACGGCTCCGGATTAAGCCGCGTCTTGGTCAACTCCGTAAGCCGCACAAATCCCGCCGCTATCTCCCGGCAGCCCCCTAAATAGCGGCCGCATCTCGCCGGGACGCGAAAAGACTGCTCCCACAAAGTCGCCCCAAAAGAATAACTTCCTGCCTGGAGGGGTATACTACAACTATTTGCATTTCATTACAGAATTATCAGATATATAACTAATACAAGAAAAACTTAAGTTTTACGACACTGATGGACAACCTTTTCGGAAGCCGTGCCAAATATTAGAAACAGAATCTTTAATCGGGCCTCACGTACTACTTTCTTAGAAAAAAAACTTAAATATTTTTGTGGAGGAAAGAAATCATTAAAAATGAAACATACACATTTAATGAAATATTAAAAAATACTTGTTTAAAAAAACATAAAAACCGCCTTCAAAAAAAAGCACTAAAAATTTTAAACTTTATACCTTGCTTAGGAGAAAGTAAATCTAAATGGACAATATTTTACATTAATATCATTGAAATTTTTACATTAATTAGTTATTTTTGGAGTCGGTGCCAGCTGACACATAGCGAAGATCGAATTACTGAACTTCTTTTGGTGTTAGAGGCGAAACGGGGAGTACGAACAAAAATTCCCAAAATTTTACAGCATGTCGTGAGGCAGATAGTGTTATTGCGGGAGGCAGCTTAGGGAAACAAATTAACAGTATTTTAATCTGTGGCTCGGCCTTATTGGTCATCCAGGCATATCTCTGGCACTACAGTGTCAATTAGTAGGCTGCTTCATGCAGTAAACGATTTCCAGTTAGTATAATATCGTCGTATCATCTGCATGTTTCAGTTTTGTTGAAACATGTTTCTAGCATTAATTGTAGGTAAGCAGTAACATCATTTTTTATGTATTATTGTTAATAATTATTGTTTTTCTTGCTTTCGCTGGCACCGACTCCAAAAACAACTAATTAATGTAAAAATTTCAATGACTTTAATGTAAAATTTTGTCCATTTAGATTCACTTTCTCCTAAGCAAGATATAAAGTTAGTTTAAAATTTTTAGTGCTTTTTTTTTGAAGGCGGTTTTTATGGTTTTTTTTTAACAATTATTTTATTTTTAAATTTTTAGTATTTGTACTTTAAATATGTCGAAGCAGTTTCCAGTTTGCGAACTTCCTGGTACCTCAGGGATTAAAGCGCTTGCAATCAAAGAAGAATTCTGTCTTTATATGCCACAACAACTTCCAGAACGGTGAGAATTGGGTGTTGTGCTAAGGAATGTCGGTTTACATTTTGGTCCAGGCTATGTTTCGATCGTATCATAACATCTGTTAAAGCTGCTGGTCGATAACCGAAACATGTAACATCTGGACATTAATACATACCACATACAGAAATCTTATCCATAAAAAATTACATATATATGTGCCAACTTTCATATAGATCGGTCAAATGGTGTCGACTATAGCTTTCTAAAATCAAATTGACAAAAATCAAGGGGGTGGAAACGGGGAGAGGGGTTCAGTTTGAACAACCAAGAGTTGGCATTATTTTTCTCTTTGTTTTATAGTAAAAATTTGCTAAGTTCTCTCTAAACCGGATAAAAACTGTGGTTGTGTAAAAAAATTAAGTTGATTAATGGGGAGAGGGGGTGGTTTTTAGATCTTTTGGTCACACACCTTCTTCGTGAAAAAATACATATAAGCTCCAACGTTCATGGTAATCGGTCAAACGATCGCGACTATAGCTTTTTATGAAGAACATTGACAAAAGTTAATGGGGTTGAAGGAGGGAAAGGGCTTGAGCTTTGGCAAACCAAATGTTGACAGGATTTTTCTCTTTGTTTTAAAGTGTACATGGGCAAAGTTCAACAAAAATCAGATAAGAAATGTAGATTTCTGTAAAATTAAGGGGTGTAAAGGGAGACATGGGGTGGTTTTTTTATTTTTATTTTTTAATTTTTTTTTTTTTGTCAGAAAACTTCTCCATGAAAAATTACATGTAAATGCCAACTTTAATGGAGACCAGTTAAATGGTGTCGAGTGTAGCTTCGTATAAAGAACATTGGTAAGTATTTAGGGTGTGGATAGGGGAAGAGGGGTTCAGTTTTTTCAAACCAAAAGTTGACAGTATTTTTCTCTTTATTTTTGACTATACATGTCCAAAGTTTCATCGAAATCGTATAAAAAATGTGGATTTGTATAAAAATTAAAGGGTGTAAAGGGGAGAGGGATGTTTTTTATATATTTATTTATTGGTCAGATTCTCCATGAAAAATTACACGTATATGCCAACTTTGATGACAATCGGTCAAACGATGTCAAGTGTAGCTTCTTATGAAGGCCATTGACAATAATTAAAGGGGTGGAAAGAGGGAGGGGGTTGTACTTTGGCAGACCAAATGTTGACAGAATTTTTCTCTTTGTTTTAAAATATACATGGGCAAAGTTAAATAAAAACCAGATAAGAAATGTAGGTTTCTATAAAATTAAGGGGTGTAAAGGGGAGAGGGGTGTTTTTTTTATTTTTTTTGGTCAGAAAGCTTCTCCATGAATAACTACAAGTAATTGCCAACTTTAATGGAGATCAGTTAAATGGTGTCGCCTGTAGCTTTGAATAAAGAAAATTGGCAAAAATTAAGGGGGGGATAGGGGGAGAGGGGTTCAGTTTTTTTAAAACCAAAAGTTGATAGTATTTTTCTCTTTATTTTTGGCTATATATGTCCAAAGTTACAAGGAGATCGAATAAAAAAATGTGGATTTGTATAAAAATTAAGGGGTGGAAGGGGGTAGAAGGGGTGCTTTCTCAATGAAATTCATATGGGACCACTTTGGAGGTATGCCCTACCCACTAAAAAAATTTCATTTAAATCGGTTCAAAATTGACGAAGATATCGCTGGTCATACATACAAAAAAAAAACAAAAAAACAAAAAAACAAACAAAAAAACAGACGAATTGAGAACCTCCTCCTTTCTTTGAAGTCGGTTAAAAATTAGGTATGAAAACATCAGGGAGAGACTACAAGTGGAAGCATTAGAAGAGATGTTAAGGAGGAAAAGACTGCAGTGGCTGGGACATGTTATGAGGATAAAGGCGGGGAGGATGCGGAAGGTAGCAATGCTGAACAGCGGGGAGGGAAGGAGACCAGTTGAAAGACCTCGAGCAAGGTGGATGGACCAAGTGGAGAAAGATGTAGAGCATACGGGAATCGTTTGGGGAAAAGTGGTGGAGGAAAAATCTTGGAACGACCGCCAGACATGGAAGAGGACATGCAGGTCGACCCGCAAAGGCGGAAACGTCTAATGATGACGATGATGATTAAAAATGTAGTTATTTTAATACGTTGAAGTAGAAAGGAGGGGTACTGAATGTTGTAATGTCTGATATTACAGTTGAAAGTTAAAGTTTATAGATATAATGACCCAGCTCCGCGGGCATCGGTTTGGCCATCCCTGTTTTAGAAGAACACTCAGATCCCTTTGAGGTAAAAACTAGAATAAGGCAAGGTGATGGACTATCCCCGCTATTGTTGAACTGCGTCTTGGATAAGGTCATCAGGGAATAGCGGAAAGTCATGTGTGAGACAAACATCCTAAATGGAATTAGACTAGGACACCAGAAGAATGGCTTGACATTTGAATGTCTCGCCTTTGCGGACGGCATTGTGTTCTTTGCAAGAGATCTGGAGACTGCGATCAAACAGATAGAAGTCCTGAAGGAAATAGCTGAGAAAACAGGACTACAAATATCGTTTGAGAAAACGGAATACATGAACATAGACGCAAAAGACCAGACATGGGCAATGAAGACTAAATATGGTGATATTAAAAGAACAAATTCCTTGTTGAAATTTTTACTCCCAGCGTCAATGAAAAGGCTGCAGTAAAAATTAAGACGAGAAAGATGAAAACAGCTTTCAGGATTTGTCAAGAGACATACAAATCAAAATTATTCTCCCATCAGGCGAAATATTAGCACTATAGTACGGTAGTGAAGGCAGAATGTTTATACGGAGCAAACTAGCCAGAAAGAGATTGACGGAAATAAAAAAGAAATAAAAGAAGTTTCTAAGGAAAATATTGGGACCAAAAAAAGTGACAGGAAGCAAATTTAATTTCCGTTTGAGATCGAACCAAGAATTATACGACAAGTTTGAAAAGGTATCAAACACAATTAAGAAAAGGAGATTAGCTTTCTATGGACACATCAAGAGAATGGAACCAGAAAGCATGGCAAAGAAAATACTAAACTTTCAAGAGAACAGGAAGACTGAAGTTCATGGTTGAAGGAGGTCCATCAGGATCTGAAAAGATGTGGGATCAGCATGGAAGACACACAAGACAGGGAATTATTCAGAGGAAAAATTGCGGAGGTCAAGGATCTGACTGAAGAAAAACCAATCAGAAAAAATAGGGCATTCTCAGAGGAAGAACACCCAAGAGTGAACCAGTGTATGAAAGAGTACTGGCGAAGGAGAAAGGAAACTCAGAAGAGAAAATGAAGTTGAGTAATCGTAGACCAGTTTTCTTCTGGCACTTAGAACTGTAACTGTTTTGTATTCTCCTTTATTCACTTTACTGGTGCAGAGAAATCTATCCTACCATATGCATAATGTATCAATTTACTATCAAAGGACATGCCAACACGTTACATTTTATACCATTAACAACAAATTTAACGTCGAAGGAAACGGAAACTACACGGAGATAAAGAGGAGGGCAGAAGACAGAAAGGCATGGATAGCAGAACATGATGGTGATGGTGGGAATTCTACGATAACCGTGGCGTCGAAATTTAATGATGGATTTTTATGTAACTCGACGAGACAAATTGAAAGTAAAGAATACATATTTTGATATCTTACTTAGTTCTTGAGATATTGTAGCTCAAAGTTGACGTGGTTAGGTTGAAATGCGGCTTGGACAAACAAAAGAAAAATTTTGCCATATCCAAATTTGATGATGTATTCGTACGTAACTTGACGAGACAAATCGAAAATAAACAATATATATATATTTTTTTTATTTTTTTGATATCTCAAAAATGAGGAGGTTAGGGTGAGAACCGACCTGGACCAGAAAAAAAAATAAACCAAAACCGATATATCTACCCAGTGGAAATGCACTATAGGTGTTTTATTTTGTCACTAGTGGTTGTTGTTAGGTTGAAATACGGCCTATACCAGAAGAACAAAAGCACAAGGAACTATATCTATAACTGATTTTTAACATGCTATATTTCGAAAACCAAGCGAGATATAAAGAAAATGTTATTCTTTATTTTCGATTTGCTTCATCGAGGCCTACAAGAATTCATTACCAGTTGTGGCGCCACAGTAATGACAGAACTGCCATGATGATGAATAAGCAATTGCCCATCTACGGTATAATCATTCAAACTGCACATACGTCTGCGAAAATGAAAGTAGCTATACGGTTTAAGTACGGGATTAACTAATGTGAACGTCTCCTGAAAACTTAACTGACTTCCCTAAAATTAAAAAAAAAAAAACTTTCGCAGCAAGCTTGTGGTTTCATTGATAATTATAACTTATTAATAAGTTGTATTTAAGGACACGATTCTGCTAGAAAAAAGATTATGTTAATAGTACCATATGATAGGTAGCATGTAAACGAAAAATATTATGAAAAGAAGCGGAAATTTAAATTACTTTTTGTGTTATGACAACAATATAACAGCAGATCCAATAAAATATCACTCCAAAGATTGCCTATTTTAATCGAACAGACAACAGATTCTACGATACCCATACTTTGCTCGCTGTTTGACGCAATACTTTCACACTTCGGCTGAACCGTACATTTCTAATCAAATGACACTGCAATAACTTCACTTGTAGGAAACTGAAACATTAAACCACGGAAATAACGAACCGTAATTCACCAGTTTATTGGGAAAAATTACCAATTTAACCAATACAGGCTACTGTCAAATAGAAGATGCAATACATGATTATCTTCTGCTGGAATCGTTTTCTGCTTCTTGGTTCATTTGGCATTGCTCTCAAAATCTGCATTCAACTTGTAACACACTATTTTTTGCCCTACTATGGTGCCAGCACTGCATCGTAGTTATTAGACAGTAAAACATAGCACTACTTTGTGATCAGCTGTGTAAAAATTCGAAAGTGATCTAAAATGTCTGAATCAACAGTATTTGTAATGACACTTGGATTCCTTACTTAATATAGAAAGAAGCAACTAACTACATTTATTTACCTTAATTTTGTGCTAACAAACATGTTAAAAAGCAATTGACAGGTGTTATAACTGAGCTAAGTTGAGGGAGTGTGTGGCAACGGGCAACTAGCAACGATTTATGTTTAAAAACTTACCCCAGACGAAAATGTTTGAATAAAACTCGGTGTAATTTTGAACTCGCCCCTACAGCCGAAAAGGACAAATACTACATACAAAGACACACAAAACACTAAGGGTAATTCACCCCCTGATTTAGTCACATGCTTGTGATGTTGGATCAACACTAAATGATGTCTCTGATTGCCAAAGAGAATGTTGTAGTTACCGCCAATGCGATCAGCAAATGTTTTGAAAATATTAATGGTTGTTGTATTAAAACGTGCAGCATAATTACATTTATTTTGAAGACGATAGTGAGGCATACCGCCAAAATTATCTTGGTCACAACAGTGCAAATAATAATTTTGCGCGATTTTCAACTGGCTCCAAAATACATTGAGATTCATGGAAAATCGTATCGCGTCTGATAAACTATACAAACTAGATTATCGATACACTGATTTGTGGTAGTTAAAAATCGTTTGCCGTTACAAATCACAGACAAAATAAAACTGAAAACAATAAACATTCAGTAATTAAAATACTTTGAGAACAACATCATTCTGGGTGTTTGAATCTATCAAGCTAAGCCATAATGAAATAACAAAATACGGAGAAAATAAACGCAATCACAACACGGAAGAAAAATTGTTGACAGGGGACAAACGGATTGAGCATAACGGTGAGATATGAAATACAAAATTTGTAATCTTCACAGATAATAATGCTTAGATGCATTACCAAAGAAGCAATTCGTTGTAGGCGCGGAGATAATGACTGTTGAAATATAGCGAAACTTTGTACCGAAGTCGCTAAAACATATATAACATTAAAATATAAATAATTCACCACTCCAGTTCTGCGTTGAAGAAGTATTGAGGTAAAATTTAGTTGAGAACATAACTTATTTGGCAAGAATATATATAATCATAATAATAGACTTTAATTGCGATAGAGCACTTACTCAGTGCAGATACTTTTGCGTTTCACAATTTTTATTTATTTATTTCGTGTTTGGGATAAATGAATAAAATATTCCAATCGCTGACTATCTTACCTACAAAAGTAAATGTTTCCATTTTGTTTATGGTCTCGGTTAACAGTCTCCTTTACCTCTAATTCTTCTACTAATATCCATTTAAGCCTCGTCGGGAACATATACCTCGTATACTCCCAGCACCCTCTCCTCCCTGCTAATGTGTTCTAATGACTCCAAATCCAGCTCCTGCATTATGTTATATGATAATTTCCACAAACAAATCTAGCTGCCCACGTCTGTGTCCCTTCCAAGCTTCTTCTCCGCAAAGAAATTAGATTTTTTAATAAGACAGAATTACTAAGTAAAATATCTCTAATACAAAAAAAAAAGCGTTTCGTTGCCAGTAACCGTTTACATGAAAACATTATTTCTTATGAAATTTACTAGTTTTCCTGGGTAACTGTTGATCCTAAATATCATGTCAACTTATTGTTTTCCAATACAGATCTAAAACGTCTGATTGGAAGCTCGTGTCTGTTGGCAGTGCTGCGGTACAGACCTCTGAGCGCCGTGTCTCGACGAGGCCATTTTGGTCGGCTTGCAGTGGAACACATCACGAATCTCGAGCTGCCCTCAACACTGCTGATCTGCTACCAGAGTGACTCCTCTTGTGTTGCTGTATTGTCTCTGTTGTGTCGGTTGCCCTAATGTTCGCGACCATCTCACCGTTGAACAACAAAGCCACTATCACATACAACAATTGATCGAGCAAGATTTCAACGCCTCACAATCTGCTTATGGGAACAGAAACTCTGGCGAAAGTCCGCACGACATAGAAATGTAAATCTCTGGTGGATACAGGAGTAAGAAATCATTCTCAAGTAACAGTAACCCTTGCCCACAAATATGCAGTTAACATAAACTGAATTCATCTAAAAACAAAAAAAAAAAACTAAAAAATAATAAAGTTTTAAAAATTCAATAACTACTTACTTTTATATAGTTCAGTATACATATTGGAATTTTTTTAAAAAATTTCAAGAACCATAACAATTTTTTGTATTATGATTAATATAAATCATAACAAAAACTTCAAACAAGAAATTGTCAAGGTTTTTTGGAAACTTTTATTGCGACATTTACTTATCACGCGAATCATGAAATTCTTCATTGAATAATACATTTTATTTATTTTTTTATGTTGAAAAACAGTTTGTGTTGTAGTATCAGATTTGACGAAATCACCCGCCCAGTTAACATTAAGTCCATAAATATCACGGTATTTTTTAATTTTTTTTCTTTGGAAACGCTTACACAAATAATTTAATAAATTCTAAAATGCAATCGTTTTGAGAGTCGGCAGAAACCTGTTGATTCTCTGTATAGTGTGTGACGGACTGGTTTCCGTTTTTCACTCAGATGGCGTCCAACTATAAAAATGAATTAAATACCCGGAGGGGGTGGGTGGGGGGAGGAGAGGGGAGGGGGAAGCTTTTCTGGTAAGACCTGAATGACTTCTTCCATTCATATTTCCTATCGCTTCTTCATTTATTTTTATCTGTACATACCATTTTATTATGCTTTTTGTAACGTCTGCTGACATTTATTTATATTAAATGTATTTTATTTCCTTCCTCAGTAATGTAATTCATTGTGGGCCTTTAACACCGGTAAATGAGCAGTAATATTCATCGTGACTTGTCGTGCAGTAAGAATGATTAATAACAAAGGATGGGCAAAATGAAGGCTGCGACGAGTAAAAAACACATGTGACAAACAAAAAACATATACAATATTTCGGTTTTACACCTCTTAATTCATGTGACAGGGCACGAGCCTCGTGGTTCGAGAGCTATGCACTCGACAAAGTTCACCACATGACACAATAATGATTAATGACACTTTACACCAATAATGAGAAGAAGGAAACGCTCGTCTCCATTCGTCACAAAGATTATACATTTCTCTCGTATTACGCAAACAGCTATCATCTTTGGACGCGTTCTGCAGTGATTACTAGACTATCGATACAGAAATTTAAACGTTTTTCAGCATTTTGCTGTTCCGGCTTTTTTTTTTTAAATCATCTGGTTAGAACAGGTGCAATGGTGGCAATTTCGCTTCTCACTTCCAACACATATTTTCTCAAATTTTTGTCTTAAATCATTTAAATATTACAGATAATTTGTCTAACATCACAATCGAAAAGTTATTCCGGTCCCTGGCACTTTTTCTTAATGGGGAGTCCATTCATTACTTGAGGTGCTTGTCCTTAATTCAGCCACCCCCCCCTTTCTGGTCGGAACCCCCTCCCCTCTAAAATGACATGAGAGTTTGACGAAGACCCCCTCCCCCCCCTCCTCTACTAATCGACCTCATGCTCCTCATGCTTCCTAGGGCGGGTTACACCCCCAGTTTTCGACGAAATACCCCTCGACCTTCTAGCCACTTTTTTTTTTTTTTAGATTTGCGGTACTACTACAATTTCAAAACCTCACGTGAGATTTCCGTTGCCCCCCCCTCCCCCTTGGTGAAGTTTTGATTACGTCGGACCCCCTACCCCTCCCTTTTCTTTCGCCTCACGTAATTAATTGACCCCCCTAATTTAATTTAATTGCAATGAGGTGCACGCTCCGGTGGCGATTTCCCTACACACCCATCTTCTCCATTTCCTGCACCCACCTACATTTGCCCTCTACAAATTTCAACGTTTTTGATAAATTAATCATCGTTTCTCTTCGTAACTTATTCCAATCCCTGACACTCTTACCTAAAAAAAGAGAATCTTCCCACACCATTGTGCCTGAAATTGAGTGCCAGCTTGTGGTCATGATCATCTTTTCTCTTCCATGCATTACTTTTAATTCCTACACAAATATCTTTCCCATCACCAATATACGCCATGTACACTCCCATTACCTTCTTCGCCTTCCTCTTGTCTTCTAATGAATCCCACTCGAGCTATTTTATCACATCTGTTACTGATTGTGTTCTACGGTAAGAGACAAATCTAGTAGCTCTTCTTAGCTAAGGATTACAATCCCGCAGTGTTTTCAATCCCACGGGATCCGCGCGGGATTTGCGCCAATCCTGCGGGATCCGTGCGTGCCTTAAGTGTATTTCGAGGTTTTACATTTTTGTTTTTCAGTCTAAACCAATTTTTAAATAAATAATAAAAATGGAAAATATTGAGTCTTAGGTCATATTATGTGCCTTACAATACATCACATATGTTTAAAAATATGGTTTGTTTAATGGCCAAGTTACCAAAGTTTTTTTTTATTTTTTTTTTTAATTCTAAATAAACGTTCTATAACACCGAGAAAAGCATTCCATTTCACAAAGTGAAGTCCATATACTCTGTGAAGTGTAGACTTGGCTCAGAACAAGATCTCATGACTTTTTGTCACTGCACAAGCACGAGACTTGGCCTTTTTTTGCGTGATTCATTATTATATCTCCTGATTCCTTGATTGATATTACAGTTGATTCAATATTATGAAAAGAAACTACTCACCAACACGTAAACTGTCAAATATTTCAGATTTACTTATGTGGCGTAACGCGTTTTTAGAGTGGAAATTATTATTTTTAGTAAGAAAGGAGACTTGCTGTGAAGTCCTCATATGTTTTATCTCCGGATTTCATTGCAAACACACAAAATTACACACGTGAGGAAGATGGTGGAGGCAGCTGTCGAAGTATGGTGTTCCTACAACACAATTCGTCGATTCACTCGTGAATATTTCATTATATCTTATTTTACCTTTAGTCGAAATAATAACAAGGAGAAGAGAGATTAATCGAAAGCCAGAGCGGCACATGTAAGCAGGTGGCTTTCGTCAAAGAAACGCATTGAGGCAGCGGCCAAAACAACAATAAATCAAAGGATATACAATTTCATTTTGATAGCTGTTAAATAAATAGGTAGGCGATCGTTAAAATTACGATATCATTAGTTTCATATCAACGAATAATCAAATTTTCAGCCGCAAATTAGGAAATTGGCACAATTACTTTATCTGCAAATACAGAAAATGGGAATAATGAAACCGTGAATAAAAAGCTCTAACCGTGTAGTTCAGCTAACGTGTGCGAAACTAAAAAATAATTATATAGTTAGAAAATCATACTAAATATGCACCATAACTCAAATTAAAAAAATGTGTACTCGAAACAAATGTAAGTTTTGTTGAATACGTAAAAGTGTATTTATTTACTTACGAATGACGAAGGTTGACAAAAACAAACGCTTGTGCATATGAGTCAAATGCCAACTGGAAGGGTACAGGCAAACAGTGCAAAACATCCGACAGAGACCGAGTGGGGTAGCGAGTCACGCACTGACACGCGTTCTTGCCGGATTTTGCGGATTGCGGATCCGCTTAATTTTGTGCGGGATCCGCCAGACTGTCTAATGATGCGGGATTACTTCTCTCGTACATTCCCTCATCGCTCTCTATGAAAAGTGAAGAATTTTGAAGCCTTTTCCTATTACCTGCACAATGTGTCCTGCCAAGTGAATAATTTACCAAAAAATGTAATGCAAAGACATTTACATTTGAAGAAGCAATTCTTTTACCACCTTGTAGTTGTAATCAGTCTTTAGTTTTTTATCTAATAAGGTGACTCTTATTTGCATTTATCTTCATCCCATGTTTGCCAACCCAACTAGATATCCTGTCCAGCTGTTTACAGTCCTCTACCGTTTTGATGTTATTATATAGCATTATGTCTTCTGCAGACAACCCGACTTCTGATAGAAAACCGTCAACACAATCAATCATTAGAATGATGAATAGAAATATTTTATTCAAGGATTCATAAGTTGTGAGGGTGATATTTTTTTTTTTAATAATTTAATCACCGGCCCACACATATTTTCTGAAATGTTTGACTTAAGTCATTTAAATATTTCAGATAATTTAGAATCGCTAATTTATTTCGGTCCCTGACTCTTTTAACTTGCAAAGAAAATTTTGAAACCCCGTTGCGTCTGAAATCAGGAGGTAGTTTTTGCTCATGGTTCACTTATCTCTTCCCTTCACGTTTCCCAAGCAGACTAGCCAACTTTTGAGATATATCCGACAGTTTCGCAGTTGTGGACGGTTGTAGAGCAAGAATGGCTGCATATTTGTTCACGGGCCTTCCGATGACTTGTCGAATCAATGCCTCCATCTCGCCGTACAAAATGGTGTCCCAAACGATATTTGATGTGCCATGCCTTTGTCATGGCAGCGTATAAATGAGTTTGTCCTTCTATAGATGCGAATGAAATCAGGGCTTCTGGTAGACCAGTCTGCTCTACTCTTGCTGATATATTTCAAAGAACTGTTTCGTGATTCTTCCAGTGGCACGTGCCAGTTTCCAATAGCCACGGCCTTACGTCGGATGTATTGACGGCTGGTCAACTGGGAATGTGCATTGTACGTACCAGGCACGGGTTTTTCTCGCCGACTGTGATGTGTATCGCAAAGTTTCGATTGGGGAAAGTCGCAAGGCAACCTTCTAGATCTGTGACTCGTTGCTAGAGTGTCACAAACTTTGTTTATGGTCTGGCAAACTCCAGCAAAGTTTGCACACGACTTTACCGAATAAAGTTCCTACCTGAATACTTCTCCAGGCGTCTTTTCTCCGCAGTGGATTGAGTTCTCTGGCACGACGCATGGCCATTCCTGCGGTGCTGATTAGAATGCAAACATTCGCCGGAAAGCAGAACCAGCCGAGCTGTTCTTTTCATCGTTATTTCATAACTTACCAGACAAATCACGCGATAACGTACTGTTCTGCCACTTAATTTCCTCAAAGCTGCTTAGCTAAACGCAATTGTTGTAATTAAAAAAAAAAAAAAACTCCAACAACCTTGTATGTCGGCTTTTAATTTCTTCGGTTTTCCTTGTTAAATAACGACAATAATCTTACAAATGATGCAATGTTGAATCTGTGAAGCTATACCCATGTACAGAAAATATAAGAAAAACCTTCGTGGAACCAATTGAAAATAAACGAAATTTATTGTTCTCTGTATAGTTGGTTTGAAATATTAATTTTAAATCATTACAGAAACAAACAAAAAATGTTATCTTAAATCGTTATCTTGCTATAATAGCGACATCCATTCACAAATAGTGAAACATATTCGGAGAGACAGGTTGGTAGGTCATATTTTGAGACATGTAGGAGTGGTTAACTTGTTAGCGGAGGGGACAGACGAAGGTAAGAACAGCAGAGGAAGACAGAGATTGGAATATATCAAGCAGATAATTGAACTAGGTTTTTTTTTTTAAGTTTGGCTTTTTTGGTTGCTTTAGGATAGAGCTATCGGTTTCTTTTGAAAAGGCGTCTGTGTAAGCATTGTTTCGCAGTTAAATGGCTTAAACAAACTGAAGAACTAAATTCCACAAGATTATGACATATATTATGAGGAGCTGTTTCACTGGCCAACCACTAGTGCAAGTCCAGAAAGCGGCTTTGATGAAGAGACCAAAGACCAAGAGAAATAACAATACTTTGTACGTACCTAATACAGACAATGTACTAAAGTACTCGGTTATACGCTCACTCAGTAAATTAATACTAGTTAATTTAATGAGTACTTTGACTGATGTTAAACAAATAAATGCAAAATTACATATTCTTAAGATTATTTCATCCGACTTAAATAAGATTTTTTTTTTTTTTTTTTTTTTTTTTTTTGAAAGAGCTTACTTTTCAAACTGCCATGACTGCGAGAAAAACTTTTTAAATTGTTTTTGAAATATTGGGACATGTTAAGGTAACATATTTTAAATTAAAATACCACATAAAGTTAAACAAAAATTTCTAATAAGACTTCTGGAGTATTTTTTCCAGTTCTCCGAAAGTTTACTTTTGGACACGTACGCCCATTCAACTGAGAATTTGGGTTAAGTTGAGATAGGAAGGAATGGAGGGTTGAATGAAACCAGTCGAGAGACTGATGACAGCAAAAAGTTTCAGATATTGTTAGCTGACCAACAAAGGTCGGGGGCGTGATGTCATCGATACAGGCACCATGACAAAAATAGCCCTAATTAGGACTGATGAATATTGTATTCGTAAACATAGACATTTCTGCAGACAGTAGTAATGAGATTGTAAAAACTGGCCAGAAAATTAGCACTGAGTTTCCCAATGCCACATGCAGAGACAATTGTCACGTGCGAGAAAAATCTGAAGGAATTCAAGTCACTGGGTGCATGTTTCTCATATTTAATTGCAGACGCAACAATTTTTCTAAGAAATGTTTCACATTTTTCTAAATATCACGAGAAAATCGGCCTCTGTCAATTATTAATCTATTTTTTTTTTATATCGGATTTCTGAAGAGTGGACAAGGGTAAATCCAGATTACATCTGCGGAGATAAACCTTTAAATCGTGGTAGATGTGTCGGATTTCCGGGTGGTACGTCTAAACCAGATTGATTGCAGACGACATAATGCTGTATAAATAGACCAAAACGGTAGAGGACTATAAACAGTTGTAGGGTGATCTGGACAGGATATCTAGTTGCGTTGGTAAACTTGGGATGAAGATAAATGCAAAGAAGAGTCATCTTATTAGATACACAAATAGAAAACTAAAGGTTGATTATGATTTTAAGGTGAGGAAAGAATTGCTTGCTGAAGACTTGAAATGTAAATATCTTGGCATTACATTTGATAACAAGCTTAACTGGGCAGGACACATTGGACAGGTGGTAGGAAAAGGTTTCAAAGTCCTTAATTTATTGGAGAGAGTGATGAGGGGATGCAGGAGGGAAGTAAAGGAATTAGGTTACAAAATTTTTGGTGAGATCATTGCTTGAGTATGCTAGTGTAGTAAGGGACCCACATTTTGCGTATCAAATACAGGAGTTGGAGAGAGTGCAAACAAGGGCTGCTAGATTTTGTTCTGGAGATTACCGCAGAACGTAAGCAGTAACTAATATGACAAAAGAGTTGGAAAGGGATTCATTGGAAGACGGGAGGAGGGTGAAGAGGGTCTTGGGAGTGTACAAGGCGTATATTGGTGATGAGGCATGGAAAGATATTGGAGTAAGAATTAAAAGTAATGCAAGGAAGGGAAAAGATTACCATGACCACAAGCTGGAACTCGATTTCAGGCACAAGGGTGCGGGAATATTCTCTTTTTTTTTTAGGTAATGATGTCAGGGAGTTGAATAAGTTACCAAGAGAAATAATGAACAATTTACCAAAAGCGTTGAAAGACTTTTAAAGTTGAAATGTGTAGAGGGCTAATCTAGGTGTTTGCAGGAATGGGGAAAGTTGGGTGTGTGTGGAAATTGCCACCGGAGCATGCGTTCAATTGCAATTAAATTATTTAAAATTAAAAGCAAGGCTGGCCAATTCGATGCCCGTGACTCACGAAGTGTATTTGAATTTGCCCGCCAACAGCGTTGTCTAGAATATGCCAGCTCAAAAACTATGCAAACATCTGATTGATGTTTTTTACTTTTTGATTATAGCTAAGAAAGTTCTGTAAAGGTCGTCTTGATGGTTTTTACTTTTTGATTGTAATTTAACCTGTATTACTTATATCTTTGTCATATTTAATTATCTATTGTTACTACAGGCAAGTATTGTGTGGTCTGCAGGCTAACTTAGAATCGAAATTGTGGCCCATCTCCACAATTGGTTGGCCACCCCTGGTCTTACCGAACTGACGCGGTAAGTGTGCTCTGGCAGCCTGGAAGATGACTCTCTCGTGAGTTGCGCAGATGCCCTCGAGTTGTTTTCGGCGACTAATTGGCGAGCTAACAATGCGGTTTCGCCGGCGGAGGAGCAAGCGGTTCTAATTAGCCGGCTGGATCAGCGCCGGCAGCGAATTAATATCTCACTCTGGCCAAGGACCACTGCATGTGTAGGCGCTCAAGTCGCTGCGATGAGGTGCGGAGGGGGCCGCGAAGGTTTTGAAACTGATTTGTTCCGGCGATAAACACAAAAGAACTCGCTAGATAGACGTTAGATACTAAGGTTAAGTAACTCAGATAACATGTAATACTTCCTAGTATGTCTT
Organism: Vandiemenella viatica; assembly: GCA_031002005.1. Classification (NCBI taxonomy): domain Eukaryota; kingdom Metazoa; phylum Arthropoda; class Insecta; order Orthoptera; family Morabidae; genus Vandiemenella; species Vandiemenella viatica. The sequence goes on from CM061919.1 coordinate 272,859,980, forward strand.
CTTCATTTTTAAATGAAACTAGTAAAATACGAAGAAAAAATTGTTCACAAAATTCCTAAGGCTACTGACGAAAAAAAAATCCTCTGGCGTCCCACTATGACGAAAAAGATAAATGGTCAAGTTTAAAAATATATATATATATATATCTTTCGGCATCTTAGCTATACAGCCAGCCTGATGAATTTTTTTCCAGCTAATTAGACCACCAGAGTACGGACTTGACATTCACAGACACAACATTTAAAAACCCATGCCCGCGGACAGAATCGAACCGGTGACCTTCGGAACGTGGAGCTAGTGCTCTAGCCCCCACCCTGCCGACGCCGGCTAAACGGTCAGCTCGTACTAACTGGACAGCAGGTAGATTGAGCCCAGGAGCCGTTCAGCTACGGAGCACAATACAGGGCTCAATCGCTCAGGCCGTAGTCAGATGCTGTGATCTGGTTCAACGAAATCAAAAAATACTTAAGAGCTGTAAGTTTTATAGTTTTATAGTATAGTTAAGTAGTTACTAGTAAGTCTGTCAAGGAGTGTGCTTTCAAGTGGTGACAGTGTATATTTTGAGCAGTAGCAAAAGACAGAAACTTGTTTATCTGAGTTTAAGGGCTCTATATAATGGCAGCCGGGAAGGGAAGCTTAGGGTTCAGTGACCTCTCTTCTACCTCGTCTGGTGGGCACCTGGAGCAACAGTGGCCCCAATCCAGTTTTTTTTAACCTTTTTGAATACGCGACCCTCCTACAAACAAACAAAACAAAAAAAAATGGTGAATCCCCATGCCCGTAAAAATCTATGGCGATCCCCAGGTTGGTTTTAAAACCATGTCAATGATTTAAAAAACGACGTACTTACTTTTGTTTCTATTGAGACTATACCTGCTGATCGAGAAATCGAGTGATGTGATTACGAAAAGGAACCGTGTAAACTCTCCTTAATGTGAATAGGTAGTGGATTCAAATAAATGTAATGAACAATATCAATTTAAGAAAAGAGCTAGTAAATGTGGGTGAATAAGTACTGTATACAACAATTAAGTTGTGTAGTAAGAAGTAGTAACATTGAGGGATATTTGATAGTGTGCTACCGTGAAAGTCTGATTTTAGAATAAATATAAATGATTTGTAATACACTTCTTCATTCTTTAACCTGCTCCTGATTTCAGACATTAGTCGAGTCCATGCCACGTCGTGTCGCGGCACTTCTGTGCGCTCGCGAGGACGCTGCACGATATTAGGCAGGTGTACCATTTATTTGTCTCTTCAGTGTATCATCTGCAAAAAAAACTAGATTCTGACCATAACCTATCAACACAGTCATTAGAATAATGAACAGCAACGGTCCCAATACATTACCCTGTGGCACTCCCATGCTTGCTTCTACCTCTTTTGATAATGTATTGCCTACTTTTACACTTTGCTTTCTGGCTTATAAGAATTGCTCTACCCAGCAAGTGTTATGGCGGCGGGACCCGGTGACGTCACGCCCGCGCACCTGAGCTAACGAGGCCAGTGCCGCCACCACAGCGGAGCAAAAAGTCGTCGCTACGTGCGCGGCGTGGCGAACGCGCGGAATTTAATTGCGTGTCGGCCGAACACGGTGCGCACTCCAAGCCATTTCCATACAGAAGCAATATTTCAGATCGGCAATCTTCGGCGCTATTTCCGAAGGACCCCGAGATGACTGCCCCGCCGCCGGCTCGCCTGACGGTCAGATTATATTCCTGATGTAGTGCCCACAGCACTGGGAAAATCCGTCTTCACCGTAGTGGCAAATCCAACGAACAATATATTAAAACTACGTACAAACATTACAATGTTCTCGGGGAACTACCCTAGTCAGAACGTTTGTACAGAGCTTTGTAGCTCCAATATGGCGACCGAAATGTGGTATTCTCAACTTCCGGTTGGGCTGTAGCACTGTGTTTACATGTACTATCGTCGCTACAGGGCTTATTTAAAACGGAATTGCGCCGGTATATATTACGTCTACGGTTGTTCAGTGATTTCGGTGAAAGATAAGGGCCTCAATTATCACGATTTTGTCAAATATAAGACCAGCGAAAGCGGTAGCTTATACAACTGCGGCTTGTAAAGCCCCCTTCGAAGTGCACCCGAGTGTGTAGTCATTTTGCTGAATCAGATTTGAATTCAACCCTTTACAGCTGTGGTAAGTGGTTGCGTGACTTTCAAGTATGAAGGGACTGCACCAACCTCGTATGCGCCTTTGCTGGAAATTAATTATGTATGTTGCAGTTGTGCTCTGATTACAGCATAACATTGATTTGATGTGTGTTGTTTACCTTTTATCTGCTACGTTCTGTGACAGGATTAACATTTCGAAACTTTTTTTTTTTTAATCCATAATGTGAAAAACGTTTTACAGGAAGGTAAAAAATTAGCAGTTAATATCTCAAGCGCTTCAAACTCGAAAATTGCTGTAAATTAATCCACATTTTGCGTACGATGAGCAACATAGACGATCTTTTAAACTTAATAAAAGGAACAAAAAAAAAAACTAATGGCTAATATTATCTTAATGAAAGATTTATTTTTAGAGTCGGCAAGAAACTCATGAAGTTACTCTTGTGGTCATTAGCACGCAGAAGAACAAGTTCAACTTCAAACAATGTTTGATTGATGTTCAGGAGTTTGTCTCTCCTATGTAACCTGTAAATACAACTGAAAAACTCTTTTAAAACGACGAGGGGGGGAAAAAAAGAAAAAATACTTTTCGGCCTTAAATTAGACATTTATAATTCTAAAATGATCTGAACCGGTTCAACTAGCGAACGGTACCTCCAAGCCTTAATTGGCTTTGATGTTGTGAGTTCTCACCTGTTGGTCAATTCTTGCTTAGTGCACTTCTGCAGATTACATGCTCCGTCTTCAAACGGTAAATCCTTCAGATTTTTCATTGTCAAATTCTCGTACACAGACTGCATAGCTAATAAAAACAAACGCACAGGAATAAACCGGAAGTGAACAATACCACACTTTGCGTGGTGGCGCTGTAAGTGGCGAAAAGATAAACTAATATCTTAAAGAGCTCTATAGCACGGCGTTTCGGCGTCATAAACTCTGCCGCCATTGTCATTGCAGAGGCAGAGAATATGACGCCGAAACGTCTTGCTATACAAACGTTCTCACTCCGGTAGTCTCCAGTCTTACATTATGGATGATTTCTAGTAATGTTTTGAGTCCTTATTGCGGTAGTGCACACTTAGATGATTATAGTACAAATTAACAGCAAGGACTTGTTAAGAATGACGTCATTTATTGTTAAGTCTCGAGGTTTCCGATCCTTACTGGCTGAATGCCCATTGTTTTTCGATAATTTTCTGTTCTGGATAACTGTCGTGCTGGTGCAACACAGGCTCACTACACCAGAAATGCTTAAGATGTCCACTCCTTCCAATTCATCAGTACTGCACACATAAAACTCCAAATAGATTATAATCTAGGTATTCAACGTGAAGGTTTAGTCATCTGTTGGTATAAAATCACTTCTACATTAACGAAGTATGGTACGCTGAATGGACCAATTCCAGCCCTGACAAACTTGCGCTAATCCAAGACCTACACGACAGCCTCCTGGATTCTAAAACCTGGACGGCACTGAACCGAGTGAGAACAGGCCACGGTAGATGCAACTACTGGTTGTACAAGTGAGGAATAATAGAGAACCCTTCTTGTTACTGCGGTAACTATGAGCAAACTATTCACCACATCGCCATGGAGTGCCCTCTTAGGAGATTCAGTGATACAATGCATCAGATTCACGAAACAACCACAGATACAATTGATTGGCTGCAATCGTTGGACAGCAGTCTGTAGTAACATCCGTGTTCGGTTCTATCTATTGTGATTCAATGTACTTACTATCTTTTTATCCTTGTAACCACCCCAGTGGTACACAAACGGGTGTCAACTGTGGCAATCCCTACAGCTCTCACACTTAAATACCTACAAATGTTAGATTTAGTGACGATTCCACGATTATTATCTACTTTAAACCTTGTGTCCAACTATGTTATCAAACATTCTCCAGTTACGGGAAAACAAACGTGCCTCCAGCCGTTTCCTTTCCGCAATCCCTTTGGTCCATGATTAGGGATGCAAGTTGATATCAACATCGATAAATATATCGATATTTATATCGACGCCAGGCAGATGTCGATAATCGGTAATATCGACCTCGTAGAGAATAATATTTATATTTTTCGATATTTGTATATATTATATTAGAAATTTGAAATAAGCGTGGTAATAAATTTGAGGTAGTTTATTGAAAAAATTATGGTTGCAAATATGCAGCGTGTACATATCGTGAAGACAGTGGTTTGTTTAACCTTTCCCATTAAGTCTGAGGTGACAGTGGTACCGACGAGGCTACACCTCTTAATCCAAATGCGATCCAATCATGATTGTTTTAATTGATTTTGCAAAAAAAAAAAATATCTCCAAATAACTAGTGATACTCTAAAACATGTATACGTAATAATAATAATAATTTTAAAAAAATGTTTCACACTTTTCAGTTGTCCTACACAACTTTTTTTATCGGTTTTTGTTTTGATAGTACCACCAGAAGGGACTTTTTATAAGGGTGCTAATTGCTTGATTAAATACAGGGTGTTTCAAAAAGGACTTTACAACTTTGAAAATTCATATAAATTTTATGAAACAAGGTAAAAGAGCTGGTTTTGGTATTGTTTTTAAATGGAAACACTTCAAGTTTTGACTCGCGTAGTCCGCTAGTGCCTAATCACGCCACACAAGCGCTAGCGGCAGTTACGTTAAAGATGGCTGCCTTCACTGGACACGAGCGTGATAGCTGTGTGTTTTGGTTTGAAGAATCGAAGTCTGCGACAACAGTTCAGCGTAATTTTCGTACCAAGTACGCTAAAGATCCTCCTAGTAGGCCTACAATTTATGAGTGGCATAGATGTTTTGTAGAAACAGGGTGCTCAATAAAAACAATAAAAATCCTCAGGTCGTCCAAGCACATCTGACGAGGTCGTTGAGCAAGTGAGAAATTTTTTGTCAACAGCCCTACGAAATCGACCCGGCGTGCATCTCGTGAGCTGCAAGTCCCACATAAGACGGTTTTGGCGTGTGTTGAGAAAACGTTTGCATTTGAAACCATACCGATATTCGCTTTTACAAGCAATTAAAGACACTGACAAGATTGCACGTAGCAACTTCTGTGTGGATATGTTAAATCGAGGGGATGATGATGAACATTTGTTGGACAACATAATCTTTTCTGACGAGTCAATTTTTCACTTAAGAATCCACATGAAACATTGCAACATGTTCGTGATAGCCCTAGTGTTGCCCAATGCAAGAACAAGACCAGACTCGGCCGGTCTTGGTCTTGCACCAATACACCTGGTCTTGGTCTTGCCAAAAATGCAAGACCAAGACCGATTTTGGGCAACACTGGATAGCCCTAAAGTGAACGTTTTTTGTGCGTTGAGCAAGAGGAAAATGTACGGCCCCTTTTTTTTCCAAGAGAGAACCATCAACGGGATAGTGTACATTGATATGTTGCAACAATTTTTGATACCACAGATCGATGAGGATGACCGGAGCGAAATGTTTTCTTTATGCAAGATGACGCACCACCGCACTATCTGACTGTCGTCCGGGATTTTCTCAATGACCGCTTTCCAGGTCAATGGATTGGCCGTGATGCGCCCAATTGCATGGCCCTCCGTACCCCAGACCTGACACCGCTAGATTTTTCTTCTGGGGTTTCATAAAAGATATGGTGTACGTACCTCCTTTGCCGGCCACTCTACCTGAACTTAGAGCAAGAATTTATGCTGCTACTGAGCAAGTTAGACGTGAAATGCTAGTGCGAGTCTGTGAAGAAATCGACTACCGATGGGATGTCTGCAGAATAACCAACGGAAGCCACATAGAACATCTTTAGTTTAAGGTAAAAAAACTTGAAGTGCTTTCCTTTAAAACAACACCAAAACCTCCTCTGTACCTTGTTTCATAAAATTTATATGAATTTTCAAAGTTGTAAAGTCCTTTTTGAAACACCCTGTACTTAAAAACTTTGCCTTAATCTGCATTGAAAGGTCTATTATCAAGACTGATAAAATAAGCAATTTTAACGGTCAGGTGATCATATTTTTTATCCCCCTCAGAATATTGTAATACATCTTAGGGAGAAAGAAGAGTCTACGAACGAGAGCGTAACGTAACAGCTTAAATAATAAAACGGTGAACGTAAATGAATGGGGAACGAATAACGAGAACTAACTGGAGTGGCACCACAGAGTAAGCAAGGGCGTTGTCGAATTTGTTATAGAGCTAAATCAGCGTTTGGCATAGTCAAATTTGGTTCCTACCACACATACATTTATTTACAGGATTTTTTTTTAGTGCTATGGGGTATGTAGTTTTAGATAATTCACTGCAACATATCGATATTATCGTGTAGACCATATGAAAATATCGATATTTTTTGTTAGACATTATCGGTTGACCGATGTATCGTTGCAGCCATATCCATGATTCACTTCCATATAAGGCTACACTCCAGACATATGTTTAGTGCCGGACCGAAGGTCATTTTTTGGCCGAAGCCGAAGCCCAATGTTTGGCTCTTAAAAATAATTATAGCCTATATCTTAGAATACTAACGTGAAGTATATTTGACATGCAATAATTGAACTGTTATTTTGTTTTATATGTGGTATTTTTGTATGAATTACACCTTTGCAATAATTATAAACAAAGTTTTTAATATTTATTTATTTATTTATTAGAATAAACAGTAAAATAGTACAAAACCAGGTTCTGAGCAATGCAATTCAGTAAAAATAAATGCCGTTATTTTTATTTAGGAATAATAAAAAGAAACTATAAAACTTAACAATAACAGCCAGAATTAAATCAGAATAATTTGTCTCGTTGATTAAATTGATAATTAGTTTTTGGAATTTTAGCTTTGGTAAATCAAATACATGTTAAGTATAGTAATACCATCGTTTCTTAACAGGGGGAAAAAAAAGTTTCAATCTCCTTACCTAACATAAATTATTCTAGCTTTTAAAATACGATATTCTGCTGTCTAAATTAGTAGCGCATATTGAATTTTTTAGTTAAAACCGAATCAATAACAATATGTTTAAAGTAGTTTCACGTATACAGATTAATTAAAAATGTAATAAATATAACCAAAACAAAAAGAACATCGGCAATAATAAAATAAGATTTAATCGCTCGAAATGACCCGTTTTGTTTGTTATTGTGAGTGCATAGTTTTGACGTAGAAATGCCAAAATTTCAGTCTTCGTGTTTACAATTTCGTCGCTAGTCAAATATTTAATTTTAAACCGTGGATCGATTAGAGCGGCAATCAACAACCGTAAGTTTTTTCTTGCGAAAGCAGATCTCCTGTTAACAGACCCACACAAGCGGCTTTTGAGCAGTATTATATGATCAGCCTTCATCCTTCTGAACAAGTTTTGAATTTAAAATGTCAATCAACGATATAATTAAAGATACTGATAATGAATCGCTAGAAATATAAGTTGTTGCTTGATAAATACACTTCAGCACAGTTATAAAATTGATCATTTGTATCCATTCTTCTGCAGTTGGAATTTCTATTCCATCACGTTCTAACATATACAGATGTACTGCATTTTTTCTGTTCTATTAATTAAGATATCGAGTGGCTTGTTCACTCTTCTTACGTTTTTTGACACTTTTTCACTAATGCAATTACTGCAATATCTTTTTAAAAATTACATTGTGAATCATGAGCTGTAGCCTGTAGAATGTGAGCAACACAACCAATAGAAACGAAGTTTCCACAGTACATGGTTTCCATTCATAGCTGTAGCATTATTACGTATACCCCTATGGATATTTTCTCTTGTATTGTATTTGGTAACAGTTTCAGTAATTTTTTGTGAAATATTTTGCCCTGTATGATCTTCTTCCAAAACACTAACAGTCAGTTTAATTTTTTTTTCTTTGGAGCCTTTGGAAATGCCATGTGCCGTGACACTCAGAAACTAGTTTGCTTGATCACTTCATATGTTCGTTGTAAAACTGATCCACTCAGCCTTTTTCTAAAAGCAATGCAACTTTACTGTTTACTTTTTTCGTACGTAGCTGGCATTAAAGACTTTCTAAAACATTTCTCTAGCTTTTGTCTGTACTTGGGTCGAATTTGAGGATCAGTAAAATTAAGTCTGGGAAGTGCTTCTCCTTCAACGAGGTTGCACGGAAACATGTTTACGATGACCAGGTCCATACGTAACACATTAGTCCGCAAAGAAATCGGATGATTATCGGGCCATCTACGATATCGCGTGAAATAGACTGTTAAACTTCCATATTAAAATCTTGGGGCGCATACAAGATCTATGATTTTAAAAAAATAAAAATAAATAATCAAGCTTTGTTATTTAACACTGGCTTCACAATGTACTTCCCACTGTTTTTTATGATGTTTTCCAAATGGTTCTTTATCTTTGCTATCGTCTATTGGCGCGCTACTTTGACGGTATTCGTAGAAGTTGGTTTATTTTCGGCGGCTGGATGTAAAACTTCGGCTTCGGCCAAACATTTGGCTGAATTTGGCCGAAGCCGAATGTGTGGCCGTAGGTGCTTTTTTTGGCCGAAGGCGAAGCCGAACCTTCTGTCGGACTCTACATATGTTTATAGAACATTCTTACAAGTTAACAGGCTTCGAAGTGAGAAGTTTCTTTCGTTTGCCAGCATGTCGTATAGATTCCTGTTTCTGATGTGATAGTCGTAACAACAGGAGCTGCCCTCATTCGTCTGTCCTATGCGACGTAGTTGCTGTGGATTTATACCATTTCTCTCGGGTCACTAAATATAAGTGGCTTATTTCAACTGCTTGAGAAGTAGCTGCAAGCTCAAATTTTATAGCGATAATCCGTCGTTTACGTGGAATACCATGCACACCGGTTCACTACATCCCAAACAATATTTGCAGAACATCACCCAGGCTTAGTGTTGCCAAGTCCAGGTTGCTAAATCGGGACGGAAGGTTAAAAAAAAAGAAAAAAAAAAGATCTGGATTCGGAGTCACAAATCGGGACACCGCCAGAAAAATAGATTTTTCATATAATTCACGTTTATTTTTATAATTTATGTAGACTATGGGTAATTTCTATCGGTATCTGTTCATCGTGTGATATGAACTTATGAATCTTATTACTAAATATCATAATAACAATCAGATTTGTTGACTAATAACAAAATATTATGGAAATAATATATTTTCAAATTGACTTTCGTATTTATTTATTCTGTTAATAAGTATAAAGTATTTATTTTTTATAAAAAGAATGTATTTAGTTTATATTTTATTGCTTTGATTATAACTTTTTTTAATAACGTAATTATAAAATTCCCTACAAGACAAATTGAAGCTGTTTTTAATTTGCATCTCTGATTTGACATGCTTGAGTGATTAATCTAGCTCTAGACCAAATTATATTAACTAGTGATCGCCCAGGGGTCGAAATTCGACCGTAATACATTACTTAGTTTCTTTCGTGAAAGAGTAATAATCATTATTTTAATTAATTTTTTACTTTTTATTTACCGCTGGTTCATTTCAATTTAGTCCATAATACAATGATTTGAAATATTCATTTTGGCTCAAGGCCCATAAAACTGCTTTAGCTTTATGATAACATGAAGTGAATGCATTCCTTCCCATTGAAATAACTTCTGATTCGAAATGTTTTGCATTTCAAAACCTGCATTGTAAATTCGAAACTATCAAATTTTCTTGGAATGACATTTAGTGCACATTTAAATGTATCCATCAAAGTAATTTCATCATTTTGTGTGTTCACTATTTAAATTTGGTCTATTATCATTTTGAATTTCACGCAAATAGGTACTCCTTCTTTTTTGTCTCTTACTCTTTCTCCGACTTGTCAAGGTTTATATCAAGGGATAATGGAAAGAGGTGCAAATATCTGAATTAAAAAAAAAAATCGCAATGTAATTATTGAAATTCAAAAATCAAAAGTCCCTTAACCAAAGTTTAACCTTTTAAATAAAAAAAAGTCCATATAATATCTGGTAGAACCACTTCACTTCTTTTGGAAATGTTCCTCGAAAACGTTAAAAGAATTTAAAGTTGAAATTTGTAGCGGGCAAATGTAGGTGGGTGCAGGATAGAGGGAAGTTGGGTGTGTAGGGAAATTGCCACCGGAGCCTGTGCTCCATTGCAATTAAATTAAATTAAAAAAAAAGATTCTACTTTATGCTAGTCTTTTGTTTCAACAAAGACCACAGAGTATCTCAATGCTGATAGTTGGCTCCGATCCGATTTCACGCACACACACGTTCAGGAATTTAATTTTTTTTTAATAATGTATTTTTAACATGTATTAACTATGTTTATTATATTTTTTTCTTTACTGTTGACCAAATATCACAGACACTGGCAAAATCACTAAGTATCGTTGCCACTAAAAAACAATTGAATGTAAACAACGAATGTTTTATTTATTTTAATGTATTTGTAACACTCATTATATATACATTTTAGCTTTCTGCACTTCTTCTTCATATAAACTTTAACTGCGCCAAATCTCACACTCCTCCGTTTGCGCAGTATTCTTAAAAATGGATCCGAAGTTTTCGCTTAGCGTATTAATATAGCTATAGATCTAGGAAAAATTTCATTTCTGTTGCCGTGAAACCGGTATCGATGCCATGAAAGCAAATATTCAGATTCATGTGTCTCGTAAAAATCTTTTAAAGCTTGAGTTCGTTTGGCATAGTATGAGAAGACTATGCAGTTTCAGGATTCAAATTTACTCATACCCAGAGCATATTTTACACATTTATCAATGAAGGAAATGCCACTGATATAATTTGATCATTATCATGGTGCACTAACTGAATAATCTGAATCGCGGCACCTAACATCTGCGTCATCTACATAGCAACTAGTGAGATGTTTACTATCATTACTGAACTCTTTCGGTAGTGTCACTAAATTTTTATTCGTGGCTGATGCAGCTTCATTCGCGTCTTCATAAAATTCAAGTTTTTAAATTTGTAGTTAGGCTGTAAAATCAGCGGAAAATTTTTTCTGCCACCATGGTTGGAGGCACTACATCATTTTGAAGAGCTTCCATCGCTTCTTTGGTAGGCCTAAATGCCAAACCTGAACCATTATGTGTAATCCCATTGGCCTTTGTTCTTCCAAGTGACAAATTCTCAGCAATTTTAGAATCATTATACAAAGTTCAATCGAGTTTTTATTCACAATCGAATAAACGAAATGACAAGCCGTGCTTGACCGAGTGATACGTCTTTATGACATAAGCAACTACTTCTTCTTGATTCTTGGGTGCTCATTTGATCGGTGTTAAAAATATTTTCAGCGATATTATTAAACCGACAGCCGCTTCTCGCCATGAAATGTGCTAAATTGTTATTGGCTGTATGTGCAGTTTAGTTGTACCATAAGCCGCGAATAGCGCTGCTGGTTGGGTGTGATGCGTCTGACGTGAACACGCGATTTTATTTTTTTGCGACGAGTAATGGGTTTTAATTACTCAGCTAAAACATCGGGACATTTGGCGTCCCGATCGAGGGTAAATCGGGACACGTCTTCCAACCCTCGAAAATCGGGACGTCCCTCGCAAGTACAAAATTGTAGCACAGGGGTGGCCAACCCAATTGATCTCGCGGACCACTTTCGAAGTGCATCATAACTCCGCGGGCCGCATGTAAAACTATATGTCCCCACTAGAGCCATTTTTTTGGAGTGAAACATTGAATCATGAGTTATTATTGTGTTTACTATTATTATTACATGTAAACATAGATAGTATAGTAATAATCATAGTAAATGCACATTGTAAAGAAATATATAACACTAAAAATGAAATATAAAAAATATTTTGTAGAAGTGTGACGAATCTCGCGGGTCAGAAAAATGTTCAAGGCGGGCCGCATGTTGGCCACCCCTGTTGTAGCACATACGCCATCACTCCAGTCAGCCACGACAATGAAACACTAGGTAAAGCAAACAACAATAAGTTGTCAATTTGTTATGCAACAATCTAGTACTAAATGAAATGAGCCGGAATTAACTTTAAAGGATATCGAATACCATAAAATGCTGAGAATCAAACAAACGTCCAAAAAATCGCGAAATTATGAAAAGCGAAAAACGTTAAAATTACGATAAAATTGTGAGAATTCGCCAATAATGATAACCCTATTTCCTATATTGAACCAAGCTCTGTAGGCTGTTGTATAATTTCACTGCTTTATTGTATACTACGAAAATTAAAAAAAAAAAGTTTGCTCTGCCGTTGTATTTCAAAATTAAACAACTTTTCTGGAATTACAGCAGATAAAGTTGATGTAGATCTTTTAGGTGACCGGACTTTGACGTTACGTATCGAGACGGGACTTATGGTTCCTGGGAGGAGTAATTCGTTGGACTTATCGGTCCTCAGGCAGAACTGCTCTGGCCAGACGAGACAAAAGGGCGAGTCTGCATCAATTATAAAACAATTTTAATAATGAATGCGCGAATTAAAAAAATAAACAGCGGGCGCTCCGTACTTGGCGCAATTAAAATCCGCACTAAATTGCACAGCGACGCAATTATTTTCTGGGCGCGCATAATTTAATTTGGGGTCACTTAAATATTTATCTTCCATCGGACAGTTATTAGAACACGAGTGAATATACTGAAAACGGACGCCCGCATAGTGGGGAATCACAATCGAATATCTCAGCAGCTGCACAAAGAAATAGTCCATCTCATCACCTGAGATATGTCGCTTTAACGAAATTCAATTTCTTACAGCCATTACAAGTATCACATCAAACGCCCGGGCGACATTCAAAACGCGATTCAACCTCACAAGAACTTTCATAAGTTAGTTGAAGGTGAAGAGGATTGTAAACAGTTGCAGGGTGATCTGGACAGGATATCTAATTGGGTTGGTAAACATGGAATGAAGATAAATGCAAAGAAGAGTCAGCTTAGTAGATACACAAATAAAAAACAAAAGGTTAATTATGAATATAAGGTGGGGAAAGAATTGCTTGCTGAAGACTTGAAATATAAATATCTTGGAATTACTTTTGATAACAAAAGGTTTCAAAGTTCTGCACTTGTTGGAGAGAGTGATGAGGTGATGTACGAGAGAAGTCAAGGAATTGGGTTACAAAACTTTGGTCAGACCATTGCTCGAATATGGTAGTGTAGTATGGGACCTCATTTTACGTATCAAATACAGGAGTTGAAGAGGGTGCAAAAAAGGGCTGCTAGATTTGTTTCTGGAAATTATCGCAGAATGCAATCAGTGACGGATATGATAAAGGAGCTGGAATGAGATTCATTGCAAGACAGGTGGAGGATGAGGAGGGTCATGGGAGTGTACAGGGCGTATACTGGTGATGAGGCATGGAAAGATATTGCAATCGGTATGAAAAGTAGTTCATGCAAGGGAAAAGATGACCATGACCACAAGCTGGCACTCGATTTCAGGCACATGGGTGTGGGAAGATTCTCTTTTTTAGGTAAGGGTGTCAGGGATTGGAATGAGTTACCAAGAGAAATTATGAATAATTTACCGAAACCTTTGAAAGAATTTAAAGATAAAATTTGTAGAGGGCAAATGTAGGTAGGTGCAGGATAGGGGGAAGATGGGTGTGTAGGGAAATTGCCACCGCAGCCTGTGCTCCATTGTAATTAAATTAAATTAAACTAAAACGAATACAAACGCCAGAACGAACAGTTCTCGGCCTTGAGGCTAAATGCTATTATTTATCGTGAAATCAAAACCCAGCACGACTGCGCTTTGTTTTAAGACGATATTATGAAAACAATTGCGTGGTATAAAGACTGGCAGTTGGAGTTAAACACTAAGATGTGGCAAGTCATGGATGACATAATTTAGCTCTGAATATATCATTAATGACAATGTTCTTAGAATGGTAGATTCCGCTAAATACCTTGTAATTACTTGTCGTGGAATGAGTATATCGAGAAGATAATTGGGAAAACAAATCGTATTCTCCGATTTCTAGGTCGTAGTTTGAAACAGTGCAAACCGGAAGTTAAATCGATTGCGTACAAGTCACTAGTGCGTCCTCACTTAGAATATTGTTGTTTGTATGGCGTACCCACCAAAACGGGTTGATGGAGGCATTAGAGAAGGTCCAAAGAAGAGGAACCCGATTCGTGACAGGTATATATAATTGGAGGGAAAGCGTAAGTGCGATGTTGAAGGAGTTAGAATGGGAAGACCTGGAACATCGAAGGCACGACTGATTTGTTTCGGAGTGACAGCAACCAAATATTACTACCAGGAATGACCGCGAAAATAAGGTAAGAAAAATCAGGACCAGAACAGATTTATTTATGTACTCATTTTTTCCACGAGCGATTAGGGAATGGAATAGGAAGGATTTGCAGGGCGAGTAAATTTAAAATCCGACGGGAGTAGCTGTCGATAAAGCACTCCGGTCATCCTGATCTGGGTTTTCCACGGTTTTCCCAGATCGCTCCAGGTGAGTACTGGGATGGTTCCTCACAATAGCCCATGGACGCCTCCTGGCATATCCCTAATATCCCTTCCCTATGCACAAATGGTTTATACATTAGTTTTGGTGCAATGCACCCTCCGCCACACACTTTCAGTTAATCGCGGAGTAACAGTACTGATAATGATAACTGATGCTCATTGTTTCGGGTCATAACGATAGATTTTGATTCTATGGATCATGATTTCTCAAAGTGGAGGTACGCGAACCACTACGGGTTCACGACAAAGTTTTCGTTATGGCGGCTGACTGGGTTAAGTTCGTTCTCTATTCGACTCGCCGAACGTGCTGTGGCGCGCAATTCAAACAAACGCCATGACGTCAACAACTAATGTAATGGACGAAGGTTAGCGGAAGTTAGGAAAAACTTTAATGATTTTTTAGGTTAACTTAAAAGTTACATTTTCGCAATTTTGTTAACTTCGTTAATTAACGATTAACGGTTTTCTGCCCAGCTGTGGGTACTGGTGTATAAGAGCAGACAGTCGTCTCAGTGTAGCCACCTTAAGAAAACAAAAATCACTATATCTGGTCTCTCAAAAGTGAGTAGATTGTGGGAAATTTGCAACTAAAATCTTCGCTAGAAATCGCTAAATAAAATAAAGGAAAATGGTAAGGTAAGTAATATAAAAATATTTTAATAATTAGTATTTTCAATAAATTAAACATAACATTGTATTAAAAATCAACATAAAATTTCTACAATCGGTATTCCTTCTTCATCATCTTGGTCTATGTTTGGAATTGCTGAACTTGCAGATGTGGAAGGGTGAGATGAATCCTCAGTCTTAGATTTAAAAGAGAATTTAGTACCTTTATCAATTGGAGCAATCATATCAGCCGGAAGCTACTAACTGTGGCAGTTTTTTCACATTTTTTAACCGATTCCTTATAATTTCTACCACGGCATTTGAGTGAGAAAGCGATAGCATATGGCTAAATCAGATAACTCCAGAAAGGTATTTATTCCAGTAGCATCTTGTATTGGGTAAGATATATTTCGTTTTCAATATATTATGTACGCCATTATTTATACGATTCCAATCAAGTTTTTCGAAACTCTGCGAGGTTGAATATCTCTAAAAATTACCAATTTTTTTTTAGCGATAACATATTTAAGGGTATAGCTTTCGAGCTTCAAAATTCACTAAATCTGGCGACAAAATCGGTAAGGTGGCAACACTGACTCGTCTACATACAATCTGCCTCACTGGCTCACCCAACTGTGTCGAGTGCAGTCTACAAGATACGACAGGACACGGGCTAATTGCCCGCGAGTGCTCAACACAACGCCCCACACTGCATTCATAACTAAACATACAGTAACAACTCAGTTAAGTTCTCACCGAAAACAAAAGAACAACGCAACACGCTGGCTTCTAGCCAACTATGTCCGCTACACAATAAAGAAACAGCGAATCTACCAGAAATCTGAATAACGGAAAACAAACGAGCTACGTCGCATCGAAATTACAGAGTGAACTTTGCTAACTGTCTCAAGGCGATAATACTATTTTTAACAAAATACAGTAAGAATAGCAAATACAAATAAATAAATGGATAAGACTTCGAACTTGGTATCCGAAGATTGCAGTGTGTGCATCTGCTTCCACTTGTGGTGTATTCTACGAGACAAAGAAGGAAATGTAGTTTCACTCTACTGACAAGAATTACTCAGCCAAGAATCTTAATACTTAACGTTTTGTCATTTCAAGTGTTAATACTGATTGCAGTATATTGTGTGTGTGATTATTGTATCTGTAAATAAAACTGTTTTTTAACTAACAAAAAAGCGGTAAGGTGTCTGCTTCGTAATTTTCGGACTCCGGTTCAAATCCCCGCAGTATCAGATATACAGTATATATATTTTATCTTCAGATGTTGTTGACGATCTTTGTTTCAATTTGATTTCCACTTCATCTACACCGTGTGAAATAGTACTTCAAAACAAATAACATTACATACAATACAGTGATATTATTCCATAAAATCGTTTTTTTTCTAAATGAAGTCTTCACGGCTGAGACGCCGGATTGTGTTGACGCCGGGAAAGTATGCTTTCTTACGCCATATTTTTGTTAATAATTTGATTGTTTTCATGCGTTTTCTAATAAAATATGTTTTTTTTACTTTATTTCTACTTCGTCGTTTCATTACCTCAACATCGTCAAAAAATATTCTAATTAAAATACGAAGCATCCAGAAGATCATTTTTTTTTTTTTTTTTTTGTGCTTTATGAAATCGACAGTTTATTTTTAATTCCGTGAAGAGGTGGCATGTGAATGGTTGAAAATAAAATAATATCCGTGACAAAAAAAGATCAAAATGTAGCTCAGCGAGGAAATCAAAGAACAACTGACAAACGCTTATAAATGTTGGAAAATGCTTTTGTCAGATTGGAATGTGCTAACATATTCGCCTCCTGTCTACATTTTTTCAATAGTTATGGCTGTGGTTTACTAAAACCATTGTTGGTATACTAGCCAAAATTGTGTTTTGTGGTACCTATTATAGGTGTCTTTTTTTTTTTTTTGTTCTTTTTTTTTTTCTTTTTTTTTTTTATTTTTTTTACTTATTGCTTTACGCCCCGTCGACGGTTAAGGTCATTAGAGGAGGGATAGAACTGGGTACAAGGAACTGGAAGGAATTCGGCCATGGCCTTTTTGAAGGTTGCATCCCAGCATTCACCTGAAGTGATTTGGGAAACCATGGAAAACCAAAATCTGGATGCCCGGACGGCGATTCGAACCCGCGACCTCCCGAATGCGAGGCCAGAGCGTTAACCGTTCACCCACCACGCTCGGTGTCTATTATAAGTAATGTGATTTGTATTAAATATTATTTCACGGAATAAATGTAAATGAATTTGAAATCAAATTTAAATAATCATGGTCGAAAATACCTGAAGATAAAATAAACTATAATATTTGATACTGCAGCGATTTAAAGCCGAGTTTGAAAATTACGAAGCAGCCGCCTTACCGCATAGATCACGCGGCCATTTGAGTAAACGGGGTCATTATTTTTATGTATGAAACATGTTGGTACTTATTGCATGTGAATATCACAAAAACTAGAGAGCATTTGAAGAAACGAACGGTTCCCCAGACGGACATATGGGGTGTACACCATTCAACGTATACGAGGAGAGTCCCCCCCCCCCCAAAAAAAAAAATAAAAAAGAAGAAGAAGAAGAAGAAGAAAGAAATCAAAATTATTTTTAAAAGCTTATAAGTTTTCAATGTTTTTACAAAACAACCTGATCCCCTTCAAAATATTCTCCATTACAACTAATAGGTACATTTGTCCCACCGGTGCTTCTATTGTTCGAAACATTTTCTGAAGTCATCTTTAGAAATGGCTGACAGCTCCTCCCTCGTTTTTTTCATGACTTCTTCAGTGTTGTCATATCGGTGTCCTTTCATGCTCCTTTTCATGCGCGGAAACAAGAAAAAGTCGCACTGGTGCCAGGTCAGGCGAGTAAGGTGCGTGGGGCAGCGGAACCATGCCCATTTAAACTGCATAACAGAGACAGCTGTGTGTGCAGGTGCATTGTCGTGGTGGAAGAACCAGTCTCCTGTCTGCCACGAATCAGGGTCTTTTTTGACGAACACTGTTAGCGTAACCTTTTTAAAACTTCCAAATAAAAGGTCTGATTGGCAGTCTGATGTGGGGGAACACATTCTGAATGAACTACGTGCGTGGCATCAATAAAGCAACTGAGCATCGTTTTGATGTTTGATTTGACCCGACATTTTTTTGGACGGGGTGACAATGACGTTTTCCATTGGCTTGACATGTTGGTTTGTTTCTTGGTCCTAGCCACAGCAGCATTACTGCATCACCAGTAATGACCGTTGACAGAAAATCTGGATCAGATTCAAGCTGTTGTTTCAAAGCCACGACAGTGTTTCAACTCGACGTTCTTTTTGATTGCCAGTCAGAGCCCGAGGAACAAATTTGGCAGCAATCCCTTTCCATTCCAAATCGTCGGTTAAAATTATCTGAACCGAGCTCCAAGATAACACACTAATCTCTGACAGTTGATCAATTGTCTGTCGACGACTTGAGAGCACAAGCTCTCGAATTTTTTCAACATTTTCCTCGATTCTGGCAGTTGATGGACGTCCAGAACGAGGTTTGTCATCAATCGACATGTCGTCATTTTTAAACCGAACGAACCACTCGAACACTTGAGTTTATCCCATAGCGCCATCTTTGTAAGCCGTTTTCAACATTAAAACAGTTTCAGAAGTATTTTTACTGAGTAGAAAATAAAATTTCACAGCTGCACGTTGTTGACTTAAACTTGCAATCATCGAAAACGAAACAATAACATAAAAAGCGCTAGCAAAAACAATCACTGCAGACTAAGAGAACAAGCCAGGACGACAACATAGGCGGTACTGAAGTGACAATGAGTTGAGCTTATAAACGCCTAGCGGTAGAAACGCGTACTGCACAAGCTCCGCCCACGGCAATGTGATTCCTTTTTTTGTGTTCCCCCTCATACGCGGGAGCTGGAAATGCTTCCTTAACATGTCTCATAGTACCCTTGTCAGATCTCTCAAAACAACACCGCTTAAAACAAAGCGAAATTAAACACGACTCACAACTTGAATAATTAGTTAACTGCAGAAAACTCAAAACAAAACATGCCGTTGTTTGTTCAGGTGCAGACGTTATGAAAATGAATTAATTACCCAGAAATATTATGGCGTACAGTGTAACTCCACCCTCCATACTTAGGAAACGGAAGAGCATCGTAAAACAATATGCATGTATTTATGCCGCACATTGTTGGTAATACTGTACTGTAACAAAGCAGTTGTGTGTTAGTATGACTGCAATAATTTAAGAAGTTCGCTGTATTATACAGAGTTTCGAAGTGTTGCGATTACGCATATATTAATAATAGAAATCTCCGTTCTCGTACTTTCGCATTTACCTCAGTCATTTGTAGTACCTGGTTCACTATAAACCATATTTCAGGGCAAATATGCTATTTGAGAACAAAATGGAAAGGCGGGGAGTTATTATGAACGGTTTAGTGACGGGATTATTTTGTTGAGGGTAGAAACTAAGCCCGCCCCAACCTCGTTAGTACAAGTGTATATGCCAACGTCACAGGACGATGAGGAAGAAATAGAGAAAATATACGAGTAATGTTATATGTGAAACTAGAGGAAAATCTAATAACCGTGGGTGACTGGAATGAGGTAGTGGGAGAAGGAAAAGAGGCGAATACTGTCGGAACGTTTGGTCTAAGAGAAACAAATGAGCGAGGAAACAGGTTGCTAAACGTTTGTGAAAATATTTAAATTGGTAGATATCAGCCTGATTACATCGTGGTCAATCAGAGATTTAGGAATCAAGTTCTACACTGTAAAGCATACTGAGGAAAGGACATAGACTCTGACATCAACCTGATAGTTATGCAGTGTGGGCTGAAATTCAAGAGAATGACGAAGCAATACGAGCAGAACAGACTGAAAGTGAATAAACTGAAACAATCTAACGCGAGAGAAAAATTTTCAGACATGGTATACGTGCGTTTAAGAAATATATCTCAAATTAGTTCAACTGAGGAATAATGGAATGCATCGAAGAGAGAATTAATCAAAGCGGGTAAAGAAACATTAGGCTTTAGGGAACAAGCCGCCAGAAAACCTTGGATTAAAAGACATTATGAAACTCATGGATCAGAGAAGAAGGCAAAAAAACTGATATTAAAGCAGGAAGAGAGCAATGCAGACAACAAATCAAATAAACGGGAACATAAGAAAAAGGCCGCAAGGGAAGTGAGAAGATGTAGAAAAGGAAAATGGTCATAGGTAAAATAGATATGGCATATAGGAAGGTGAAACAGAATTTTGGTGAAAAGAGTAAAAGGTGTATAAACATTAAAGCTGCTGTTGGGAAACTTATTTTAAACTCAGAAGGTAGAGCAATGTACTGAAAAAAGAAGGTGATGGCGACTTTAATGATCCTAATTTGAGGAGAGAATCTCATAGAGCTTTGAGTAATTTGAAATCAAATAAAGCAGTTGGAATTGATGAGATTCCAGCATAACATCCTAGGAGAAGAAGGAATCCAAAGATTATTAAAAGTTATATCCAGAAGTTATGAGAAAGGAGAGCAAATGATTTTAATAAAAGTATCATCTTCACACTTTCAAATAAAACGTAATCTGACAAATGCGAGGATTATCGCACCATAAGTCTAACATCACATGCTTCAAAATTTGTGAGCAGAATAATATACAAAATAATGGAGAGGGTAATACAGATAGTAGTAGAAGATCAGTTTACGATTAGAAAAAACTGCGGTACAAGGGAAAAAATGTGTAGCTTTAAGAGTAATACTTGAAGAGCGGATCTAAAATAGAAAAAGATACTTTTATGGTGATTGTTGATTTAGTAGTTTTTTATGATAAAAAAATCTTAGGTGGGACGAAATGTTCAAAATTGTAAATAAATCAGGTCTAAAATATTGGCTTAGAAGAATTTATTATCTATAAAAGAATCAAGTGGCTATTATAAAAGTAGAGAATCAAGAAAGGCATGCATCAGTTAAAAAGAGTGTGAGACAAGGTTGTTGATTATGCCCATTAATATTCAACTTATATGCAGAGGAAGCTATAAAGGAAGTAAAAGAAAAACTGAATGTGGCACAAGTATAAAGGGGGAAAAAATCAGGATGCTGAGGTATGCTAATGACATTGTCTTGTTAGCAGAGAGGGCTGAGGATATTGAGAAGTTACTGAATAGCATGAACAAAATACTGAATGAAGATTTTGTACTAAATATACGCCGCAGGGAGACAAAAGCGATGGAATGTAGCAGACGTCATAGTAATACTAGTAGATTAAATATAAAAATAGGATCGGATGCGATAGAAGAAGTAAGTGAATTCTGCTACTTGGGAAGCAAAATTACAACTGACGGCCCAAGCAGGAATGATGTTAAAAGCAGAATAGCACTAGCAAAAAGTGCCTTCATGAAAAAGAGAAATCTTTTAGTTTCAAACATTGATCTAGGACTTAGAAAGAACTTTATAAACGTATGGAGCACAGCACTTTATGGTAGCGAAGCATGGACTTTCGGAATACCGGAAAGAAAGAAAATTGATGCATTTGAAATCTGGTGCTGTAGAAGGGTGCTGAAAATTAAGTGGACAGACAAAGTACGAAATGAACGAGTTCTGGAAATGACGGGCGAGGAAAGAGGTTTGTGGAAGAAGCTTACAGAAAGAAGAGACATATTTTGAGACATGCTGGATTGGTTAATTTGTTAGTGGAGGGGACAGTTAAAGGTAAGAACTGTAGAGGAAGACAGAGATTAGAATATATGAAGCAGATAATTGAGGACGTGAGTTGTAAGGGATATGTAGAGATGAAGAGGTTAGCACAAGATAGGAAGGGATGCAGGATTGCATCAAACCAGTCCAAAGACTGACCACAGAACAAAAAGGGATATGCGGCGTAAAAATAATACTTAACAAAGTTAAGATATATTGACATATATTTTCGTTATAACTTGATATAGGTTATAAGTTAAACTTTTTTTAAACTGCTTAACGTCTCTTAATAGCGAGGTCTTTAGAGACGGGAAAGCATGGGGTGCAAGGAATGGGAAGGAATTCAGCCATGGGCTTTTAAAGGAAGCATCCCGGAATTTGCCTGGCGGGAATTGGGAAACCATGGAAAACCCAAATCTGGATGACCGGACGGGGATTCGAACCGCCATCCTCCCGAATGCGAGGCCAGAACGTTAACCGTTACACCACCATCCTCGGTCTCCTGTTCTAATTTCGAATGGTTCAGATATTTCACCCATGAATTTAACTTTTTATGTGGTTTCGGTTAGTGCCTGTTCTATTAATCTTCTGGTTTTGTCAATTCCTTTCTTTTAAGATAGTAAATAGGATTGCCTATCTATGGAGTCATATGCTTTTTTAAAGTCAACGAACATGCGCACTATGGGTCTATTTCTAAGTACCATCAATTTCAGTACACTTTTCAGATTTTGTATCTGCTCTGTGCACAAACTTCCAGGTCTGAACCCTGCTTGTAGGTCACTAATGTTTTTTTCCAGTTGTTGTTGAGTTCTTTCTACATCTACATACATCTTCATATATACTCTGCAATTCACAAAATTGTGGGTGGCAGAGGGTGCTCAGCACCAAAGCTAAACTATTTGTTGTGCATTCCAATCCCTAATGGTACGAGGGAAAAAAGAATTCATATATGAATCAGTGCGGCACCTTATTTCTCTAATTTTATCTTTTCTGTTCTTCCGACTCAAATAGGTTGGTGGAAGAAGTATTTCACTACACTCGTAAGTGAAGGTGGGAGTACGCATGTTTGCCAATAAGTTTAAACTGCGATTCCTTTGTAGGCAGGGGAAGAGTGGAGGGTGTTATCCGATAACATTGCCTCCAGCAGTAGTTCAGGACATCTCTGTAGGTTTATCTTCGCCGTGGTGTCTGGTTATTGGCGTAATTTGTTTTGACTTCCGTCTGTAACATGGTTTGTTGGTGAAGTAGCTGCACGGTGTTCGCGTAGTCCGCCTGCAGTCGTTGATGGAGAGTAGCGGACTGCTTCCCAGTCGCGAGTCGCTGCAGGTCGTCGACTTCTGGTGTTGCCGCGGTTGGGCTCTCCTGACTAGGTCGTCTTCAGTGGCTGGTGAACGACTAGGTGGCTCTGCTGTCGGTGCGGCTGGTGACTATTTCTCCGCTGAGGACAGCTGGTGACAGTTGCATGACGGCGAGTGGTCTCCGCCGGCGAGGCCCTGGAGCCTTGTGTGCTTCTAGCGGTCCCACGGCGCTGCTGAGGGTGCCTGTTACGTTGTACCCTCCATGATTTACAACCTCTGTAAGAAGCTGCATGACCAGACCCGCAGTTGCAGAAAGTGGGTTCATCCGACGTTCCTTGCAGGCGGTGACTTCGTGACCGCTTCCACAGCAAACACACCTCGCAGGTTCAGTGCATTCGCTGGCGTGGTGACGGAAGTTTTGGCACTTGAAGCACTGGACTAGTTTACGTGAGGACGGCTTTGCTGCGATCGTCTGAGTAGTGGCATAGGTTCTTGGTCCGCCAGTAGGTGCATTGTTGTGGGTCACTGAAGTCTGCTGCACAGGAGCGTCATTTTTCTCTGTGGTGACATTGTTATCGTGTCCGCCGGGAAGCATAGTGTGCAGTGGAGCGGCGCTGCAGGATCTCGATGGCTGGATCAAAGTCTTTGGGGCAGGACAACAGAATCTTTACCCGTTGAGGTTCGGGCCAGCAGACCACAGGCAGCTTCATGCGACGCTGCAGATAGGCCAGAATGCTGGAATAATTCCTAGAGTAGCTGGCAAAGATAGGTGGAACTGGGCCCTCCTCAACGTCGAATGTTGATGCCTGTTGTGATTTCCTGATCGGCGTTGTTAGGAAGTTACGACAAAAACGGTGGTCGGTGTCATTTCCATTCAGAACTCCGCACTTGTCTGCTAGCCCCATTAAAGAGTTATGAAAAGAGCCTATTTTGTGTGATTCCTGTTCAGGGCCCTTCTAGATGCAACTTTTTCAAACAAAGATGTTATGCTAAATACATTGCCAGAGAAAACAACAAAATATTGCTAACCCCTTGATGTATAATTGTTTTGGCAATATAAGCTCTATATCAGAAGGATCTACTGATTTTGTAGGGATACAATGTACCAAACCACAAGTGAAGATACATGATCGTTATTTCATCATGAAACTTCACTCTGTGATTTACAATCAATTTGCTGCACCTACGTATAAGCCTATGTTTCAATAAGCTTGGCGAAAGCCAGGTTATGACATTGACATATCAAAATCGTCATTTGAAAATATAATTAGTGTGGCTTTTGATATTGGACTGCGTGAATGCGAAAGTGATTTGGAATGTGATAACGTGGGTTTAGTGAGACGTGCACATTGTTCTCTTCCACTTTGTTTTAACCATTTCATCGAAATCCCGCATCTGCACTTTGAGGACTAATATAAGCACTACCAGGTGTGTGCTACTGCTGTATATGCGTCTTTTACGCTATATTAAGAACTTTAAGCAGAGAGTTTTTGGCACTGCTGACTGAAAATATAATTATACACTGACGTCATTGAATTACGTATAATTTCTTTCATATGGTATTGATATCTTGTTATTTTGTTTCTCTCTATTAAAATGTTTCTTGAGGTAGAATGCAACGTTTTGCATGGAAATGACACACACCACTGTTTTTTTTTTAATTCTAAGCATATTTTCATGCGGTTCCGACCGTTCGAAGTCAAAGGCGTCCCTTGTCAGTGTTATCCCGGTACTAAATAACGCGACACAGGATTAAACTTACTCTCAAGATCAAAGATTTGACTATATAACATATCGCACGCTATAGTTATTCAGCAGAAACATATGTTGCAAGACCATTTTGTTAACATTGTTCATCGAAAATTAAGGCCACAAAACAAAAAGTTTTTAAAATGGCCTCATTTCTTACCGCATCAAAACGTTTATTAATCTTCCATATACTTCAGTTGTCAAAATTTAATATGAAAATTTACTTCATAACACATACACATTGTGTTACTTTCCACGTAATCCTCAGGTCACATCCAGCGTCCATTTGTGGGTCGTACCTCCGCGTGATTGAAAGTCAGATCTGTTCCCAATCGGCCCACTGCTGGTTGCCTGGTAACCGGTTATTCAGGTTACAGGGCAGGCAACATAATAAAAAAAAAGTGCAACTGGGCGGTTCTTGGCGTGGGTAGGGTGGCAGCACTGCCTCATTGGCCCTCTGTCGTCTCGCAAAACGAGTTCTGCTGGAGCGTGGGGGCAGTCTGATTGGTAGCGTCCAACCAATAGAACGCTCAATCCTCGACATGCCTTGCTTTGTTTGCTGTCATCAGTCTCTCGACTGGTTTGCTTCAACCCTCCATCCCTTCCTATCTTGCGCTAACCTCTTCATCTCAACATACCACTTGCAACCCACGTCCTCAATTATCTGCTTCATATATTCTAATCTCTGTCATCCTCTGCACTCTTTACCTTCAACTGTTCCCTCCACCAGCAAATTAACCAATTCAGCATGTCTCAAAATATAACTTACCAGCCTGTCTCTTCTTTCCGCAAACTTCTTTCCTCACCCAACATTTCCAATACTCGTTCATTTCTTACTTTGTCTGTCCACTTAATTTTCAGCATTCTTCTGTAGCATCATATTTCAAATGCTTTAATTTTCCTTGTTTTTGTTATACCTAAAGTCCATGCTGTGCTCCACACAAAGAGTTTTAAAAAAGATCTTTCTAATTCCTAGATCAATATTTGAAACTAAAAGATTCCTCTTTTTCACGAAGGCTCTTTTTGCTAGCGCTATTCTGCTTTTAACATGATTCCTGCTTAGGCCATGGGTTGTAATTTTGCTTCCCAAGTAGCAGAATTCACTTACTTCTTCTATCGCATACAGTCCCATTTTTATATTTAATCTACTACTGGCTGATGCCCCGCGAATTCGTACGCGTGGATTAAGAATTTCTTTGTCAGAATTAAATATAGAAAGTTGTTTGTAACGAAGGATTGGTCGCAAACAACACCGAATCGGCATAATATGACAGGAAAGCCATAACTATATCCTTCTACCGTCGAACCTGTCTCTTGAAGACACTTACTTCTCCCTTGCATCCGATACTATTTTTATATTTAATCTACTGTCACTGGTACCATTTTAATCACTTTTACCTTGCTTTGATTGGTATTCAGTCCAAAATCTTCCTTCATTATTTTATTCATACCATACAGTAACTCATATTGTTTAATTCGACATATAAATGGTGGCAATTTGCATACACACATACTTTTCCTTTAAGTTCTTTCAGTATTGATGGAAAATAAGGTATTTCCATGTAGCCCTATTATTTTTATATTTAAAATTAATTATTTATTCTGTTAGATAACTGCAAAAATAGAATATTGATGAAAATCTTAAAATTTAACATTAAAAAATATTTTAAAACTGCCATCCAGTTCAGAAGATTTAAACGCTGCCAGTTTGGCGCGCTGTACAGTGACGTAATTGTACATTGGTTTATTGTATGTTGTGAAGTGTTATATCTCATAAGTTTTATGTTTTGTAACAAATTTAGATATGAAAGGAGGTCAAAAACCATTTTTTAAATACTGTATTGTATTTATGTGCAAAAATACGATAAGAAATACACCTGACATTGTATGTTTTTATGTCCCGCGAGAATCGAATGTAAGAAACTGATAAGACGTAAAGAATCTTCAAGTAGTTATTTATATATCCGTGAAGATCATTTTAATGTAAACATATCATGTTTAATGTTGTTCTGTTAAATTTGTTACAAAGCCTAACAATTCGCTACCTATTCAAAGTCTAATCATAACTTAGTTTACAAAAGTACGATAGATATATTTCTCAAATAATTTCTTATTTACGGTTAACACAAAGCAACTACAAACCTTTTAAAGCCCTCAAGGAGATCATTAGATATTTTAAAAAGAGGATTCCTGAATACATGTTGAAGGGTACATGCGTAAAAAAAAATATAAAAAAAAAATTACAAAATTTGGCTTATATTACCTAGGTGTGGGCGGTAAGGTGTTTGCTCCATAATTTTCCGACCCGGGTTTAAATCCCCGCAGTATCAGATATTTTTATTTATCAGTAGAAATAGTTGAGTATGAAGTTTTTTATTTTCATTACAACTTTAAAACAACTCTCATTAGTTACAAGGGACACAACAATTGAATTTTCGACGAATTTAGTAACAATGACTTCCTAATATGCCTCGTCAATAGCCATCGAAATTTTAGTTAATTTAATTTAATTACAATGGAGCACAGGCTCCGGTGGCAATTTCCCTACACACCCATCTTCCCCCTATCCTGCACCTACCTACATTTGCCCTCTACAAATTTTATCTTTAAATTCTTTCAAAGTTTTCGGTAAATTATTCATCATTTCTCTTGGTAACTCATTCCAATCCCTGACACCCTTACCTAAAAAAGAGAATCTTCCCACACCCTTGTGCCTGAAATCGAGTGCCAGCTTGTGGTCATGGTCATCTTTTCCCTTCCATGCACTACTTTTCATACCTATTGCAATATCTTTCCATGCCTCATCGCCAGTATACGCCCTGTACACTCCCATGACCCTCCTCATCCTCCTCCTGTCTTGCAATGAATCCTATTCCAGCTCCTTTATCATTTTTTTTGTCCCATACATCATTTTATTTTCAACCATTTACACCCAACCAATTCCAGGAATTAAACATATCGATCGTAGAAAAAAGAAAAAAATCGATCTACTGGATGTTACGTATTCCGTTTAAAATACTTCTTGACTACATACAAGTATAGAGAAGACGACAATGAAATAAAGTAAAAAAAATAATACTTATTTCAATTGGGAAACGCCATAACAGTAAACTTATTAAAAAGACGTGAAAAATTATGTAAGTATGTATACTTTGCTGGCGTATGATTGCAGTGAAGTTCCCACGGGTGTGCGGTCTGTTTGTGGTGTGTAAACATAATCCGGCGTACACCCGCGAGAACTTCGTTTCGAAACAACGATTTTCTGGAAAGAAAGCTTTTCTGCTACTTCATTATGTCACCAGCTTCAAAGCTCGTCAGAAATGACGGGCTGAACGTAATGTCTGGCTAGTCATTTCTTTTCAGTTGATTAACTTAGTGCAATTGTTACAAAACAACGCGCATTGTAATTCCTTGCGTCTTACCTGCAACAAAAATTATCTGTTGTCTCTCTGGTCCGGGGTGCATTTAAACTTTACCACAAACTCCGCTAATATACTGGACCTATGTTGGGTTTTCTTCTCCGTCTAGTGCAGCTAACAAATGAAAAAACTTTGTTATGGCATATGCGTTTCGGTTTATTAGACCATCATCAGTACCCTAGAACAAGTTATGTACAAGTTTTGATGTGTAGCATAATGTTTATCTAAATGAAGGTATAAATTTGTTATTAACTGTTATTTTTAGCTTATTTTACTTACAGTATTTCTAGATAACTTGTTCTAGGGCACTGATGATGGTCTAATAATCCGAAACGCATATGCCATAACAAAGTTTCTTTGTTTGTTAGCTGCACTAGACGGAGAAGAAAACCGAACATTAGTATAGCAGATAAGGATATTGACCTAAGTATTCAAAATACTGGACCTATATTTGAATTACAGACATATTTCCCATTGTCAGCAATTTCATTGTCGGTTACTCCGGCGTGACACTTGATTCACATTAGGTGTATCTAATTCGTTAAAACCGTTAAAATTTTAATAATTCAAATGTCTAACACTTAATCAGTTTTCACTCCTCCGACTTCGTCAACTATATAATTTGGATTTGATGCAAAATACGTTGTCATCATGAAAACATACGTTTTTTTTGGAGATTATTTTACAAAACCGTTTCCATTCATTTATTTATTGTATGTATATTTTCGCAAGAATGCAATATTTCACCAATTATGCAGATAAACTACGATAAAACGCCTAGTAACTACGCCTTCGATTACAGTATGAACTTACTAATCGATACGACCAATAGCTTTGCGTTTGCATTTCTCTTGTGTTTTTAACACTTTTAATTAATTAAAATCAATAAATAAAAATCGATCAAATTGTTAGAAAAAGTTTGTAATGGTAATTCTTCAGTAATAAAGCTTCCAAATAAAAATACCAGACATATATTTGAACTGTATGCATATTCCGATTGTTCATAATTTCCCTCTGTAATTAATTGAAATCCCTTACTCTCTCTCTCTCTAAAATAAAATAAAATAATAATAACAATAATAATAAAATCCTACACCTTTATGTTTGAAATCAAGTGCCAGTTTGTGGCCTTGGTTATCTCTTCCCTTTCATATTCTACTTTTAATTCTTCCACGAATATTCGTTCAAACAGCATAGCCTTGTACACTCCCAGCATTGTCTTCACTACGCGTCACCGTAGATACTTCGACCTTCAGTTCGCCTGATAAGGACAGCGCTGGAAACTGTCGAAACGTCGTGTATAGCAGAATAACTTATCCGACAGAACCCCGGGAAGACGTTTTATTGCATCATGCTTTGCTCGTCCCTTGTAATGCGAGCCCGGCGTGCTGGTTTCTATACTGTCAAGTCCACTGCCACAAACAATCAGCAAAAATTTATTATTTCTAACATACGAGAATATGACTGCATTATAACAGTGTGTTCATTAAACACGTTTGCACACGGTATCAAATAGAGAGCGGGCTTTCTTTGAGGATTTCGTCATTGACAGTTTTATGATTTTTTATGACTTATGAGGTGCTTATCGCAGGTGCAGATCCTAAATGACAGCTTGCAGATAACAATTGTTGGGTTTGGTTAAAATTAGGCCCATATACAGGGTTTGGGGGAATGAAGAAAGGGTAATACTGCTACCGCAGATATGACTATACTATATGACAAAATTTTATTTTATTTAAATTCTCAAATTTTCTAAATACTGATTTCTTTAATATTTTTCGAAACATGTGTCTTTGTTCAGTTTATTGCATGCTATTTCTACAAATTAAGACTTTTTGAACTTTTTTTTAAATTTACTATAGGATGTTTGAGTCATCTAAAACAATGTTCTTTTCTCTTAAAAAGGTTCAGAAAAACTTATTAAAATCTTAAATAGTAAAATTATTTAATACTTATTTAAAAATGATTGTCTTATGGCAATGAGACCATTGTCCATTTTAAGCATGTAGTATTTATTTATTTCGTATGGCAGAAGAGATACAAAAACAGTAACTACATTAACTTACAATAAATATAACTATTTCTACAGACTGATGTCTAACGATTGCAGCCATTCAATTGCTTGTGTTGTTGCTTCGTGAATCTGATTCATTGTACCACTGAATCTCCTGAGAGGGCATTCCATGGTAATGTGGTGAATGGTTTGCTGGTGGTTAACTTGTACATCCAGTAGTTGCATCTATCGTGACCTGTTCTCACTCGGTTCAGTGCCATCCAGGTTTTTTTTTTTTTTTTTTTTTTTTTTTTTTTTTTTTTTTTTTTTTTTTTTTTTACTGCTTTACGTCTCTCAACAGCGAGGTCTTTAGAGACGGGAAAGGATGGGGGGCAAGGATGGGGGCAAGGAATGGGAAGGAATTCGGCCATGGCCTTTTGAAGGAAGCATCCCGGCATTTGCCTGGAGTGATTTGGGAAACCATGGAAAAATCTGGATGCCCGTACGGGGATTCGAACCGCCGTCCTCCCGAATGCGAGACTAGATCCAGTTTTCCTAGGAAGGTTGGATCCAGGAGGCTGTCGTGTAGGGTCTTGGATTAGCGCCTGTTTGTCAGGGTTGGAATTGATCCACTCAGTGCACCATGCTTCGCCTGTGTTGAAATTATTTTGGACCAATTCTTGACCAAACTTCCATGCTGAATATCTAGATTTTAGTCTGCCATTCCTTTTTTAAAGCCGCTTGTCTCCGGAGACTTGGTTTGGCGATGTTAGAGAATACAGGCAGCAAGTCTGTGGGTGTAGATTTAACAGCTCCAGATATTATTCTCATTGCGTCGTTTAGTTGAACGTCGATCTTTTTCGTGTGACTACTGTTTATCCATACTGGACTGCAGTATTCCGCAGTTGTGTATACCAGAGCAAGAGCTGATGTTCTGAGAGCTGCGGCATGTGCTCCCCAACCCGTCCCTCAAAGTGTGTGAAGGATGTTGTTTCGAGTTTTGACTTTTGCCGCTGTTTTATGGATATGCTCCTTATATGTTAATGACCGGTCAAGAACCACACCTAGATATTTTGGATGAGGATTGTATTTAAGCAATTTGTCTCTGAATTTTACTTGAAGTCCTTAGTGGGCTTTTCTATTGTTTAGGTGGAATGAGCTGACCTCTGTCTTATTTATGTAGTAAAAAATGATGATAGTGATTTAAAAAACGTTTTGCTACGGTGTGCATACATAGGCAGAGAGTAATTGGCAGGATCCAATCAGAACATTTCTTTTACACCACAGGGTCTCAAAGTCAGACGTTTGAATAAATTTGTATAAACTTTTTACATAAGATTTTCCAAAATATTTTTTAATATTTTAAGAAAAAATGAACATTGATTTGGATTACTCAAACATTCTAGAGTATATTTAAAAAAATGGTTAAAAAAGTCTTAATTTGTAGAAATGGCATGGAATAAACTGAACATGTTTTTTCGAAAAAAATCAATATCTCGATAATGGTGAGACTTTTACCAAAATAAAATGTTGTCGTATGGCAGGACATGATGTGACCTGTCCGCCGTCTCAGGATTATCCTTCATTTCGTTTGCATTGGCCAGAATTAATCTTGACATTTTACTGATTTTTTTGTTTTTTTTGCTGTCGTCAGTCTTTAGACTGGTTTGATGCAATCCTCCATCCCTTCCTATCCTGTGCTAACCTCTTCATTTCTACATACCCCTTACAGCCCACGTCCTCAATTATCTGCTTCATATATTCTAATCTCTGTCTTCCTCTGCAGTTCTTACCTTCGACTGTTCCCTCCACTAACAAATTAACCAATCCTGCATGTCTCAAAATATGACCTACCAGCCTGTCTCTTCTTCCTGTAAGCTTCTTCCATAAACTTATTTTCTCACCCATCATTTCCAAAACTCGTTCATTTCTTACTTTGTCTGTCCACCCAATTTTCAGCATTCTTCTGTAGCACCACATTTCAAATGCTTCAAGTTTCTTTCTTTCCGGTATTCCTAAAGTCCATGTTTCGCTACCGTAAAGTGCTGTGCTCCACACATAGAGTTTTAAAAAGTTCTTTCTAATTCCTAGATCAATATTTGAAACTAAAAGGTTTCTCTTTTTCATGAAGGCTCTTTTTGGTAGTGCTATTCTGCTTTTAACATCATTCCTGCTTCGGCCATCGGTTGTAATTTTGTTTCCCAAGTAACAGAACTCACTCACTTCTCCTATTGCATCCGATCCTATTTTTATATTTAATCTGCTAGTATTGGCATCATTTCTGCTACATTTCATCACTTTTGTCTTACTTTGATTTATATTCAGTCCAAAATCTTCCTTCAGTATTTTGTTCATGCCATTCAATAACTTCTCAATATCCTCAGCCCTCTCTGCTAACAAGACAATGTCGATACTCGATCCAAAATATGTCAAGAACGCAATTTCAAGCAGTAATAAGTTGTTCAGCTCTTTGGTTCTTTCCCGACTGCATCCACAGACCACAAACGCTTAACTGCGGGGTCACGTGATCGCGCAGTGTGCACATTAACGTTGCGGCACCGCGCAATCTGAAATTTAAACCGAAGGCTAATTAGACTCGCGGGGTCGTAGTAATGTATGAGGTGTACACAAATGAATGTTCCACGACTGTCATGATTGCTAGAGAGAAACTCCGCGCTCTATGACGCACTCGCGTGATTTGTCGGGTGATTATTTTAATGGCGACAATTTCGTTCACGCGTGCGACTAGGTGGGAGCTAGATGCAGTCTTCATGATTGTTTCATTTTGCGGTCGCAACGTTTCGGCTGTGTGATGCAGACACTGACGGCGCGGTCCTAATTACGCACTGAAACTAATCTGGAATGAGCTAATGAGGCGCACGCAATCCGATGCCGCTCGCCCTAAGACGAGCAACTGGATTATATCTCCGGCCCCATCAGCGCAGATCCACAAGTATCAACACTCGGTCACACAGTAAAACTCTACAAACGACATCTGCCGTCTTTCATTCCAGGGTAGACTTTATTATTGTATTGCCAACTGAATTACCTGCAACTCGTATTGCAAACGCCTGATTGATCTGAATTTTCACCATATCCTAAATCTTTAAACGAGCAATTATTGTATAAACATCATATATATTATTTCTGTAAGGTTTTTTTTAATCACAAGCCATTATCTCCCTTCATATCTAACCGAAATCAATAAATGATCCATCATTTTAAAGATTAAAGTATCCGCTTTGATCGTATCACATTTTAAGAAAGTAATTTTTCAAATTCGACCCTTAAGAGGCCATAAACATCAACTTTTCAAAAATGCTGTTTTTTGTGTCACGAGTCATTTATCTCCCTGCATATCTAACTGAAATCGTTAAATGAAGAACCATTTTAAAGATTAAGATTTCCGTTTTCACGACATCACATATTAATATTTCTACAACGCGTTTCTGGTTACGAGCCATTTATCTCCCTTGATATCTAACCGATGTAGATAAATGAGGTATCATTTTAAAGAGTAAAGTCTCCGCTGTGGTCACATCATATTTTAAGAAAGGAATTTTTCGGAATTCGACCTTTAAAGGGCGAAACTATCATTATTTCCAAAATGTATTTTTATTTATTTATTTTTGTCACTAGCTATTTATCTCCCTTGATATCTAACATAAATCGAGAAATAGGTATTATTTTAGAGATTAAGGTCTCCGCTTTGATCAAATCATATTTTAAGACAGGATTTTTTTCGGAATTCGACTCTTAAAGGGCAAAATTATCATTATTTCCGTAACGTATTTTATTTCCCTGAACCATTTATCACTTATCCAACCGATATAGATAATACCGATAAAGATTAAGAACTCTGCTTTGGTCACATCATATCTTAAGAACGAAATTTTTGAGAATTTGACCCTTTAAAGGCAAAAGTAATAACCGTGAAAGTCGCGCGTATGAGACAGTTCAGAGCCTAACAACTAGATAGCAGCAGCACATGTCACAGAGATATTAATAAACTGCTTCACTGGCGTCGACTTTTGTTACGCACCTATCACACTAAACAAATAAACAATTGACACAAATGAGGCGGGTCTTCTGTGATCCTATTACAATCCATCAACCTTACTATTCATTGCATTCGCGAAAATTTCGCACGGGTCATGTAGTGTATATATATATATTGGAATAAGTTAGAAAGAGATTTACCAAACGTGTTTAAAGAATTTAGAGTTATATAATATCTGGATGTTGTGGATCATTTTCCTCAATTGCTAATAATATTAATAAATAAATAACGCCAAAGCAATTGACTTTTTTGGATTTATTGGTCTCCCGTACGCGTTTCACTTCTTTAGCAGAAGCATCATCAGCGGGTTTTTTTCTGTTAATTATGTACAAAATTGTAAACAGGTTATGTTTTGTTTGGTACAGTGGAATGAATTATTATCTAACTTATATTCTACTTACATTTGTGGTTTAATGCATTGCTTTTTGCTCCGTTCTCAGCATCAGTGCCTTTGCATTTTTGGTTTGAGATGTCTTCATTATTCCGAATCACAACACTGCACTTTATAGCACTGCACTATGTGTTTTTCTTGCAAATGGTCGTTCTGTTTTGTTTACTAATTCTCGAGTTTGTGTTGTTATGCGGTGTTGTTTTGTTTTTTCAGTCTTCCATCTATTTGGCGGTTTTTTCAATTGTAAATGGTTTCAGTAGTTTATTGTGTTTTTCTTTTTATGTCCTTGTTTACTGTTGTTTTTCTGTGTAGATGTTTCTATTTTATTTTAGTTTCAGTGTTTTGTATAGTGTTGGGTCTGTGAGGTTTGTGTATTCATTTATTATTCGTTTACCTTCTGTTAGTGTTTTTTGTATATGATAGTTTTCTTGGAATGTTAGTATTTGTGGTTTGTTGTTGTTTATGGTGAGTATTTGTATGTCAGAGCCAATATTTGTTGGGTGGTGGTTGTGTTCTTGTAAGTGTTCTGCAAATGTTGAATGGTTGTTATATTTTAGAGCTCTTATGTGTTCCTTGTATCTGGTTTCAAATTTTCTGCATGTTTGTCCAATGTACTGTGCTTCGCATTCATTGCATGTTAGCCTGTATATTCCTGAGTTGTGAAATTTATTGGTTTGTGTGTTATTTTTAATGTTTTTGTGTAATGTGTTGTCTGTTCTGAATGCTATTTTTAGTCCCTGTTTTTTGAATATGTTTGCAATTTTGTATGTGTCTTTGTTGATGTATGTCATCAAATGCCATTTCTTTCTATTTTGTATTGTATGTGGTGTATTATCTGGAGTTGATCTATTGTGATGTGATGATGGGGGTGCATTGTGTGCAGTTTTCTTTATCTGTCTTATAATTTTGTTGTTTAGTTGGTGTACCCTGTGTTCCTTGTGTCCATTTTTGTTGGCTGTATAGATGATTGTGTTAAGTTTTAGTGTGTAGTTTTCTTTGTTAAGTGGGATTTTGTTCAGTCTATGGAGCATGTGCCTTATTGCAGCTTCTTTATGAGTTTGTGGATTATTAGAGTCAGTTCCTATTATCATGTCTGTGGTGGTGAGTTTTCTGTAAATCTGAAATGAGTGTTGTTGTTTGTGTCTTGTAATGGTTATGTCAAGGAAGTTTAGTTTATGATTTGTTTCTTTCTCCATTGTGAATTTGATGTTTTTGTGTATAGTGTTGATGTCAGTATATAATTCTTGTATCCTCTCTTCTGGTTCATTGACTAGGCAAATAATATCATCAACAAAACGGAGCCAATAGACAATGTTATATCCTTTGTTTTTTACAGTGTTTTCAAATATTTGATTTTCTACATGGTTCATAAATATGTCTGCAATTATTCCTGATATTGGTGATCCCATGGGTAGGCCATCATTTTGTGTATAATATTGGTTGTTAAATTCGAAGTAGTTTAGTGATGTTAGGAGTGTAAGTAACAGAAAAAAACCCGCTGATGATGCTTCTGCTAAAGAAGTGAAACGCGTACCACGGGAGATCAATAAATCCAAAAAAGTCAATTGCTTTGGCGTTATTTATTTATTAATATTTAGAGTTATAATTTGTAAAGGGCAAATGTAGGTGGGTGCAGATAAGGAGGAAGATGAGTGTGTAAAGCAATCATTCTGCGCGCTTTAGAATGATTCTGTCACAGGATAGTACCTACCTGTTTGATTTTTAGTGTTAAAAAACTTTAGAGAATTCATTCTTAACCTGCGGCAACATTTTTTATAGTGTACTTTCCCTCTTGTCTGTTCGTATAAGTGGGCACTCGTTAGCAAAGTCAAATGCATAGCACTTCGCTTCGAACACTGCAATTCCGAAGAATGAAGAGTCATCACTTATACATCGCTGTTTTAACTATAAATTCCAAACAGGGAAAGAAATGCAATTTATGAGATTTATGCTGTGCAGTGGTACCAACCTTTCGACGCTACGTGTGCTCTAGCAGAGCATTTATACGCTGCTAAGTTGTTCCTTTGTAAAGCCTTACCAGCACGAATAGAGCGGAAGAGCACAAACGGGGTTGGGTCGAAAGTCAAATGTGATATGGCCGGTGCACAAAGACTTCACCCGTAAATAATTGAATTATCAGACTTTCTTTACCGCCGGGGGTTTAATAGTTATAACGACGAGCGTATCTTCTCTGCACATTGCTATGCTCGCGTCTTTGTTTATTATCGCCCTAATTATTCGCTGAAGCTCTCAGCTCTCCTACCACCTTAGGCAGCTGTCAAGTGGAATTATGAAATTTCGCCGGTTACATTAGTTCGATTGACACGAATTTTTCGTTGTTATGTTAGCAAATATGTCTTAAAAGTATCTACATCTACATACATACTCTGCAAGTCACAAACATTGTGGGTGGCAGAGGGTGCTAAGCACCAATCCTAAACCCGCGCATTCCAATCCAGAATAGCGCGAGGAAAGAATGAATACATAAAATCATCCGTACGGCATCTTATTTCTCTAATCTTATCCCTCCGGTCATTAGGACCTAAATAGGTCGGCGGAAGAAGTATTTCATTGCACTCGAAATTAAATTTTTTTCGCATATTCTCCAAAAAATTCGAACGCAAGCTACGTCGTCTGTCTTCCAAACTATCCCAGCCCAATCTATGTATCAATTCTGTGACGCTTTCATAGGGGCCGTAGCAACCAGTCACGAATCGAGCGGCTCTCCTCTGCACCCTCTCCACTGAGTCAATCAGAACCTTACGATACGGATCCCAAACCCCACAACAGTAATCCAGATGCGGACGCACTAGTGTTCTATATGCTATCTCCTTTGTATGAGCATCACAATTCCTCAAAATACGACCTATGAATCGCAATTTAGAATTCGCCATGCCTACGACGGAAGTTATGTGCATGTCCCATTTCATGTTGCTTTGTACTATCACTTCCAGATACTTCAGGGAATGAACCGTGTCAACAGCTGAATTCCTTATTTTGTAGTCGTGAACAAACTGATTATTTTTGTTACTTATACGCATTGCCTTGCACTTTTTGCAATTAAGTGTAAGCTGCCATTTACGGCACCAATCAAAAATAGCATCCAAATCGCGCTGAACTTCTAAGCAATCGTCGGGGCACCTTATTTGCGTACAGATAACCGCATCGTCGGCAAACAATCGCAACCAGCATCTACACGTTTTGAGCTGTTTTGGATATTTCTGTCTCTTGTCAGCTGTTAAAAGGATAACACGTGTTTTGATACAGTCGTAGATTTTTCATTTTTATAAATCATGGACCAGAGAATTTGCATTAAATTTTGTTACAAAAATGGAATTAAGTGCGACAATGTTTCAGGAATGTTAAATATTGCTATTGGTAAGTCTGCTATGAATAAAACAGGGGTTTACGAATGGTATAGGGGTTTTCAAGATGGTCGTGAAAACATGGAAGATGACGTGCGTACATCAGTAACCGATGAAAACGTGGAAAAAGTGAAAGAAATTATTATGAACGATCGCCGAATCACAATTAGAGAAGTTTCTGATGATGTTGGCATGTCAATTGCCTCATGACATGCATTTTTTCATCTGTTTTGGGTATGAAACGTGTTGCAGCAAAATTTTTTCGAAACGTGTTGAGTTTGGAACAGAAACAGCGGCGAATGGAAACTGTTCAGGAATCCCTAAATGAGATCAACAGCGACGCAGAACTGTTTCAAACTGTCGCAACAGGTGATGAAACGTGGCTTTGTGGGTGTGACGTCGAAACTAAGGCTCGATCGTCCCAGTGGAGGCATCCTCGATCGCCAAGACCGAAAAAAACTCGACAAGTTCAGTCAAATGCGATGGTTATGCTCACTGTGTTCTTCTATTTTAATGACATCTTGCACCACGAGTACTTGCAACAGGGTCAAACCATCAATAAGGAATGCTACCTTCAAGTTCATCGCAATCTAAAGAAAACGTCAGAATTGTGGCAAAACTATTCATGGATTTTGCATCACGATAATGAACCTGCTTACACATCGTTATTTGGACCGTTAATTTTTGGCAAAAAAAAAACAACAAAAAACACTGTAACGATACACCAGCCTCCATATTCGTGAGACATGGCCCCGTGTGACTGTTTTCTGTTCCTTGAAGGGCCGAAGTTTTACAAGCATAGATCTGATTAAAAGAGCATCGCTGAATGAAAAAGCTTTACCAAAGGTCGAGTTCCAGAATTGTTTTGAGGATTGCAAGAAGCGCTGGCTTAAGTCTATAATATCTAATGGGGACTATTTGTAAGGGGATAACATCGATGAAAACGAAAAAAAAATCTTTCAAAAAACACGAAAATTCCTGTTGTTTTTTGCACAACCTAGTATACGCTTTACGCCTCTTCGACGTCATTAGAAACGGTAAAAGACTGGGGCAAGCAACGGGAAGGAATTCGGCCACGGCCTAGAGTGATATGGGGAAGCCGGAATAAATATACGCAATATTACTCATTTTATGGTATAAGGCATATCGGGAGCCGCGATAAATATACGCAGGATTACTGATTTTATGGTATAACATATTGGTACAGATCTGATGTCCTATGAAAAATTAATGCAAAATCCGATAGCTGTAAATACGAATCGTCGTGCTTCGATCCTTTGTCAACATGAAGTGGCACAGAAACTCTAATTCGTCTTGCGAACAGAAATTGCGACAAAGGAGAAAATCGCTTTTGTGCGAAGCCTTTAAATGCCGTCCGAGTATTTGGGCTTTCTTCTGGGCGCGCATTGTGTGGTTTTCGATATCGTCGCTAATAAGCCCGTTTGGAGGCGCACTCCGAATTGTCGTCCCTCTCTCTTGCCGTAGCCGACGCGAGTGCGGCGGATAATAACGACCCTGAAAATTAAATGTGAAAAGTTGGTTTCTAAATTATTCCCGTGTCGGCGCGCGCGTGAAAATTACACACTCTAATTTTACGTGCTGCCCGATACATTTTAATCAAAATTCTGAATGTTCGCTACCTACGGATCGCACTTCCACAAATTAAAATGAACCATG
This sequence comes from Vandiemenella viatica, assembly GCA_031002005.1. Taxonomy (NCBI): domain Eukaryota; kingdom Metazoa; phylum Arthropoda; class Insecta; order Orthoptera; family Morabidae; genus Vandiemenella; species Vandiemenella viatica. The sequence goes on from CM061919.1 coordinate 272,899,827, forward strand.
CGTACGCTGCAATATGGAATCTCTCAATTTTTATTCGCTGTTTTGTACACAGAGCTCGATACGGCTCGTGGGGGCATATGTAACGTGCCTGCAAGTTAACAAAAACTCCAATCAACACGACTGCGACCGCCCAACTCGTAGACAATCAAAAACAGCGTAGCCTACTAACAGCTCTACACAGAACAAAACGTAGTGTGTTTAGTTGAGAAAATTTCTTTGTATACCACTGATGATAGAGACAGATGTGCCCTTCCAAGTCACGTGAGGCTGAAGTATGGCTGCCAGAGGCGGAATGTGGCTCGTTAACCAGAACTGTAGCGAACAGTAATATGTGTTCGTTACTGAGTAACGGGTACATCGCCTCACTCCAAGTACCGAAAAGATACTCACAAATTCGTTTCGTTACTCGCATTTGTCGAATGGCTGTCAGTCTGATTCGATAAACGAACGAATACGACGCATCATGCGGGAACTGGAACGGTTCGCCCAGCGACTAAATCAAACTGAATGAGGGAATGAGAATTTGAACATCGTGCGTCGCGTTCTGGGAATTTTGGTTTGGATTCGTTTCGTTACAAAGAAAAATGTGTTAAGTACACATACATTGGACGTACATTATTTTAATATAATTAATTTTATTTACTGTTAAGTATTGATATTTTTAGTGAGGTAAGTAATTTGGCAACATAAAGTGTTATTTCCGTTGAACATTAAAATTTACAAAACATAATTTGTAAATAGAAAATATGGTTAGATAATTTAAGATAGTTATTGTTTTTTTATTGGTTATATATTACTGAGATTTTATTGAATTTAAACATTTATGAAATGTGTTCGTTTATTCTAAAATGCGTTTATTGAAAAAATGGGATATTCTGACTTCTATTTTATTTTACATTGCAAATTTTACCTAAACTTACTTTACTAAATGAAAAATTTACCTAAACTTTACATAGTATGATCGAAGTCACCCAGTAAGCCGTACGCGACGTGACTCGCTGCGATGCTTCACGCTGTAATGTTCTGACCTTGCAATCGGGAGGACGCCGGTTCGAATCTCCGTCCGGGTGTCCAGATTTGGGTTTTCCGTGTTCTCCTCAAATCAATCCAGGCGAATTCCTTCCCGTTCCTTGTACCCAGTCCCATCCAGACTCTAATGACCTCGACGTCGACGAGGCGTAAAGCCATAAGTAAAAAAAATCGCTTGTTACAAAAGTAATGAGTAGCGATTCCATAGCAATGAGTACTGATCGTTTTCGTAACGAATACGGGTACACAATTTCTCGTTACTTTTACAGCTTTATCTATATCTATAAAACGAAAACCGGACATATTGGTCGTATAAAAACTCGGAAACTACGGGGCAGATTTCGATGGAGTTTTCACCGTTTTAAAGCTTAGAATCTTAATTCACTTGTCTGGCATGTCTTATATTTCAACGTTAAAAAATATAGGAGCATTATATGAAATTCTGAACGTATGGTGAGAAATTCCACTAGATGCCGCAAACTCCGCACTAAACAGACAACACAATGTCTCTGACTATAGCCTTTAATTAAAGCAATAAGGTAACTTATAGTAATAACTATTTTGCATACTAAACAAAACATTATGGTAAGTATTCTTTATTTTAATTCGATATATTCAATTTTTAAAAGCCATAGCTTGAAGTATTCTTTCCTTTAATTCGGGATATCAATTTTTAAACGACATGAATAGCCCTAAAAACAATAGAGATTTTCTTTAAGCACGATCTCTGGACAATATCTCTGGCCTTCAGCATTAGTATTCTGTTTACGATAATATTATTCCGGATTCACTATTGATATTTTATCTGAAGAGTTAAAGGATCTGGCGTTTCGAGCCATAAGTATATCCACTCACTTCGCAATTGAATCAAATGTGAGTTTTTAACATAATCTAGGGTTGTTCAGTAATGTAGTAATGAAATTTCTTAACCAAATTATCGAAATTTGATATACATTAATTTTTTCGGACGAATGAAAATAGTATACGTGCAAATAAACTTCAGCTAACCAATTTCTTGGTAGGGGGCGGGTGAATGTAAGTGCTTTAATTCCGAAAAAATTGGAGCGTATTTTATGAAACTTTGTACAAATGTTTTGCGGGAATAAAAATAGGGTACGGTTAAATCTACGCCAACTATACCGGGCAACGCTGGGAACTCCGCTAGTCATAGATAAAAACACTTTCCAATTAGTGGTAAAAACAAATGGTGCGCTCTTACGCGATTGAAGCACACCGCACTGTAAGAGTTCATAAGGGAGGCAGATACCAAAGAAAACGGAACAACATGGCTGCTCCTCCGCTTGTATGTATCCAGTCAATACTTCTTTGATATTTTATCTGTGAATTTGCAGCTCAAATCTCAAATCCCACGAGACTGGGACAGCAGGTAAATTATAAAAAACGACGACAGCCGATGCAATGGAATTTGTTCCGTTCGTTTTATTTGTTTGCCGCAAGCGTTTGACTCCATTCAAAAAAGCTTCGCCAGCGGTTTTTTGCCGTTAAATATGTATGCGTGTCATTATGTGTGTTGGTGCCACGTTTTGTACATCGATGTTGCGGTATCAATTATGATATGCTTGCATTTTATATTTACTTTCTTACATATTATTCCAGACATTAGTGCATTTGGTTTGTTTCTGAATTATCACGTCATTTTCCTTTTTGTTGTTTATTTTTAACGCAATAATTCACTGCACTGTAATGGATTTGAGATTGGTAATCTATAACGCTTTGTGGCGATGCATTGTTTTTCTGTCTCTTTTGTGTTTATTTGCTGCAGACCTGTTTATTTCAATATGAATTTCATCTCTTTCGTGTGTAGCGTTACTCATGTCTCCGTTTGAACAGAGTCTTACATGTGTCAATGATTGTATTTCTTTCTTTATTTTCAGTAATATGTACGTACATCGTTTCACGTGTCAGTTTTTTGTTTTAATTGTTCGCTTGTTTGCTTGTATCCCTTCAGCTAACGTTTTGTGTGTAGTAGTTTTCTTAGAATGTTAGTGTTTGTACTTCAGTGTTGTTTTATGGTGAGTATCTACATGGCTATTTTATTATTCCTTGGTTGGTAATTGTTATGTTGTAGGTTTTCAGTAAATGTGGAATGAGTACTGTAGTGTTTTCTGCCTTGTTTTCTGTTTTCTGAACGTTCGTCCCAAGTATTGAACGGGTGGTCACTGCTTGTCAGATTTTTCGTCGCTGAGTTGTATAATTTATTCATTTGCGTGTTTTATGGATGTTTTTTTATATAATTTTTTATTCTTATTATATTTTTAATACAATTACAATTTTCTGAGTCTGTTTACAGATGTGTGTCACTGTACGCTATTTATTTTTGTACTAGCCTCAAAGCCAATAAAAAATTACGGGTTTAACGGAGTGTTCTGGTAATCTATTTTTCTTCAGTTGCTTACCAAGATAAAATTGTTATAAAATAAGGCTCAATGTAATATCTTCGTCTCTGGTGCTGTAGCAAAAAGTTTCAGTTGCCAACTTGGTCCAGGTTGCATTTCAGCCTAACCGCAATCTCCGCTAATATTGCCGCTAGAAAATCAAAGGTTCAATCACACGCGAATTAATACATTCCCTGTATCGCATGGCAGCGTCAACATACATCGCGATATAAACTTGATCCAAAATTTTCGCGGTTTCTTGTATCTTTCTTTCTTGTCATCTGTGATGAAGATCAATGTTTTAACGGCTGACATAGCTTACAAACGGCTGAAATAATGACCCCAGTGGAAACGAAGGATGCTAAAAATGAATCTTAACAACTAACGCTATGCCACGTAATATTAGTTTTAATTGTTGCTTAGGCCGCTTAGATCGCGATTAATTTAAATCTTCTTTCATTTAAACTAAGTAATGATTTCAGTAAAAAATTGAAGTGATAATTAATATGCCAATTTAAACGAAATACATACTTTTCTTTCAGTCTTCTAGTAAGTCATTTCTTTGAAATTTCATAACTAAATAGAATTGTTATAAAATAAAGCTCAATGTAATTCCTCGTGCATTACACTGTAGCTATAGGTTTGTGTTACCATCCTGGTACAGGTTCTATTTCAACCTAACCACATACTACGCTAAACTTGCCACCAGGAAACAATATTTCAATCACACACGTATTATTGCATGTACTGTTTCGTAATTTAGTAGAAATAATCCATCGAGATATAAACTTGATCAAAAATCTACATGGGTTCTTCTTACATCGTCATTTTTTGTTATCCGTGATTCAGATCGATATTACGAGGTTTTAATGGGGAATGCAGTTACATACAACTTAAATATGGTATGAGTGAGAGCAAAGGAAATTTTTAAAGAAATCTTAACAACTTACATCATGCTAGGTAATATTAGATTTAATTGTAGCTTAGGCTGCATAAATTGCGATCAGTGTGGAACTACTTTCGTTCAAGTAACAGGACACTCATGCAAACATTTTAAATTATTATTAAAAAAAAAAAATTTACCCATGCTGTCTGTTGTAACGTCAAGTACCGGTTATAATAACAAACTAATCAAAACTTTCGCTAATATTGCTAATCGAAAATTTGGGTTTTATCTTACATATCTATTGTCAAATACTTTAACGAATACTTTTACTTCGAACGAATATTAAATAAATACATATAACTAATTATTATTATATTAAATGATAAAATGACGTCAATGCAACAGCTTTTTTTTTTTTTTTTTTTTTTCCTCTCATCGAAGCATCATCAGTGGCGAATCTATTTTAAAATTTACATTGGCTTTACAAACTAATTATAAGATGTTTGACATATTTCTAAATTGATACGTTTTCAGGTTATTTACACTTACTACTATTTACGTTAGTGGTTTCCAGGTTCGTAACCACACATCTCTGCCTTTTCTCCAAAGCATGTTTCCACTACAGCCATCTGTCTTAGCTGCTGCGTACAGGACGTAAACACTGCGTCTACTGCAACTCGTTTGTTTTCGGTAGCCCTCTTGTTCTCTTAATGTCAAAGTTGGTGGTGCCAGTTTTGAAATTGCGTGGGAGATTGATGCTTTGTTATTTTGTTTCCAATTTTATGTAAGTGTGTGAGTGCATGTATTTGTTAGGTTTATTTCTTTACTGTAGGGTTATTGTATGTATATCAGTTTGAACAGTTTTTGGTTTGTTAAGTTTATGTGGTCATTCAGAACCCTTTTTTTTTTTTTTTTTTTTTTTTTTTTTTTTTTTTTTTTTTTTTTTTTTGCTTTTTGTATTTGGTACTTTTCTTGTAGAGTGAGGGTATTGTGTCTGTGATTTTTGATTATGAGTATATGCATGTCTGTTGGCGAGTGATCATTTTCTATTAGGTGTTCAGCGAATGTGGAGTGGTTGCTGTACTTAAGTACATTAAGAAAACAAGAGGGCTACCGAAAACAAATGAGTTGCAGTAGACGCAATGTTTTCGTTCTGTACGCAGCAGCTAAGACAGATGGCTGTAACGGAAACATGCTTTGGAGAAAAGGCAGAGATGTGTGGTTACGAACCTGGAAACCACTAATGTAAATAGTAGGAAGTGTAAATAATCAGAAAATGTATCAATTTAGAAATATGTCAAACATTTTATAGTAAAATGAAGTCTTCACGGGTGAACCACAGCGTAGTGTTTAGAAAACACGATGTTTCGACAACTAGCTCCGTCGTCTTCATCAGGTGTCGAGACATCTGCACAGGTCGGTTTGCCGTCGGATTCCTCAATATCCGTGAAGACTTCATTTCAAGCATACACCGGGAAAGTCTCCGTTCTTACATTTTACAATAAATTTGTAAACCCAATGTAAATTTTAAAATAGATTCGTCACTGATGATGCCTCGATGAGAGGCGAAACGCGTATGACAATGAAGCTACAAAAACAGTTGCATTGACGACATTTTATCATTTAATTTACTGAGAAACTGCGGCAAAATGGCCTTCAACAACACTGCAATTATTATTATGTCGTTTTAAATGGAATACGTACTTTTCTTTCAGTGTTCTGCCAGTTAATTTATTCGCGGATGCTTTGCTAAATAGAACTGTTATTAAATAACGCGCATAACCTAGAGCAGCATCTCTGGTCGTAGTTGGGCAACGAAGGTGAAAAGCGTGGCGTCATAGCGCGACATCATTGTGTGATGTCACCGCTTGACAAAAGATTGTGAATAAATAAGCGTTTTATACGAATAGATAGATATATAGTTCTAGAGCGTGGTACCATCTGGTCGAGATAGCAGTCATATTTTAAATTGCCTGATGGTAGAGCAACAGTTTATTATACTTTGCACTTTCACGGGTCGTTCGAAACATTCTCGTCCACAGCGCAGGCTGTCCGGGATACGTGTAGCATGTGTTTATGTGGTAGGTGTACTTTTGTTTCTTAAATATGTGGTACAAGATGACTCGTGGGAAAAATTGGCGAATACGGTGAGTAGTTAGATTCGTGGTTTATACTAGGATGAAAGAAGTATCGCCTCATTGGTTTCAATTGTTTATTTGTTTAGCGTAATAGGTACAAAACAAAAGTCGACGCCAGTGAAGCAGTTTATTAATATCTCTGTGACATGTGCTGCTGCTATCTCGCGGCTTGGCTCTGAACTGTCTCATACGCGCGACTTTCACAGTTATTACTTTTGTCCTTCAAGAGTCGAATTCGGAAAAATTTCGTTCTTAATTTATAATGTTGCCTGAGTGCAGACCTTAATCTTTAAAATTATACCTTATTTATCTATATCGGTTAGGTATCCAGGCAGATAAATTGCTTGTGACACAAAAAAATTAAGAAATATTGACATTTTTACCCTTTAAGGGTAGAATTTGAAAAAAATTACTGTCTTAAAATATGGTGTGAGCAAAGCGGATACGTTAATCTAAAATGATGCCTCATTTAAACGAGCGTGGTCGGTGTGTCGTTAACGCTCTGGCCTCGCGTGCGGGAGGACGCTGGTTAGAAATCCCGTCAGGGCATCCAGATTTGTGTTTTCCATGGTTTCCCCAAATCATTCCATGCGAATGACGGGATGCTTCTATTAAAAAGTCCATGACCGAATTCCTTCCCATTCCTTGTACCCAGTCCCATTGCGCCTCTAATGACTTCGACGTCGACGAGACGTAAAGCCATAAGTAAAAAAAAAATACCTGATTTATCGCTTTCGGTTTGGTATGGAGGGAGATAATGCCTTGTGGGAAAAAAACACGTTTTAGAAATAATATATGTGTTGATATGAGGCGGTGATGGGGTACGGTCGCAGCATTTGACGTGATGATTGCGTGAACGTGGTGGCACGGGATCGCGCCCGACCCCGTGTGGGGGAGCGACTGCCGGTTCTTGGTAGAACATCAGTAGTTTTATTTTTATGGTGGGGGACTCGTCGACGTCGATGTTATTAGATCCTGGAGACGATGACCAAGGAGCATGTAGGAACTCTGAAGAGATCTTTTGAAGGAACCATCCCGGCGTTCACCAAGAGAGATTTTTGAAAAACCGAAACGTGTGTTGTCGGAACGGGTGTCGAACCTGCGTCCTTGTGGCTAGTAGCCAGCAGGCTCGGAGTTGGTGTTGTTATTACAGAAGGTGGGCGGTGTTGCGAGCTGTGGCGACCGTGCATAACGGGGCGCGCGAGATAACGACCTGTGTTAACGCCGGAGATTAGGCGAGCCGATCGAGTAATGGGAACAATCACAGCAAGACAGGCAGAGCCCTCCAGCGGCAGAGGGCGTCGTTAGGGCAGCCCTCGACGACCTCTCCACGCGAAGCGGTCCTCAGGTGCACATAACCCAGCCCACCGCGCAGCCCAAACTGCCGACACTACAAAACCCTACCCGCAATAGCGCCACTGTTCCAGATGTAAAAAAAGGAAAAGTTCATCCTATTCAACAGCTCTACACCGTTCTAAACAGCAGTCTACTGCAAATAACGGAAAAAAAACAGAAGCTTTGTTTACCAGCTGTTTGCCTCAACTCGGCACCTTGTAGGATAACAGATATGACACCCGACAATTATATTTTAATATACTTATGGGCTTGACATTTTGGGGTTCCTTGGCAATGGTAAGTTTAATTTTATTTTAGAAACAAAAATTTCCTTAGCAACGGATAACTACGAGTTGGCTGATAGAAGCTGGAGAGATCGGTTATATAATTGTATCGTGATAATAAAAATAACGAGTAATATTTATAAACCTACAAACTAATTATAAAGGCAAATTCTTTTTTAGGAAGCACTATAAGGAGAACTTGTATAAACGATGTCCTATTTGTAATTAACGTGGTGTTTTGTTGGAGTTTATTAAAAGTGCTTAAAAGTGTACGACGTATATGACTTATGATTTACTTAGTCCAACAGCACGATCAGTGAAAAAACTAAAATGAATAGCGCCAACAGCAGCCAAACGACGATGTTAATTATTAAGAATATAAGCACGGAAATGCTACAACCTCTGTCTTAAACCAATCACGTCTCGTGTGAGGCGGGGAATAAAGTAATGAGATGCCACCCGTACGGTGAAATCGCGACAAACATTTTGACCGAGACAAGAAATTGCACCCAACTATCTGTTTCTGCGTGAATCGCTCTCCATGAGAAATGGATACTAATTTGTGAACATTTTCCGTTCTAGTTCTGAGCTTTCTTTTTACGTCGCATCTTCCTTTACCCCTCGGAGTATCAGCTCTACTTTGTTCGAAACACCATCAAAATACGACCCGTAGTGAATAGCTCTCGACAATAAATAGATACTAATCTGTGGAAATTTTCATTTTAAATTGTTCAGCTTACCCACTAAACATCTACATGTACCATATCATGTTTTACCAGCGGGACTATGCGCGGTACATTATTATAAACTCGACTAGTATCCGATTTTCAGTGAATGACGTTCATCCGACCAGACGGAATGGCGGTCAACGAAACTGCGTTTCGCAGTTGAAGCGTTTATGGCGGAGAATATAAAGAAAACCAAGTTCTGGGAGCGCCACGAGCCTCAATTAAAAAATAAAGATACTAACGGTGGCAACTTGCCACAGAGACCGGATAAAGAATCTATTGCAGCCTCACTGGACGACTCATCGAATATGCATGCCCGGTGTCGGGGTATGCTGCACAGAGCCAACCACAAGTGATTCAGAATAAATTCCTTAAAAGGGCCACTAAGGTCATAATAAGAATTCTCGTGTTCATTAATTAGTCATTATACACGCAATTGTGGAGACTGCAAGTTCGGAGTCGGTCGTCACCAACGTAATACGACCTGGAAGAAGATCACACTATATCAGGAAATTATAAATTGATATTATTGTTGTTATCGGACTGTTCGTGTTGATTAAGATTCCGGATGAGACTTTACGCAAGGTGCGGGGAGGAATTAGGGCGCAGTGAACATGGAAAACCAAAAAAACTGGGTGAGCTCGAATCGAGATGGCGATCTTCCGAATTCCAGACCAGAGGGAAGATGCTAACTGTAAAGAGGACATCGAGACAACGAAACTGGCTTTGTGCAGTGACATATATAGATGGAGTGGTGAGTGGTGGTAACTGTAACACAGGCAGGCAACAGTTAAATCACAGGAGCCGTGTTGGAAGAAGACGCAACTTACAACATCCCTATCACGCTTCCAACAGTTGGCCTTCTTCTGTTTAGAGCATGGGTCCGCAAAGTGGTCGATACCGACCTCTTGGGATCGATAAGTGATCAACGGAGGTCAATTAATACAGAGGGGTCGAAGTGGGGTCGATTAATACTAAAGAGGATAAATTAAACTGTACAGGACCAAATAGGAATGTTCTACTAAAAATCAGTTCAATAAATAAAATGAAAGCTCATCCGCTCAATTCTCGTCTGTGTGCGAAGACATGTGAAGTAAATGATGAAACTTTCAACAAATTACTTTTGCTCACTGAGGTAAGGTTGTTGTCAAGAGGTGATAGTTGCAGTATTGAGAGTTGAAGAGTGCCTTAGGAAGGTGGATCTATCGCTATGTGACAAGTTAAAACAGTACAACAACCATCTGCTCTTTTTGGCAGGTCTTTATTCGAAATTTATTCCATCTATCAATAGTTTTGTTTTTGAGATTATAATAACAGTGGAAAGTATATCGTTTTTCTGTTAACTTTACTGGGTGGATTTTTTAAAATTATTTCGTTGAGTTGTAATGCAGACCTCCTTATTGCTTAGCATCAGAAATGCCAAAAAAAAGTTAATGCTTTTATTAAATATTTGTGGGGGTCGGTAAGAAGGCAAATATCCTATCAAGGGGTCGACGGGGTAAAAAGTTTGGGGACCGCCACTCTTGTCTTTACCAAAACAACCTCAACTATTTCTTTTCTCATTTCAGTTCTTTCTCTTAAATATTATTCTACAAATAATAATACGATCCACACTTAACTTCATTTATTGTAGAACCCGTCGCAAAGCAAATCAAAATTACAAAGTCTTCACAAATTTCCTCTTTAGTATTACTATTTTTCAACTCGTATACACATCTTTCGTTCCACTCAAACATTCAATTGGAGGCCTCTCGCCATGTCTTCACTGTTCAAGAACCTCCCGCGGACTGCATAATCTGTAGTATATCCATGTGACGAGTGTATTGTACTGCGCGGCAGCTAGCTGACTACGAGCCTTCCTTGCGCCG